>OU911054.1:10977500-11363510 GCA_918358695.1 Melinaea menophilus ssp. n. AW-2005 | reverse complement strand
ACGGAACATTTAAATGTTTTTGTACTTAGCTTTATCAATAAATGTTTCTCTAACTTTATTAATATTATTATATAATGTAAATTGGTATTAGAAAATGAAACAAAATAGATAAGGGTAGTGTAATATGTTAAACAGTGGAGTTAATAGTATAAAATAATGTTATATCTGTAATAAAACATTGTATTTCATTAAATATTGTAATCCCAATGTTCACTCATATGTTATTTATCAGTAGTTTAGTTGTTTTTTTTAATACCTTTCATACCGACATATGTACTTAAATACTTCAGTTTTATATAACTAAAAATGTTAAGAAACCCAAATACAGTGGTTATATGTCTATAAGCGTTGCTATTTAAAAGCACTTTGTTGTGTAAAACTGAGCCCGCTTGGGATTTTTAACATTTTATCATATTTAACTTTCATATCTCCGCTAAGGTCAGTGTTCGGGATACAATTATAATATAAAATTTGGTATATTACCCATGTATACTAACATAAATAAAAGACATAGATAAGCGGAATTCTTTCGTTAACCTGAAGCATATCATGAGTATTCTTGTTTCTTCTATATATAATGTATATGTAAAGAAATGTCCCCAAGACTCCTGGTTAATGCAGTTTTATCTATGCTATTGCTCTTTGAGGATGAAATAGCAAACATAATAGCAATGTTTTAAAGCTTTGCTTGAATAATAAATGTTTGCACGAGACTCGTCGGATGCACTCAGGGATAATTTTTAAACGCTTATTAGTTGCAGTTATAACATTCATTGAGTTGAACTATGTTACATAATTTTCTTGATAAATGCCTGTGAATATATTATATTATAAATAAACGGATAAAATAGTGTAAAATTATTGATTATATATTTTAACATCTATTCCTTCTCATTTAAGTTATCATTAAATCCAACCACCAATTGTTTTTGTATAAGAAATATAGGAATTTAATTTTGAAATGTTGTTTTACCACCATCCTGTAATTTTAAAACTTTATATTCCGTGCGCAAATGAGTGTTATTAAATAATAGAGCAAGTGACAAGTCTCGGATCCTTAATAACCATATACATAATCATGTGTAGTTATTCACAGTACACCACCGCAGCAAGTGATTATGATGAAGTCTAAGCTGAAGCTGAGATTTTAATAAATAATGCCGGCGCAGCTCCGCCATTAACTCACAAGCGGCTCCTCTTGGCTTTGTTTGCACATCATACTTGGTTTGTATGCCCCCCCCCCTCCTCTACCTGAAACCAAATAACGTGAATTCTTAATTGTGATACAAGTGCCAATTTATTTTAAAATTTTCCTACGTATGCAACAAGTTGAGAATATTCATCATTATTTCGTTAGATTTTAAACGAGTACCCTGAGATTAAGTACTTTAAGAAATAAATCGTTTTATTACAGAAAAGATGAACTCAGATTACGATACGAATGTTACACGAAGAATAATTAATGAATTAAAAAAAATATAGAGGAATAAGGACATTGAAACTACACCTTTGAATTTAAAGACACTCTAGTTATTTAAATTATTTTGGTGTTGACTATTGGTGTCATTTGTGAATATAATACATATGATATTTTTTGGTATATATAATACTATATTAAAATGTTACTAATAATAGTAACCTAAAAAGTGTCTCCTAACAATAAGACTTCGTTATCAATAATACCAATCTATAAGTATCTATAGGAGATTGAATGACAAGAAAGATAATAGAATACTGTATAGACATAGCAATATTAATACTTGTCTATATTATCTATATAAAGAAATAATGATTTTTTACCCAATTCAATTATAAATAACCATTACGGAATATCATTAATACTATTATACAATTTTTATGCTATTTATAAATAAATATACATTTAGTTTTACAGTATATATAGCAATATATCTTAGCAAAAACGAAATACAGAATTTAAACTCACCTGAAATACACAGATACATTTATAAAGCAGTTAACACATTAACATTTTGTATGTCAACAAATTAAATATACTTCAAAATTCAATCCAATCAATGAAATGTTGTGGACAATCCGCATCCGACGAAGTCCAGATAATGCTAGAGATACAACTTTAGCCAACATGGTCGGTCACAAGTTTCGCAACTCCTTGATTGATGATTGACTCTCTTAAGTTACTAAATCATCAAATATCATCTACTACTTGTATTGTAATATAATTGATGCTTAAGAGATAAATTAAAAACAATAACTTTTACTCTTGGACAGAAAACATTCATCATTAATAAACCTTCATAAAAAAATATACATTATTCGATATTTCATAAAATTCTAAATAAACCAATACTTTACACAATCTAAATATTGACAATCAAATCAATAATAAACTAACAAAGTTTCCATTCCTCGCTTGGGGTCTTTCTATGAAAGGACGTCATTTGAGGTCTATCTTATATCTTTATGTTGTGATGCGTAACAACTTACTCGTTCCATTTCACGCTTCGACGAAACGCGCATCTGATAAGACTTTTGCATTGAGTTTTATATATATAATATTATGTATAACAACTACGAGTATGTTTGTTAATTATTAACTTCAGATATCTTTGAACATGCTTTTTATTTAAATATAAAATACGGGACCTTGTACCATGTTTCAATTGCTATATATTGATTAAATTTAACTTATAAAATATTTATTATTTATTTATTCATGTACCACATTTAGTAAAAACAAAATATTCCGAGACATGAAGAACATTGGATGAGCTTATCTCTAAAGAGAGATCTCTACCAGCTACCCATGGGAGTGACAAAATTCAATTAAAAGGGCAGAAATAGGTACACACTACATATAGTAAATATTCTTAGTAGTAAAAAACTAACTAAACATTACTTATATAATAAACTAAATTATACCGATACATAAATAAATTCAAATACTTATCAATATAATAAATCATAAATATATACAAATACATATATGAATATATAAATATATAATAATACAAATACAGATATAATACATATAATTATAACTGGGAGAGATAGTAGAGCTTTAATCTACGTTTAAACAATACAACATTTGGGCTTTTTATAATATGGCTGGGAAGGGTATTCCATAACCGCGCTGCATGAATGGAGAAGGATTTGGAGAATAATGTTGAGTTGTAAGGAGGGACATTAAAAGATTTAACAGGAACACAAGAGCGTTTGGGACGGCTACTCGGAGGGGACAGGTGGAAGAGTTCATATAAATAAGTGGGAGATGAATTTCTATAAACATTATACAGCGTGGTTAAAATATGCATATTCCGGCGAAGGCGAATAGGGAGCCACTTAAGTTGACGTCGAAAATTTGAAACATGGTCAAACTTGCGCAATCCGAAGATAAAGCGAATGCACAAGTTTTGAAGGCGATCTAATTTATTAAGTAGCTCCTCGTTAGCATCTAATTGGCAAACGTCAGCATAGTCGAGAAGGGGTAGCAAAAGGGAGTGAGATAGCAAGATTTTAGTTTTTAAAGGTAGGAAATTTTGCAGACGCTTGAGAGAGTGAAATGACGAATGCATTCTTCGACTAGTTTCAATTACTTGTGCTGTCCAATTTAGGTGTTTATCTATCACCAATCCCAGATTTTTTACTACGTCACAATAAGAAATCACGTTATCACTGTACATTATATTAGGAAACTGATTAAGTTCCACCTTATTTTGAAGATATTTGCTACCTATAAGAATGGCCTGAGATTTTTTGGGATTGACAGTGAGACCAAAAGATTCAGTCCATTCCTTTATTAAAATGAGATCATTATTTATGGCTCTAATAGTAGTATCAAGATCATTAAGTGAGCAATGTCTGTAGATTTGTAAATCGTCTGCATAGAGATGGTAGTGAGAAGATATTATTTTAGTGATTTCATTAATAAAAATGGAAAAAAGTAAAGGAGATAAAACGCCGCCCTGAGGGACGCCGGCAGACAGAACAGCCCAATCAGAGGATAAGTCATCAGAGCATGTAGTCTGTCGACGGCCGTACAGGTATGAATGAAACCAGTTAATCACAGGTGGAGATATGTTAAGGCTGCGAAGAACACCAAGCAATATATCAAAGTCTATGGAGTTGAAAGCATTGCTGAAATCCAGAAGGACAAGTATCGTGAGTCTATGGTTATCCATAGCAAACCTAATGTCTTCGGTAACTTTCAGCAAAGCTGTTGTTGTACTGTGACAAGAGCGGAAACCTGATTGAAAAGGGCTAAGGAGTTTATTATGGTTCAGGAAATAAGACAATTGTTTAAATACAGTGTTTTCAAGGACTTTAGACAGGAAAGGAAGGATGGATATAGGACGAAACTGTGAGGGAGAACTAGGATTGCTGATTTTGGGTAGGGGCATGATATGTGCCGATTTCCAGGCAGATGGAAAGGAATTGGCTGTTAAAGAGAAATTAAGGATATGTGTTATAACAGTCAAGAGGATGTCGAGAATAGGAATTAGCATGTCACGACTAATGTTATCATTGCCCATAGCTTTAGAACTAATATTTAAAATTGCTTTCTTAACATCACACTCCATGATTAATTTAAAAGTAAAACTGTCACAGATAGGTGGGGCGGTCGTATTTAATTTGTTTAAGACCGAGGTTTTCAAAGAATCGGAAAGTTTAAGTGGAGAAGATGAGAAATACTGATTCAGAGAATTCAAGTTTAATATATTACTACAAGGGGTCAAAGTTTTACCCACACCTAGTGACTTGAAGAGCCTCCATAATTGTGGATGCGTAGAATTATTAACAGAGGAGTAAATATAGCGACGTTTGGCGTCTCTACACATCCTATTGCAGCGATTGCGCAATTTTTTATACGTGGCCAAAAGTTCATCCGTAGGGTTTTTCTTGAAACGAATCTTAGCAATATTACGTTTATTCATAATTTTTTTTATGTCCGCAGTAAGCCATGGTGCTGGATAATGTTTTACTTTAATTTTTTTTAAGGGGGCGTGGGTATCATACAGTTTAGTAATTATTGAGTTAAAAATGTCCACTTTGGTATCCAATTCTGAAGCTAAGTACAAGTTGGACCAATCAATTAATTCGGCATCGTAACGTAGGAGTTCCAAAGTAATTGCTTTAAGGTTGCGTCGCAGAATCACCTTACTCTTGCGTTTAGGAGGAGATAGATTGTAACGAAGAAATAAGAGATCGTGATAGGAAAAAGGCGCTGTTAATTGGCCATGTGATAGCACATCATTGGAATTTAACACCATGATAAGGTCAAGGAGAGACGGATCAGAATTAGGTGAAAAATGTGTTTCCGAAAGGGGGAGAATAGAAATGTTATAAGAAGCAAGTAATGATTTTAGTCTATTAGACCTGTAAGAATTTTTGATAAGACACGTGTTTAGATCACCCATAATAATGATATGATCGTAAGAGGGGGAAAAAGATTCAAGGAGGAATTCAAAATTACTAAAATAGTCAACGGTACAGGAGGGGCTGTATAGTACACCAACAAACAATTTGTTACGCTGAAATACAACTTCAAGAAAAAGGTATTCCAGGTTACCACAATTCGTAGAAGGTGAAAGACTAATGATCTTGTAACTTATGTTGTCTTTCAGATATATACACACCCCTCCGCCCCTCTTTTCAAGACGATCATTTCGAACCAGGTTAAAATTAGGCAGAGAGTAAAGTGAGGAAGAAAGGGAGGGTTTAAACCAAGATTCGGAAACAAGTATACAGTCGACTTGCACGTTGCTAAATGTTGCCAGAATATCATAGAAGTGGGCCGGTATGCTTTGCTCTGGATAATATTAAAACTGTTAGATTTAGTAGGAAAAATAGATCTAAGCCTAGAATCAAGTGGAATAAATTCAATATCCGATAAAGGGTCACTAGTAGCACTCATAAAGTCTTCAGAGGAAATTGAAGATAAGCAAATATTATTAATATCAGATGTCGAGTCTGACATAATTAAATAATAAATATAATAAATAAAAATATATATAACTTGAATAAATATATGTAAATTATAAATATAAAAAATATATATATAATCCATAACTTCAGTATTATTGTATAACAAACTACTTAACCGGTCTCAAGTCTTTATTATCTACTTTGTAGATCATATCCTCCATTATAACAGGTCTTGTGCATTATTCTTAACCTGAACTGTTCTTAATTTTATAATAAGCGACCGGCGACTCATTTTCATATTGTTGTAAATGATTGTTTTTGTATTGACAGGTTCGATACCTGGCCGTGAAACTTATATTTTTGCACGTCGGTAAAGAAAAACATCGGAAAGAAAACAGGCTGAAATTGGCAAGTTTTGACCTTTACGATAACAATGTATAAATAGCTAATTAAACTTTACATGATTTAACATTCCAAGAGTTCCAAGATGTCTCGTTGTATATATTCCAAGTATGTGAGAAGTATGAAGACAAATATTACGAAGAGATTAAATTATTTGGAAACATATTTTACTATAATGTTTAGTTAAGTTTAGTTCAATTCGGATCGCTTTGGTTCGGTTCTTAAGCTTTTTGTGAATCTTTAAACGTGTTTTCTTTTTCCCTAAATAATTAAATAGTTAATGACATTATGAACATGAACTACTACTTCATGGCAACTACGATTCAATTATATATTTGATGATTGGTAATAAGTAGAAAAATAAGAATCAAAACAGCTAAATGTAATTTTCTCGGAGCAAATGTATTCACTCACTCGCTTCAAAGCGACGTTTCAAAGTAAGAATAGTAGTTAAAATTATATCCATGTAATGCGGTTGGATTCATAATTTTATTTATGTTGGGATACTTGTAAACAAAAATGTTTTACTGTTTTTTTTTAACTAAAACTAAATTGAGTCTACATTTTAGTTGTATGAAGTGAAATAAGAAGTTTCAGTTCAGTTTTAGTTAAGAATAAACACATTTAAATCTAGTTTGTTTTGTATATATTCGTACTACCAAAGCTCCATATTCTATTTTTTTTACTTAGCCATAGGATGCAAGGCTGTTTGTCAGAATATCTAAAGCGCACAATCGGGGACTAACTTCTGATTGATGAACGTTTCTGACATTTCCACCAGGAACCGAGTCTGATTTTGAAATGGAACATAGATAACTAATATAATGTTTATTATATCCTATAGAAAATTAACCAAAATGAGATAAAAATATATCATTCATTTTAAATAATCATTGGTCTGAGAATAGAGATTTAATAAAAGCAACAATAAACCGAACGCCAACAACTTTCACAAACATAACCAGAGATAAATAACAACATTTAGAACAACTGTAACTATGACCAATAATTAACGATAGGAATACCAGTTACGAAATAGAATTGTAAAAACATCACAAATCTTTTCCTCTTTTGAACATTCAACCGTTCTTATGATATTCTATAAATAGTAATATTAATTGCATTATATGCAGCCGCAAATTGTATATAAGATGGTAGAAAACTTAAAAAATTAGTTACAAATACACATTCAAAGCATCAATATAGTTGTTCTGTGCTTCAATAAATAGAAATAATATGGACCTTACCGTTACGAGTAGATAGTTAATAGGGAAAATAGGTGATAAGAAAATCATCATTAAAATTGATAAACGATCCTTACATCGGTTAAAATTCTTACTTTACTGGTCTGGTCAGTAATTAATAAAATTAAATAACTGTGTGCATTAATTAAATAAATGCATTAATTAACATGTACAATGAATGTCAAAAGCTATTAAAAAATATACCGAAACCAATTTGGAAATATTATATTAAAATCGTTAAGTTTAGAGTCACCTCTTTTTGGAAAACTCGATAACTAATATATTGTTTATTATATCTTATAGAAAATTAACTAAAATGATATAAAAATATATCATTCATTTTAAATAATCAATTAATTGTAAGGTTCACTGAATATATGAGAACTTAGTACGCAGTGAGTTACTGGTAGCTGAATGATGCTGTAAGTCAAGCAGTCTTATTAGTCTTATATTAGAATATTAAAATTTGGAAGTAATCTTATGCCAACTTACTCTTAGACAACAAGGGGCGGTGTTACTAACGCGATGTGAATTATTAGGATTTATACTCGACAGACTTTATAGCCATTTCTGTATAACATGGTTTATTTTGCTAAAAGATTTTGGTTTTTAAAGCCGCTTCACTCTTTAAAAGTTCTATCATACTGTTTCAGTTTTAGTTCCTTTAATTTCTTTCAATGTAGAGATAAACCTAGTTTGAATTTTATTTAGTTTATAATTAACCTAATATTTACTAATTGTACATTACATAAATCTCGCGTGGTAAGTATGTATTTTCATTATATATAATACCTTCATAAATTACGACCATGTTGGGTTAGAACCCCTCTTGAGAATAATAATCAGGGTCAGAATATTGTTTAATCATTGTCATAAATTAAAACCCCTAAATGTTATATATGTTTTAAGGCACCCACATTCGTTACGAGTGTTACCGTTACCGTACCTTTTACGACTCCTGTTACTTAATAATAATTTGTTAAACCATTTATTATATTTTGGTATTTTAAATCCGTAGCATTATTGTATATAAGATATATATTTTTATATCGAGTTGTAATGCGACATCCTTTTGTAATAAAGTTCAACGGTCTCCATTTTTATAGCTCTGTTGAATTGGAATAAAGGAATTTATTACTGAGTCTTGGCACTCCATAATAAGCCTATACTAGAATGCTTTTCTGTTTCGATACATTATTTTATATATATATATTCTTTTGCTTTATCAATTACGTGGATATCAAAAGATTGAACATAAGGTTTTCTCTGACCGAGGAAAACTCCAAAAAAATCTTTTTAATAAATAAAAATTAATATCAACTTTCCTTTTACAGCAGCGTAGCCAGTGATTCGTGTGTACGTGAGTAGGAGGGTGTTTTCTTAAGTTCGGGGAATGGAATACAAGGGGATGAAATATATTACCAAAATATCGTTTCTTTTTATATATTCACTTGCAATTTTAAGTTCATTTAATAATCCAAAAGCCTATAGTTGGGATCGTGTTTAATGTTTTGTTATCAAATAAGTCTTAAAGCCTCTTTAAGAAAATTAAGAAAACGACATTTTCATAAAATTTTAAACAAATACACATTTAAAAGAATTATAATGAATTAAATTGTGTACTTTAATTGTAACTTTATTCGCAATATTTCTACCTATTTCTTCAAAAGATCTGACCTTATCTTACTTAATACAATTTTGAACTACACGGAAGTAGTTTATTGATTTTCTGCATGATCCTTCGATACAAGAAACAAAAAAGAGTTTTAATAAATTAACTTTGTTGTTGTTTGTGAGAAAAACCAGCAGGAAATTTTATTTAATTCTTAAAAGATTTTTTTTATCCGCTTATAGGCCTTTATTTCAGTCATCATCATCATCATCATCTCAAAATCCAAATTTGAACAACATTTGTATATTTTCTATTTGTAGGTGAATAAAAATTACATATAGAAGCCGTGTCTTAAATCGGACAATGCAGTATTCAAAATTAAAAATAATTGTACCGAAGTCTGTTACGATTCGGCATAATTTATTAATTTATTCTCGTTACAAATGTATAGATCATTGAACTTTTATAATTTAGCTACATATTAGTCAATATATAATAACGGAATATTCATTTTAAAGACTGAAACTATTAAACAATAATAGGTTTTATAAACACTATTCACTATCGGGAACTTGTATTATTTATTATATACTTACCCACTGAATAAAATAATCCCGGTACCAACCAATATCTCTCACTGGGCTTATAACAAATTGATTGTTTTTTATTGTGGCAAAAACAAACCTTTAAATGTTTTGATTCCAGTTCCAAATAAATATTCAAACCATCATTAATTTATAAGCAATAAACCACACATTTTTTAAACCTATTTTACTTACCAACTTAAAATACTGAAAGGCTCATGAGATTTATGTTTCGAAAAGCTTTTACTACATTCCATTCATTCAAACATCTCTATAAATTCTACATTTCACGCTCTCCGAGTCCGCAGGCTTTGAAGTGACATTTCAAAACTATCGATGTTAAAGGATGTCCTAACTCTAAATATAAAATAGATAATATTATGTGACAGTACATATTTAATGTTATCAAATAGTTTATTAAACTTATCTTTTTTTATTGAAGATATCTTTACCGATAATAATAATACATAATGAAACGGGTTAGTCGTCATCTCCACTATCATCAGATGTGTGAAGTATCAACTGGTCATAGACTATATCTACTTATTATGATACATATAAATGTTATAATTAACTGATCACTTGATTCTTAAATATTCCCTTCCTTGGAACTCTTTTAAAAGGAAGTCATGTATAAAATTATAATAAGAACTTAATAAAAAGTTAATTTATAACGAAATCGCAAACATAAATTTTTATGTTGTTACGTTTGTTCGTATGTATTTATGTATGTTATATTCAGAGTAATTTTGTAATACCTAATTTTGTAACACTTAATATCTATGACAATATCTATGACATTTGTTCATAACTTTGTACTTGAAAGTTATTTCTTATTGCTTGTTTGTCTTTGTTAAGTACGAGTATATTTGCACAACACTAAATGTCCATTAAATAACTAATATCCATTTATTGAATATTACAACAGACTAGAAATGTTAGCAAATTTTCATATATAAGTTACTATTTAATATATCTAGTAAATAATCGATTTATTATATAAGTTACGAAGATTTCTGAATCCCGGTATTTCTAAATCAAAACAGATGAATCTCAATTCACACGATAAAGTAAAATGAAGACTCGTCTCCGCAATGTCACTGAGGTAAAAACAATTTCCGTTAACGGATATTAAGAAATGTCATTATAATTTATATTCATTATATTTTATTAAATTTGATAAAAGTCTTCATTGTGCTGTTTGTATTTAATACTGAGATTCTTTTTATTTTATTTTTGTCCTATTTTTCTTCTCACAGCGTTATGCACCTTCTTGTTCAACGATGTTGTTACAGACAAGTTAGTGTACGTGGTCGTCCTGTATTTTGGTATAATAAGAAAATTCTTATCTCACATACTATTATAAATAATTAATTCTAAGTGATAAAGTTAGGACTTCATATATCTAAGTTACTACGATCAAGGTGATATCTAATTAGTTAAATAAATTTGAATATTTCCAAGTACAATATTGTAAGTGTACTCCATACCTCACTATGTCAGAGTTTAGTTTACAATTCACGAGTGCTATTTCAAAATATTAATTAAAGATCTTCTTAAAATGTAAAAATTTTCTCCTAACAACCCAATTTTCCAGAGGTATCACAAACAGAGCCTAGAGCAACAACATAAAGTGAAGGATTTATGTTCTTCAGAGTTTTATAATTAAGGTAGCTTTTACTATGAAAGTTATTATTTATTCTTAAAGGCAAAAAAGATTGTGTCCTCAAGGAGCTGTAGGGATTACTGTGATATAGGGATAAATAAGAGAGTTATTGAGGTTTATGAAGTTTCACCGTTACATGGGAACTGAATCCCGCCTATTACTTCAGGTAATCGAGATAAAAGTATAAAAAACGAAACGAACCTAAAGGTATACACACTTACCACAAAGATATGTCCTCACACCTTACAATATACATTTGTAAATAATGAAAATTAATATATTTGCGATTAAATCATAACATAGAACATTTAATAACTCTTTACAAACAAGTTAGTTGACAATTAATAGTCTGATACACAATGTGTCGTTATAGTAACTATTGTAATATTCTCATCATTATTATAATCGGAATACTTTATTAATTTTTACAGTGATAAGATTTTTCTAGAAGAGTTAAATAAGCACTTTCAAGTAATTTATTATTAGTTTTATGTGTGTTACTTAACTTAATGTCCATACAGGTGTTTGGTAAAAATCTCAAGATATTTTTATTTCACACTTTCTAAAATACCACCCTAAAAATAATTTAATAAAACAAACAAAAAAATATAGATCAAATAAATAAAGAGAAACCATTTTTATTAAAAATAAAGGCCAATAACCTAGCTTTTGTGTAAATTCACTTTGTCTGTATTTTAGGATGTAAATCTAATTCGTTGTTGCATCATTGTTCTAATTGTTGGATCATCGGTATGGTGTACAGAAAATTTTAATTGATAAAAAAGTTATGTATACGAGAAACTATTGTATGAGTAACACAGTGAAAAATAAAACTGATCGGAGCCGGCTATTAAGAGCTTCCGAGATGAAGCGCCGTCCGTAGTTGCTAACAACTTTAACGTGACTCTCGTTGACGACAGTTAGGTTTAAACATACATACACACAAACATACTTTGAGTAGATTTTTTGGTTAAAAAAACATAGTTTTATATGTCTTTTTCCATTTATAAAACAAATAATTTATATCATCTGCATACAATACACGACAATTTACAAATAGGTGATATCGCATGGATAACACATAGTGTTTAGATTTATTTATGAAGCAGTGTAAAGATATATTCTATCAAATTAATTATAATCAAAGTTCCGTTACCTTAAGTATCTATTACAGTACACATACAGCGAGTGCACGCGTCGCGGGAGAACATAATGACTGAACTTAAGTACTGGCATATTCATGTTCTGCATTAGGTAACTGATACTGTGTTTGATAAAATAAAATATAGGAGAATATTATATAAAAAATGAAAACTATATTCATTATTTTGTTATAACATGACATAAAAAAATAAATCTTTTAAATTAAAACATTGCTAAGTAAAGAAAGATTACAGAGCAATATACTCCAATAGCTTGGTAATTGAATAAGATCATAATAGTGTCCAGTGATGGTCAAACCCTATAATTCCAAGGTGATACAAAGGATTTAGTTCTAATGGTACATAATATTTGTTTATAAACTTCTATTAACAATACAAAACTAACTAAAAAATTAAAAAGAAAAACAATCGAAACAACAAACACTACCTTAACAAACACTACCTTATCAGTATAAAATAGCTTCTAATACTCTAATCTTAATAACTATTATTACGTCTTCTTTTTAGAGAAGTCCTAATAAAAGGATCAGGTCCGTCACTGTCACGGGATCTCCCTGATGGATCAAGAACACTGTTTGGTAAAAAGGTAGGCCTGACTAAATCTCGAAGTTTGATACACTGATAAAATATTATTTATTTCTGTAAAATAAATACAATGTGTTATATTAAAGGTAATATCAAGAATATTTAATGCCATGGAAATTTAAACTTATCATAAAACAGCTTTCAGATCTTATGATAAGTTTAAATTTCCATGGCATTTAATATAACTGTTTGTGTAGTAGCTGAAGCTAGGAGCGACTTCGAATTTTTAAAATCAAATAAGTCTTATAAGCCTCGACATCCAATAAATCAATAACGTCAGTAAGTTTCAATTTATACAATAGTGACCAATTAAGATATAAGTTTGATCACATTCATACTTACATACATCTTTTTTACGATTCTTTACTTTTTAAATGCATTATTCTTTACTTTCATTTAGGTCACTTTCATTTAGGTAGGTTGAGGTATTTGAAAAAAATTGCTAATTTTGTATTATTATTTCTATAAATTAACTTCCTAAATCATTTATTCCCAAATTATAACAAATTAAAACATAAAATATAAATAATATCTTGTAATATTCAATTCAATGTATTTCACAGTTGTTACTCTTCTCAACTGGTTGAACGCGGATACAACCTCGTCCGTGGATTAGGTAGTAGCGATCCTTTTAACAGGATTGAGATCTTTACAGACAGAGACGAAGCTTCTTAGCATTCCATGGATTCACCATGCGGGTGCCGGGCCCATCGCGTTGCAAGACGAGGAGCGCAAACAATGCCTGGGACTGGGACGACCCAGGTGTAGGCTTAAGGGGCCCCTTTACTATGCGCATACACGGCTCACCTTCTCTGTTCACGCTCCTCTCCCTATCTAACCAAATATCGTAAGAAACTACTAAAGCCGTCTTTGATCTGGGAGAGTTATTAGGCATTTCAAAAGATAAAATTAAGATAAAATTTTAATAATGCTGGGGACCAATCATGAAGCAGGGTGCGCGATCTTAAAGCTAATGGAATACAAAAATCTCATATGGTCACCCATTCATTAACAATTCTAGGCTCATCGCGTGCTTTTGAGACCGACACAATTTTGGGTTAAAATCAAAGAAACCGTCGGAATTCTATAAACACCTAAGAGTGACCAAAGAACATATCATCTCAAAATTGAATGATGATATAAATAAACATCTCTCCCAAAAGATAAAATTGCCGCAGAGCTGGAGTCACGACTTCAAATCCATAAACAATTGATACAAATACAAATAAAGCAGGGCTAGGATCAAGTAGAAGAGTTTGCCGGATGCGCTAACCCGTGCCATGACTTCAATGTGACGCTTGCATCTAACTTCAACAAAAGGGATACTTTTTACTGATATCATAAACGAGAAAAAGCCAATTTAGACGTGATGTTAAATAATTATCGTATATCCAAGTCTTTTTGATGTTACTTATTGTCTACCTTTTTAAGATCATTCAAAAAGCTATCGATTATTATATCTAACGATGGGGTGCGCTTTTGGTAATCGACTTTTTTACCTAAGAATTTGAACAGAGCTGCGTCGGTAATCGCCTTTTATAAGACCGTTGTGAGAAGTATATCTGGTATTCCGCCTACCCAGCATAGACTGTCCTCAATTCGTCCGTCTAAGCACACAATCCTCAACAACATTTAAAAGTAGCTGACAAGTAGTTTTGGATTGCGTGTCCGTATCGCGAGAGAGATTTTGTTTATCTACTGTTAAACTTAAATCGATAACCCCATTTCTTTTCGTTTTTAATTAATTTATCTATTAAAATATTCATGACTATATTAAATATAATTGGAGAAATACAACAAACTTCAAATAAACCCATGTTGTAATTTAATGGTTTGGAATGATTTTCATTTGTGATTATGGATAATTTTAATTTTGAAAAATTATGATGCAATCATGTCACTAACATGTGGGAGAGTTATACCACCTTCTATCGGAAGCACTTCCGACATTTCATTTTTTAATTAGCCTTCGGTGAGTGTGGTAGAAATTAGTGTTGCTCCTTTTAATTACATATATGTATTTGCATGGTTGATTAAATATGATAGACTAACCAGAATTCAAATTGAAGGCATGTCCTCCTTCTGAACCGTTGCTGAACTGTAGCTGCATGTGAGGTCTGCCTTTAAATGCCTGCTTCTCGTTAAATATTAAGAAGCTATCTGGAGATGTACTTCTTCATATATAATTAATCTACACTATAAATAAATATTTGAAGAACAATAATTTGACTGTAGTCTTGTACTGCCAAACAAGGGGGCTGTGCATATGTCTTTACTTGTCTATTGTCAGTGAAGCATAGGAATTTAATTTAAAATATTAATCTTAAGGATGTCATTCAATATAAGTATGAGTTTTTTTTGTTCACCTCAAGTGACCCACGGGCAAGTCTAATTGGCAAATAATCTATTGAATTAAATATACATTTCAGTAAATTTAAGTGTTAATAAATAGAGTCTTAAATATTAAATAGGATATTTGATTTAAAGCGAACCACTAACACTAAATTGACCGTGTCTTTTCATTCATAGCTGGTGTAACCTTCCCATTACACCAGCTATGAATGAAAAGACACGGTAAATTTTATTTATTGTTTTTCAATATAGTCACCTCCTAACTCAATACATTTTTTCCACTTTTATGAGAATCCTTTGATAATATTAGAAAAAACAATAATCTTGCACTGTAAAATGCTGAGACAGCGCACACGACTAGAAAAATTAGGTCCTCGTAGGTGGTTCTTCAAGAGTCGAAACAGGTAAAAGTCGTTCAATTCCTGGAACCCCAACTCACGGACAGCAGCCGAAGCAACGGCAGACATGTGTCATGCGAGAACTGTAACTCGCGACAGAAATTCCCGCATGGCTTCTCCAGTAACGCCGTCTTCAAGTTTTTCAAAACTTGAGCTTAATACTTCCTTGTGATTGTTTCCTTGTGGGGAAGGTAATCAATTTATAAACTTATACATCTTTTATATCTTATGTTTTTGATGCGATCATCTTGTTTCTTTATAGGAGACGGTTTTTTAAATATAATTTACATTACATACATACAGTACATTTATTTTGTGAGGATATATTTTTTTAGATTTAAGGTGGACAAATCATAAGCTGATTATTGAAAGGACGAATTTACCAACTGGAACAATTAACTAAACAACGCAAACAACTTTAAGGTTCTGAAGGAACACAATATACGATGCTTTCTGATATATACTTTACTGTTTGAGACACAAAAAGTTATGAGGTAGCGTTAAACGGAACGATCTTTTCTATCAAGTCTTTTAAAATACGTAGACACACACTACTTACTATTTGTAGGTTCTATTAAATATAATAGTAACTAACTGTTCCTAAAAGGAACGAAGGTAGGAAGGATAATACGTTTTTCGCTGTATCTATTGCACTAAAAACAATAATTTCCAAGATATCACATTCCAACAACACTTTCCGTTAAATTAATTATCAATTCTACGATCTTTGGGAGTTTTGTTAGTTATTTTGGAATTAACTGTAATAAGTAATTATCACGACCGTGATGCTTTTATTGAAGGAAGCACCCTTCTCTTACATACAAACTTCAATGTGTTATATATTTAATATATTTTATACTTTAATAATTATTAATCTTTAAATATAGTTTAATACTTTCGCGAGGACTTTGATAGCTCATGAAGATGATAGCTCATGTGATATTGACACCAAAGTTTTCCGCGTTTACAAATTATAAAGTCACAATTAATTATATTAAGTATCTGCTTTAGACATTTTTTAATGTTAAAGCACTCTTTCAACAAAGGTAACTGATCTACAATCTGAAATCATATGACATTTATTGGTATTAGAATTCTACCAATAACACCTTCACAGATGACCTAACACTTTGATTGTAACATCGTCCATTTATTATTATTGTTAAACCGTGATAGCTTTGACCGGGCAAAACACGAAGTAGACTTTGATAAAAATCCTTTTAAGTACTCTAAAAACATTTTCAAAGACGAAAAAGGTAAGCTTCTCTTGACCAACGAGCAAATTTTTAGTTACTATAAAAACACACATGAAGTGCCTAAAAATCGAAGGCTGTATGAGTAATCGCTACGATGCGGAAATGTAAATTTTATTATATAATGCATATTGTATTGTAATACTAATTTCAAAGAAAAGTTATTTCTTCCGTATCGTTTTGGTATTGATGTTCTAAATCAAAACGTTTTAGCAATTGTATTATTTTATTAAATACTTTAATCGTATTACGATTACTAATAAAAATAACATTGTATAGAGAATGACAATGGCTGTCTACATAATAACAGTAGAGCGAACCTTTTATTAGACATCGTCACGCTATTGTTTCACTTTTGCGATAATAATTGGTGTCTCGAGGGTCTATTTTTGAAAAGCACGTTTGCATTGTTTTTCTGTTCAAGAACAAAAGAAATAAAAGTCTGCGGTACGTTGTTTGCTTTAAAAATAATGACTTCGCTTAGAATTAAGAACGTATCTTAAGATATAAGGGTCGATAATATTTAAAATATTTTAATGAAACATAGAAAATATTAATGTAATTACAAAAATATTTTCCAAAAACAATAGTTTATTTTAACAGTGTAAAAAGATTCAATATACTTTACTATGTATTAATAGTCATTGCGAAGAAGCGAGTAGTACATATGTGAATGAAATTAATTTTTATGGACATATATTAATTATGTTTTAAACTTTAAGAACTTCCTCGATACTTGAACCTGAACAATTCAGTTAATAATTAAATTACATTTTATAAATAAAAAAAAGTATTTTTTGATGAAATCTGTTGATAGTACTTTGTAATCACCTTAAAAAAGTTTGTATTCCTAACTATTACTTATTTCAAAATTTTATAAAAGGACTCTAAAAAAATTATTAACTATTCACAATATATGCCATTGTCACCCTCACTATTGAAGGACATGCGTTATATGGCGTATAAGATATGAAAATATTGTGGTACACCGCTTATAATACTGGATTTCGCTTTCTATGAAAAACTTACTTAAGTCTCTAATAAATCAAGAATAGAGAGAAAATCTATTTCGTATTTACACCCATTTGACCACACCCTATTTAATTTTATAAAAGAAAGTTACATACTTTGTTTATATGTTTCTATTATTCATTAGTATAGGAACCAAATTATTAGTAATTTTATTTAGTGTGTGAATGGTATTTCAGATAACTATATATAACGGATGTTTTCCCAAACGAGTTTGTGTATACACATAGTATTGGTTTTCCGCAGTGACGCAAATACAGTGCAGTCAATATACATTCGACGCCGCCTGTGATGATAGTTCTGTGAGAGGATTTCAAATAAAAAATCTGATGAATGTTTATATTGTATTTTTATTACTGCTAGTTTGGAGACTTTATTAAATAGTTCTAATAGTTCTAGTAGTTCTTGTTCGGTTAATAAATTTACCTGTTAATTAATTAATAGAATCAATTACATTGTATTTTTTTTTGTACCGAAGTCGTCAAGTTCTTTTTTCAGGTTTTTTATATTTCATGGTTACGTTAATTTGTTATTTTTTTATTTTTTACAACAAACTAGCCTGCGAGTGACTGATGATAAGTGATAGTTATTTAAATTGAAATAACGCCTGTGTCATATTGTAAAACAAATAATTCGCAGACCACTATTGTAAACTTTGTTGCGGAAGCTAATTAATGTATATAGAAAGAATTCGACGTCAATTGTCTATTGCAAATTGTATCCTTAAGTGCTTTGGAATTAAGCAAATGTTTGCATTTCACAGATTACAACGTTAGTCTCAGAGAAACCTTAATCTAAGTCTTACATTTACTGTAAACAAGGTGTACATAGATGAACTAATCGTTAGTAAAAGGTAGTTTATTTAAAATCTGCAGCTTTTACATTCACCATCATCCACACTACAAATGGTCCAATTAAAAATTAATTATTTTTATTTTAAGCCAGATTAATTTACCTTTTGCCAGCTATACATGAGTCATCTGCCTAACTACGCTTGATAGGTTCAAATATTATATATCTTATTAGATATCTTATAATTTTTTACTATTTTTCCATTTCCAACAAGGTACTAAAATAAGTAAAGAAAACTGTGGATTCAGACATGACTCGTTTACACACTACTACGTTTTATTTTGATAATTAAAAGAACGCGAACTATTTTTATTGTAAGTGAAGAACTAAAAGCTCTTTTGCTAATGTAAGTACATCTGCTACACCAAAAAAATAAGTTACCGGACCTTACTTTGTGATAGCTGTAACAAAACAGTAATGGAGAAAAGATAATAATTATTTATTAAACAAAACTATAACATTACAGTCAGAAATAAATATAACGTATTGTACAAAGATAAATAACTACTAAAATCAACTGATCTTAATATAAAATCTAAACCAATAATTCATTTCACAAACCAATATTGGTTACTGATACATACAATAGCATGTCTATCAGTACAACGAGACTGACAAAACAAAACTATGTTGTATATATTGCAGATTTCATGAACTTTTTTGATTGTTTCTAAACTATTCCAATATATTTTATAGTAGTTTTATTTATTCCGTAACTTTGATATTCTGATATGAGCGTTACAGTGTCGTGATCTTGGATCAGTCTCATATTTGAGACGACATCGCTAGCATTCACATAGTTTCATTTGAAACCAACATTGAGAACACAAAACTTTACATATCAACAGTTTTTAAACAAAGGACTACATTATATTAGATAACTCCATGCAGCATGACTATTTAACCAAAGATTGCAAGTTTGATTACCGTAAGGGAAAATTCTTTGAGAGATTCATATATTGTTGTTTCCATTCTAGATATATTTTATGTCACACAAACAGGTGTTTTTATTACCGATTCTCTAAACTTTAAACTCTTATCATACATGTTAGTAAGTAGGTTCTCTGTAGAACAGTACGGAGTATAAAGATTTCAGTGCGAATGCAGAAATAACTTTAATAATAAGATTTTATAGAATCTCACTCACTGCAGGTCTGTGTTCACAATCATAAATAAATTTATTACCAAATTTATTTAGTCAACATCAAAGTAAAAATTACATACGTGAGCTAAATATATCTAAATTCTGCATTAGTAACTGCGTTCCTGCATTAGGACAAGTGGGTGTCTAATCTCTGGGTCTTTTTGTATTATTTGAGGGTTCTATACGTATAAAACAAAGGTTTTATATATTTTTTATATTATTTTATTATATAATTTGGTAATATTCTCACGATCAAGAGATAATGTTGTAAAATATAAGTAACATTTATAAAATACTTCATTGACACTTAAACCAACTTTGTTTGTGTGGTCAGAACCAACATGAAGAAGAAAATGTCATTTATAATAATACAGCTATAAAAACTATAGTTTTATTTTAAGTATTTATAATGACAACGTTATTAAATAGTTTTAATATTCCGCTGAACCCTCCTCCAGTCCACAGAAGCTTATTTGCTTTGCTACTCAGCAAGTCTAGTGGAAAACTGTCCTCTTTAGCTCGGGATTAAATAAAATATATTTTAAATATCTTTAGTATTGCCGGAAGGTTGATAATTTATAAACAGACTTATTATTTAACTGAACTAATTAAGAAGATATACCTTATATGTAATGTTAGTACACTACTACGTGTATTATTTTGTAGAGAAAATTACGAATCCTTTAAAAATTATTAAAATTATTTATTTTCAATTCTTTTAAAATTTTATATTTACATTTTATACTAATGTTAACTGTTACTGTTCCACGATACAGAATACTGGTTTAATATTAGTTACATGTGATTATTAATTTATTACAGAAAAATTAAGATCGCTTTTTATACGTCTTTTTAATTTAACTTAAACGTATTATGAATTGTTTGTGTTTTTTGTATTTAGAATATAAGTAAGCAAATTATATCAGTAAATAACTAATTTATTAGTGTGCGATGGACCACATTTTAATACAAAAATCAATGACCACTTTATTAGCAAGAAAATCTTTGTCACTTATCATCATTTAGTACATTTAGTTTGTAATACCTGCTAATATAAAATCTATATAAATTTCAAAATACAAAATAGTATATAAACAAGTATTTTACTATTAAAGATATTAAAATTGAGTGATAAAATGAAACTAATAAAACGATGTAGGAAGCATACTTTCAGTGCGTCTAACGAGTGTCGTGCAAACATTGGTGATTCCGGTAAAGATTTACAAACAATTCGCTGTTAAGATTGCTGTCTTATTTTAAAATTGGAATAGCAAAGAATCCGTTCAATCAAAAGCTAGACATTTTGGTAAGAAATCCATGAAATATAATTATCTGTGAAATGGTTTCTTTGTATATCCCGTACTTAAGTTATTAGGTGTCAAAGAATGTTATATTTTGCACCTGGGATATTATTGATCTCACTACTTCACACGATCAACAGATCTGCGTTTCATATTGAAATAACAAAAACAACTACGCATTTTAAAAGTGTCAGTGGACGTGTGTAATTGAAGTGGAAAAATTTACATTAAGATGGAGCTTCTGTCCAGAGTATCTGTCTCTTTTATATTTGATAATACTACGGGTTATCTTCTTCCTCATTGACGCCTAACGGGTGTTTTGCAATATTTATCATTTTTTCTATTATTTCATTCTCTCTTTGAAACAAAATAATGGTCAATTATTTTATATCAAATAAATCACGATATCTCAACGCAAGTGAACGCAACTGAAACAAAAATATCATAAATCTAAGTCAAACCTGCGTCACATTGATTTAAAGCAAGGACCTCGGCACCAATACAATCTTTAACATATTTGAATGTTACTTTTTATACTATTTTCTATAAATTTATTGAAGAAGATTTAAATATATATTAAATATCCTCTATTATAGGTAATAATTAATTGTACATTTCATTTACTGATATTTTATGATACATTGCATGATTTAACTTACAAAAATTGTAATTAAGGATTACCCATTTAATTAATCTGAAAATCATTTCAACGAAAATTTGTTTTTTTTCCCGGCTGATAGCACGTGATGGACATGGATGACTTCAAAGGACGCCGCCGATTTAATTTACTCACAAATTGGAATTTTAATCTATATTTACATATTACTTACATATATATATATATATATATATATATATATAATAGTTTTCCTATTAATATTTAGTACATGAAGTAACTGATTTAACGCAACAACTACTACCTCTCTGACAATTAATAAGGTATCCAAGTTTAAGATGTTAATAATCAGCTGTTGTCTGATTATATTTTTTTTGCAATACTTATCTTAATATAGAAATAGTGTATACTATACCGTTTGTCAGTACCCGCAGTATGCAACCAGCTCACGACACAGCAGACTGACGGTTGACGGATGGACGAGGCGGCAATCTCTGCAAGTACAGGCGGTTCATTGAAGTTCATTAATTCATGACACGTGTATTATTTTCATTACTATTATTTTAAAAGAAAATTTGTTAACTTATTCCAGTTAATGATATGTAAATAACGTACACCATATATTATATATAGCGTAGCCAATACCACTGGAAATTATGGTACCACCAACTGAGATACTTTTCATCAGTTACATGCTGGTCTGGTGTGCACAGGAGGATTCTGAAAGAGATACACGTCTTTTACTACCTGGTAACTGACAACACCGTTGTGAATATGTGTTTGTGTTGATGAATACTACATTATATATTTATTTATAATTTCCATGAACCATCAACATTATTTGGGAATTTCGTATTTAAGTTTTTAAGGACATTATCTATCGATAAAGACACAAAGGAGAGCATATCTACTGATAACTGCTATTGAAGTGCTAAATTTTAAGTAGTCACAGTAACTAGCAGTTTTAATGAAATGCTTAGTAAACCTTTTGCAATACATATTTACTATAATTTTTAAATATTATTACTATAATTACAATGTTATTTATTTAGATATTTAGTGAACTCATATTAAAATAATGAGTTTAGTTTATAAGATGACGTACTTTACAAAAATATGAACCGAACATGTCTTATGCTGTAAGAAAGTTTTAGATATGTAAATAACAAATTCGTTTCAGATACACAAAATTATAAATCAAACAATAGTAAAACAAATTCGTAACATGTAACCTTAGCTTGAAAGTTTCAAAGAAATATGCCTTTCATATTCACATGAAACAATGTTTAATCATTTATTATATCATTAATATTGTATACAAAAACTAAGTCAAATTTTTGAATAAAAAAAAACATAGTTATGTAAATATGAAACTACTGAAGATGTACACAGTGAACAATAAAACCGACTGGAGCCAACAATTAAGAGCCTTCGAGAAGAAGTGCCCGTCCGTGTTCGCTAACCACTTCACTGTCACTCGGGTTGACGACGACGACGTTTAATCTCTGGTTTAAACTATTAATTATTTTTATTAATATTTAAATAAAATGTTTTAAGAAAAATTCTCGATACAAAAAGGTCTGCATACTCGTATTTGATTTCTTTTCTTTATAAAGTCATAGTATCCGAATTGATTTTTACATAGATGATAATTTATAAACATGTCCTATCGCATCGTCATTACATTATGCTTCGCAGATTTCAATTTAATTTGATAACTGTTTAATTTATCAAACAGTGGACTTTACTGTTAATTTAGTTTTCCACTTCCAAAGAAATCAAAATTGCAATACATTAAGTATCAACCACAATATGCTTACAGCGAGTGCCCTCGTCGCGGGAGAAACTAATGACTGAACTTAAGTGCTGGCATATTCATGTTCTGCATTAGGTAATTGATAGTGAAATAAATACTTTTTCACCTCCTTTTTTTATACCATTGCATAGTAAATACTAGTAACTAATTACTGGAATTGTTTGAAAATGAGACCATATCATTATGGATCAATAAATTAACTATTACCTGATAATGATATCACGTGATTGTTAATTTATTTATTCTATATTAAAAAGTTCTTTAAAAATTAAATAATTTTGAAAAGTTTTTAAAAAGGCAGTTGTATACATGAGAGTAACTATTAGATTTTAGTGGGTAAACAGGCGCTCTCGATGTCGAGTCTCATGTGACGGTCTTCGCCCTCCCCTGACCCGTCTGGTACATATAAAGGATTTGTTCATACAAAAAATCAGCGAAAAAGTATATTCTGATGATATTTTATATATTCAATGTAAATAATTACTAACTAGTGTTGTTAATAAAAAAAATGCTACATAACATTGATTCTGATTTCTATCCGCTGTTGCGATGTATCTGTTGATGAGGAGACTTAAAACAAGAAATTGAGATAAGCGGGTCGAATTGATCAACAGCAAAGTTGAGGTCTTTCACGACTACATAATCTTTAGTCACTCAAAAAAATTTAGAGAGTTGAGAAATAGATTAAGATTGATCGAGCTTTTGATAATTTACCAACATATATATCGAATTAGTTTTAAATATTTATTTAAATTTATTCAATGTTAAAGTTCTTCACTTCTATGTAATTATACTAAAGAAATATCTTTCAGCAATATCACCATATAAATAAATCAGAAATTAAGATTAATAAGAGATCTAATTAAATAATATATTGTAAAAAATACAATGGAACGAATTGTATCTCAAGAGTGAATTGAGTATTTGAAAACATGATCGTTAATTATGACATTTTTTATTCCTTCTTTCTAATGTGAACAAGAACTTCTATCCCAAGCATTGTTTCCAACAGGGACTACAGTTACACGAATATAATGTTACTTGATCATGTATTATTGAATGAGATGATATTTACGTGTTCCAAGGAAATTGTCAAAATCTTTGAAATAAATGTGTCGCTCCCCTGAGGTCGCTTCGAACGTGAACTCATCTATTCGTTTATTGTGTACTCAAGTAAAAATATATATACATTTAGTATATACATTTTTGTTTTTACTTAACTTTATTGCTTTACAGTAAATACAAACTTGTGTTCACTGTTCATACTGCAGTGTTCTTAGATCAATAACGTATTTTATCTTTCGACTAACAAATATGTTGTGTAATCCTAGGAGAGACTAAATAAGAAAGAGAAATCAAATTGGATTAAAAAATTTAAAAGATAAAACTATACATAATATATGTATATATATATATACAACATCTAGTTCTTGAACAACTCCCTCGGGTATGTGTAAGTGTGTTCAGTTTACATCTTAATTAAGAACACCTTAAGGGACGCTCTTTCATTAGCAGATATACCATGAGATCTCAACGGACCCACTGATTTAGAGGAACTTAATTGAATCCAGTGAGTGAATTGAATTGGATGTAATTTAATTGCTTCCATAAAATGAATGCTACAGATAACTGGTATACCTTCAGGTATTCAGGTATTTATTTCACCTTGTTAATTTTCATGAATATTTTAAAGTTTAACAAAAAAATAAATACATGATTCATAATTATATTTTTACTGATCTTATTTACGATATACTTTGTACTTAGAATATCTTCAGAGACATTTAAATTATAGCAAAAAGTAATTATAATATTAATATAAAAAAAACATGTGTCCATATTTTATACTTAAGAAACAACCTAAATAGATAACAGAGGTAACTTAAATTAATCAACTCTATTGAACCTATACTTGTGCCGCCTCGTTCATCCATCAATCGCCACTGTGTCGTGAGCTGCCTGTGCACTGCGGGCACACTGCGGGTACACTGACTAACGGTATAGCAATCTATATTGCATAGTATAGAGGAAAAGCCTCGCTATATTGTGATTATCATAAGTATAATAATAATAATAAACTTACTCTAAAATTTTAAAGGTTTTATTGAATTTCATTTACCTGAACCTGATAATTAAAAGACCGACAGAGAAACACGTGCTCGACATGGACGACTTCAAAGGACGGCGCCGATTAATTTATCCCATATTGGATTTTAAAAATCTGTAGTCACATATTACTCCCAATATATATATATATATATATGAAAACATTTTTCACTATTAAATTACAATTTTATACTAGACTATATAATGTTCAATCAATATCATTAAAACTTAAATCTATAACATTAAAAAATACGAAATTTATGTGTAACCTTTGTCTTAAATACCGTGAATAAATTAAAATAAGTGCTTTAGCGGAACAAGTTCTGTCTCTTGGACAAATATGGTATCAAAGATTATGATATTAATAATTAGTAATTGTCAGTTGATATTTCCTTTGCTATAATTGTCTTAAATATAGAAATAAAGCACGTGTAAAGCAAGTCACGTGCTGCGATACTTTACCTCAAATACTTTAATAAATAAAAGTCCGAACTAATAATTAATGCCTTCGGTTATTTCGTATTTGTTTTCAAACAGCTGACGGTTGAAAAATAAAACTGTTTATAATTTTGAAATTGAAATTGAATTTTAAATTAAAATAAATAAATTAAAATATATAAATTTGGTTTCGATTAGCTTCTCTTTTACAAATATTATTTATTATTAGAGAAACATTTTAAAAATATAAAGATAATAATTTCTATAAAAACATGAACTTATGATATTTACAAAGACTATCAGTTGTAATAACTGTTGTAATACTCATTACAATATTATTTAGCGCGGGTCTGAGATTAGCTCAATGACATTACAGTGTTCTACCTCCACGGAACAGTCAGTCATGGTATTACATTGATATTCTACGGCTATTATCACACTGATGACATCTCGTTATGACATAAAAAGTCACTAAAGAATAAATATTAATAAAAATGCGAACTTCATACGGATAAAGCAACGAAGTAACAAACGATAAATCCAATCTCCATTGGTCTACACACTAACTATCAGACATTCAGACACTCTAAAATAATATGAAATATAACTTAGTAACTGTGGGTGATCTGAAAGGGGTCTATTTGTTCTCTTTAGGGAGTCCTTGATCAAAAATCAAAGTTATTTTATTTCATTTATTTATACTCACACACACACAACCATACATATCATATAAAGAAATTACAGTAACGTATAAAAAATAAATTGTACCGTGTTAAAGGCAGTCGTTTTGTGGCAATCTCTTTTAGATAACCTTAGGATCAGTAAAACTCCTAACAGTCATGTAACGAGTAGTGGTGTTGTACTAAACATACTTATTAATAATTTCATAAAAATTTATTCCAATAATACAATAATATTATTTAGTATAATTTAGCAAAATTGCATTATAAAAAAGCTGTTGTAGTTCTGATATTTGTGTAGTGTTAGAGGCGATATCACATACAAACTGATTGCAGCGTGTTACGTATCTGTGAAGTAATGACACTACGTACATACGTGTTACGACATATACATTTATGTAATATGAGTATATAAAAGTTTATTGTTGACATTTATTGCTTGCGTTTCCAGTATTTTATGCGAATACAATCAATTTAATACGTTTCATAGTTCGTTATTTGTGGATTGTTAGTTCTCAAAATTTAAAAATATGTAAATCACAACATACATTCGTTAACATATCATGAAAGGTGAATCTAATTTTATAAATAAAAAAGTAATATTACATCAATTGCGAAAAAAAAATGAACAATTTTTTAGTAAAAGATATTTTAAATTTTACAATTATCTGATATTATCGACATAATAAATAAAAACTTACATTGTCCCTTACAATGTAAATTTTTATTTAAATCTAAAATTAGTGACTTGTCTCAAAATAAATAGTAATATATTATAAAATGAATAGACCTGTAAAGAAATAAATTTGACCTTTTAAATTTATTTAATATTTGTTTTTGCATTTACAGATAGTAACGAGTTAACAATAAATTAATAAGTGTATTATTAAAGTAAAATAACTACTATTACATTACATTACGTTACGTTACGTTATGATATTCTCATGACTGGTTGAAATATATACATTGGTACATTCCTTGGCAGTGGTCATCAGCTCACGACACACTGTACTGGTGATTGTTGGATGGACGATTCATTAGAGTTCAATAATTCATCTGTTGTTTGTAATATGGATCTCAATAGAAGAAACATATGTAATTGTATTGTATGTAATTATTTTAATCCTGTTATTGCTTTATTCAATTGTAACCTAAGAAAAAAAAATAACTGATAATATTTTTTATTCACAAAAAAACGATGCAAATACGTACATATATTCGTTATCTTTAAATGTATAAACATATATAAAAGGACTATAACAATTAACATTAATAACATCCACACAATACTGACGTCAGACACACTGTGACTTAGTATTAGTTTCAGACACCTATAAAAGCATTCTAAGTTATATAAAAATCTGCATAAAAACAGCCACAGCGGCTGGTGTTATTAAATATTACATTAGTAGCCAAGTGGCTCAGTACACTATGAAGCAGATCTATTCCATGAATCATCATCTTTATTTGGGAATCTCTTCGTATTTCCACTCGCTCGATAATTCCTGACATAGTTAT
Organism: Melinaea menophilus ssp. n. AW-2005; assembly: GCA_918358695.1. Taxonomy (NCBI): domain Eukaryota; kingdom Metazoa; phylum Arthropoda; class Insecta; order Lepidoptera; family Nymphalidae; genus Melinaea; species Melinaea menophilus. The sequence goes on along the minus strand of OU911054.1, from coordinate 11,334,847 downwards.
AAGTTGAAGTAGCAATCAGAGGATTGCTACAGATCTAATTTAGTTAAATGAAATGCAATAATCTCAGTTATCAAGAGCAAATGCTTAAAACTTCTTCTAAGCATTTAAATAATTCGAGTAAACAAATAAAATTAAATAACTCCGCTAAGTTATTTACGCTAAATGGGTTTGTATAAGAATTATGAACAAAGAAGCGAACACTCTGACAAATTAATAAGATAAATGAACCACTGACAGTTATTATTACATTTATTAAATATTTAAGTTACATAAGTTGTCAAAATATATAAAAAATAGAGTAGTTTAATTTTTAATAAAGGTATCTTTAGCAAATAATATGTCTCAAAATAAATAAATAAATGGTCACTTGGAGTTATTTCAATAATAATATCACTAATAGGACTTAAAATTAATAAAGTTAACTGAATTCCTCTTCGGTTAGAAATAAAATTAGGTGCTATAAATATTCACAATCTACAACTCGTAGTAATGACTTATCTATTAAGTAAATTGGCAAAACCAACCATTAATATAATTCAAAACATTTAAATTTTAAACACTTACTACTTTATAATAAATAATAGCCCCATTTTTATAGCTATCAAACGTACAGCCTTAAAAGGCTGGCAAAGTTATATATGTCTTTCAAAGCTTTCACGTGACTCCATCAGTCCGAACAACTCTCTGTAACCTCCACACTTCATGCTCTCCGAACTCGCTATCTTCAAAGCTCCATGTTACAACTGACGATATGTTGCAAACGATGTCCTGAATATATATTTTACCAAATATATAACTTGTATTCAATTCATGTATTCGACAATTGGGATTGATCATACTTCTGGTAAGTAGGAAAGCAAACATGTAGTATTTTTCTAAAGAAATGTTATTTTTTAAGATCTAAATAGTAAATAAACGAAGTAACTAGCGTTTTTATGTATTTTAATAATGAAGTCCGGTATTTCTTTATTAAAACAGTTTTAATTTTAATTATATGACGTCATCATAAAGTCAAGACAAGTCACTGATGTGAAAACATTTTCCGTAGAAAACAGAATACTGATAAAAAAAAACATTGATAGTACAACTATTACTAACTAGAAAAATACATGATAAATATATACTAAATTAATTGAAAATAATATTAAAGGTTACTAGCATTGAGAACATTTCAATATCTTAGGGTTATAGACCTTTCTTGATCATGAAGATATTAAGGGCGAGGTGGTTTATGACTCATGTCGTCACCTTGTAGTTTGTATTACTTTGTTGAATGAGTTAACGTTTTTACATTTCTGGCATTCGAAGTTCAGCAAAACTCAGTGGAGCACCACATTGTGTCTAAGTACAACCGTGATATTAAGATGTTAATTAAGATTAATGTCGACGGCATTACAAACAAAGTCTGGAGCGAAAACGAGAGGAGATGGACTCGTGTACTTCAGAGTTATATCATTGAGACAGCTTTCATTGAATTAATTAATTGTATTTTATTAATTATATTTTTTTTGAGAACTGAAAAGTTTTAATGAATATAATATTTTACAGCAATACTCATATTATAATCAGCGATGTGTAAATTCTCGTGATGTTTATTTTCCAGTTTTAATCCTTGTAATGGCGGCGGAAGTGAATTGTGGGTTCGGAGCTTATTCCGGTATCGCGGGACATTATTTTATACTAGTTGTGCCTGACGACTTCTTTCTCGTGGAATAAGTATTTTTTAATAAAGTAATTTACATGCCAGTGAAAATCTTGTTGAAATCTATCCAGCCGTTTTAGAGATTAGCCGGAACAAACACAAACAGACAGAAAAAAAGAATTGTTTTTGTTATATAAGTACCGTATAAAATTTCATATGCATTTAGTAAAAAGCTGTTAATTTGGATACAAACAGACACTTAAATGTTATCTAGATATTATGAATGTCACATTTTAATCAAATTGTTAACTTTAACATTTAACCTATACAAGTACATTCACCGGTAAATATACATGTATGACCATGTCTGATAAGAACATCTTCATGATAAAGGTTACATTGTGTAGATAACGATGGAAGTCCTCACTCTCACTGTGACTGTGTCTTAGTGTTAGTTTGTGTGTATGTTATTTATTACACATATTGTATTATATAATAACAATTTACATAAGATATTATAAAATTAATTTCTTATACTAGTTGTGTGCCCGACTCCGTTCGCGCAGAATGTGTTTTAATGGCAGGTGACTCTCAACCACAAAAATTAGAAAGACTGTAATTATACAGTTAATTCAAGGTAACTTACAGGTACATTCAGGTAAACAGCAATTCCTTAATAATATATATTAGTAAAACAAAGACAAGGCTCATTTTTTTGGACTCAACTTCTTTATTAACTATCATTTGAAAATATAGACACGAAATCTTAAATGAATATTAGCACAATACATCAGTGAAAACAGCATTTAAATCGGATCAGCCGTTCTAGAGATTAAGGGGTTATATACAGTTAGAAGGCCGAAAAAAAGCGAATTTTCCAGATTTTTTTTTGAGAAACCTTTTAAATTTATTGATCTAAATATTTTAACAAATATTATGGTATCTTTTAACAATATTTCCAGACTTAGTACTAGTAAAAATATTTATTTGGACAGGAGCTACAGATGATCTCCGGGAGCTCCTCTCGAAAAAGATGTTTTGCGGTGACCACTATATCTCTGAACTGGATGCTCTGAAATTAAAAAACCAAACAGATTTTGTTAAAGTAATGTAAAGTCTAGTGATTAATCGAAGGAATAAGCAAAATAATTTTTTTTGACGAAATGGCGGTTTCTAAAAAAAAAATCGATTTTCGGCCAAAATTTCGGCCTTAAATTGTTTATAAAAAAAAAGTATTAATCGGAAAGATAAAATCTTCGATCAACTACTAAAAAATATATTTAAGAAGCTTGTGTCAAAGTTTGAGATCAATCGGTTAAGCCGCTTTTGAGTAATGTTGGTCACCGACTTTGAAAACACCATTTTGAGAAAAACGCGTTTAAAGTTTGAAAAGCACTTTACTTAGGATGGAAATATTTTTTTTTCAACTTACATGGAGTCGTCTATTCCAGGACCATATAATAAACCCTCAGACTTTTCGACAGCTTCTAATAACTCGAGCTGATATTGTCTGCGAGCCATTCTTCCATCTCGGGTGCTCTCACGCGCTCTGATATTGGAAATGTTCACGCGCTTCTCATCTTCTTTTTTAGCATATGAATGCGCATTGGGTCCAAGTGTGATTCGTCGATTTATTTCATAAGAGTGCGCGACAAAACGACTAGAATTTATGTTACGATCTGTACACTTATCACACAGCAAAACAATTTTAAAACCAAGTCCTCGTTCTGAAGCAGTTTGAAACTTCACATCTCCGTCACAGGTCTTACATTTCACATATTCAGAAATTGCTGCACAAACACTGTTATAAAATTTAAAATGCGATACTCAACAGACGGATCACGTGGAACTGAGATTTCCTCTTGTTCTTTAAATTTTTTGCCGAGGCACTGAAACTACTTTCATCCGTTTCGGCTGTTTTTGGATTAAAAACATTTTTTTCGCTTTTTTGGTCTCGAGTTACGTATGTTAAGAGATTTTCTCAATTCTCTAGAAGCCTTCATTTTCAAATTACAAAAAAAAATATTCACGAACTCACAAGTTCACTGCTTGGCTTAGCTGCTTATAATGACTACCACTCTTAAATACTTACCAGATTAGAGAGAACAAAATTAAAATTTATCGTTCAGGTATAAAAATGACTACAACACACTAATGCTTTACCTATCTAAATACATTAGAAGGGATCATTAACAATAGGTAGGCGCACAAAAGGGACAGCGTTCCAGGAAAGCGCTGCCGCTCCGGCCTTATGCTTCCAACCGCTCTGTTAAATTTGCGTGTAACTTCGAAAATATTCACCGGAACGATATGAAATTTTCTGTGTGTATTCTTAAATATATGTACATTAAGAAAATAAAATAAAAAAAAAAACGATTTTTTAAAAATTCTAACTGTATATAACCCCTTAACGCACACAAACGCACAGATAAGCAGACAACATTCATTATTTTGGGTTCCATTCGTTACTATAGAAGTAACTTTTTTTTCCAAATATCTTCTACGTACAGACAACGAACAGTTGCAGGATTATTATATGTATAGATTGATTGATTAAAAAACTATGAAGCTATCATCAATTAATTTATAAAATATAAAATAATTTGTCTTTTCTTTAAAATATTTAATCCACATACAACCTGTATGAGAGATCACACTTGACAGACAATTAACACTACCTATTAATTAAAATATATAACTCTCATTTCAACAATTTTGATTTTTTAACTCTTTTGATCTTCTCAAACACGTTTGAACTTTATTGAAAATTACTCTAAAAAAAATAACACTCAATGTTAAATTTATTTTTATGTTATATTAATTTGTATTCAATAATTAATTTAAAAATAAATTCAAAAAATATTATTAAATTAAAACAATGTGGTTAAAACTGATTACTTATAAATTAGTTGATAACACTGAATGAACTGAATGTTTGTTATGTCATGTACGATGGAGACGGGGAAGAACACGGCGTCACAGGCTCAGGGAAGTCCTGCGTCTTATATAAGTACCAGGTCATCATCTCACAGCACTAATTACACACACACCTCCACTGAGGCAGCTGTGTCTTGTAATATATACACTTCTTGAACACTACAGTGAGTTTGTGAATTATACTTTCATTATTTCACTACTACTTAAGACTGATAAAGTTGTACAAGAAATTATAGTTTTGTATAACGCTTATTAAAACATTTTTTTTTATTTTTTTTCAGAACAAAATGTACTTACTATACATATTAATTTCCGTGGTTCTGGCCGCGTCGGCTCAAGAATACATGGTACCATTAGAAATTGTCGAAACGTAAGTATTATGATTAATATCATAGCGTAATAAAACTACCTGTTACTTTATTAATGAGTTACTCTCTCTCAGTTACCCTGAATGGTACGTGAGTCAGCGCGTGCGTCGTGACGTCACTGTGCATAAGAACATCGGAGACGGTCGTGTGTTTGGTACTCTGGGACAAAATGATAACGGATTATTTGTACGTATCAATTACTATTATTATAATTTATCTTACTTATACTCTTACTCTCTTTAAAATAGTTTGTCTTAACAATTATTATCAATTTTCTAAATAAAACCAAAAGACGTTGACAATGACATTTCATTTTTAAATATAATTCCAGGGTAAAGGAGGGTACGAGCATCAGATCTTCAATGACGGTCGTGGTGATCTGAAGGCTCAGGCGTACGGGACCCGCGTGCTGGGACCCGCCGGGGACTCCTCGCACTTCGGAGGCGCTCTTAACTGGAAGAACCCCAACGCGGCCGCCTCACTGGACATCAGCAAGCAGATCCACGGAGGAACTTCAGTGAGTATACTTTGATATACTTCCAATTGCCTGTAATAACTACAAATGATCATTTTAATAATATATTATTATTACTCCAGTACCAAGCGGCAGCGGGCGGCAGATGGCCGGTGGGTAAGAACGGTGACTTCTCTCTCCAAGGCACGTACGGCAAGCAGTGGGGTCAGCCCAAGGAGTACGGCGGACTGGCCAACTTCAACTATCGCTGGTGATTCTGTTATAGATTATTAAGAATTAATAATATGTGTAAATAAATTATTTAATTACTACCTTGTTTTAATTCTCTGTATTTTAGTTGTAAATACAAATACTCTAGACACTAGTGTTGGGGGTGGGGGATGCTGTCGTTTGTTTGAAAGCATTAAATATTTTTCTTCAGCTATCATTCCACATAAAAAAGCTAAAATTTCAATATTCCATAAGTGTAGTACTACGCTCGCAACGATCTTGTAAATCCTCGGATGTTGCTAGAGGTTATGGGCGGCGGTGATCACAAATCATCTGTGACCCGCCAGCTCATTTTGTCCTCCTATTAGATAAAAAAAAGTATTAAATCTAATATTATATATATTACTTATATTAAGTATGCATTTTGTAAAAATTACTAGGTTTTTAGGAAGGAATGTTATATTTTTTTTGTCACACTTACGTAATTTAATATCTATTTAACAATACAAGTCTCTTCCATAGCACATAGCAGCCCTGCCCTGTGATAGATATCTATCTATCACAGGGCAAATTCACCATGTGGTCATGTTCTGAATTTATTTGACAGTTTTTATCCTCTATCACTTGGAAGGCGACCAGTATAAGTTGGCCCGGCTGTTCTAATCTAATTTCGATTCAACATAACAGGGTGGAGTTCTATGGAATAATAATGATAAGGAATAAACGCTGATACAATGAAGTATTATGAGGCTTGAAATTGAGATTTAATAAAGAAAAAAACGTTTTCTAAAGCCTTTATTATCAACCTGGTGACAGTTCTATTTATTATCAAACTACATTATGATACACTTACCATTTCTATATTTAATTACTAAGTGTTAGTTTCCGTTAACGCTCCTTCTTAATGATCACATTTAATGATTAACTAAAAAGTATTTGTAAAGTAAATATGACAAATAATAAACCATATATATATATATATTAATAATTACCTTTGACTTTCTGTTTCTAAAATATTTCTATCTATATACACAGTCTTCAATATGAGGTGATAATGGTAATTAATGTGATATTATTAAAATGTTAAAAAGTATGCTTTATACAGTTTTATTATTCAAAAGATATTTCAACAATCCAAGGTTATATATTTTTTAATAAATTTTTCTTGTGTTTTATATACAAATATAAATAGAATTCAATTTATGTGAATATTGCTTTTTGTTAAAAAGAAAAAAAAAATCCTTTATTGCTACAGCGACCGCACTCTCCGAGTTCATTCCAATCTCTGTTGAAATAGTTACTTACATTGCATATGGAACTTATACATAATACTGTGAAAATTAAAACTAATGTTCATCTACAGGTCATAAAACTTTACTAATACTATAACTCCAAAACCAATATCAATTAAAAACAAAAGGTACTGTCGTCTGTCAGTCTCGGAAGACTTCCTGAAGGATAGCCACTTAAGAAGATAGTAGATAATGGACTTGATTAATACTCCAATCAACATAGAAAACAATCATTAATACATCTCGTGTGTTTTATATAATATGTTAAAATAAGTGTAATATGTAATATGCAATAGCTGCACACAATAAAATATATATTGTAGGTATTGTATGTAATAATCGTAATATCATTTATTTTACCTCATCTAACAGTTCTAAGTGAGTTTTTGTTTATTACTAAAACTATTAATTATTTTAATATTAATTACTATATATTTTAGATTATCGTAGTTATATAATATTGATATACTAAGAATAATATATATGTATTTTAATATTCCATACTTCAAATAATAGATATTTTAATAAATATGAATAACTATTTAATGTAATTAATGGGAATAATCTGAGTTCCTGAAAGAATGTATTGTAGTTATAAGTTTTGGAATATCATTTGATTTTTGTTTATTTTTTAAGTGTTTCATAACATATATTTCTGATATTTTTTTTAACACTGATTCTTTTAATAATACATAATAATAGCACAAAGAACTTTAGTTCAATTATTTTGTGAGTAATTCTATTTTTAATAATAAAAAAGAATCCAAGTCTTTATCTTATATACGGGACGGAATATAAATTCACTAATATATTAAATTGTAATCTTTTGAACATAAGTTACAATTTCAATTACGATTTATTATCACTAGGCTTCCAATAGGCTTTGTGCACTAAATCTATTATATAAATGTAATTAAAACGCCGAATGTCATACCGAAAACATTTTTTACTAAATCTATTATATAAAAATGAATCGCAAAATGTGTTGGTAAGCGCACAACTCAACAACGCATGGACCAATCTTAACAATTCTTTTTTTTAAATATTCCTTGAAGCCCAAGGATGGTTCTTACGGCGAGAAAAATTCGAATAATTTCCAGGAAAACCCTAAAAGAGCCCTTTTCTTTTTCCTATACAAATATTTTAAATATAGAATAAATAACTAAATGTAGAGCCAATTTGAACTGTATTGTTATTCAATAAAGTTTATATTAAATTACAAGCACTCATTGTTATCGAAACAATTTAGGTATGTTGCTAACGTCGAAGAGTCAATTCGCGCTTTATTGTCTCTCCACAAAGTTCAAATTCAATCAAATATATGTATGTGCAGGTTCACGCAAAAGTGATAATATCGTGAACCCGACCAAATTGAAAAGTTAAAAAATTTAAGAGCTATAGATTTGATTGGCCTTGGAATATTCTTTCTTTTGTTTTAGTTTTGGAATGCGACATAAATTGTCATCAGTTTTCACGTCATTGCATCTGTCAAACAAACCGCGTTAAAAAGCGTTTATAATATTTAATAATTAATTTTGATTGTTTTATATCGTGTTTTGTGCAAAGTGTTTTAATACCTGTGATTAATAATTATTGCATGTGACATAATTTAGGTGAGTATATTCGATATGCCTCCTATAAGACGAAGTGATTGAGGTAGAAGAACCCGAAATGCTACAAACCAAACTAATTACCGATCTTATCATACTGCACAAGAACGTGACGACCGAAAAGAACGTGAAAGCATTCGTATATCACGAACGCGGGAAGCGAGAGCGAGAGATTCAACCAATAATCCCGAAAGTTTGAATCGAGCTGCTTTCAATTATGATTTGTCAATTGACTACAGTAACCACCAATGTGTCACTATTGAATCTATGAACTTGGTTTGCTCTCATTGTAAGGCAAATGAAGCCCATGGATTGTGTTGCGCAAATTGGAAAGTGAAATTGATACCATTGGATCTACCACCAGAGCCATTGTACTCATTGGTTTCAGGAATAGAACCAGATTCCATACACTTTTTGTTAAATATCCAACAATATAACAATTGCTTTCAAATGACGTCATTTGGGGCAACAAACGTAGTTCGGGAAAATTTCATGCCAAATTTTAAGGTAGGTATTATAGAAGTTAATAATTATTATTTTAGTAAACAAAATTTTCTGTTAATTAAGTTAAGGTGTGTCATTAACCTTCAGTTCCTTAATCCCCAAGAAATATATTACTTAGTCATATTATTTGGTGATTCAGTATTAGCAATACTTTTATTATTTTGAAACACAATATAATTATTTGATGATGGATATTAGTTACAACTAATTATTACATATTGACATACCTAAGCATATCAATTATAAATTGGGGATTCAAATTAGGAGACAGATATACTTTTTACGAACATATATTATTTATATTTGACAAAAAACATTTTTTTTAATTTACAGATACAAGGCCAACTATATCATAGCGCAGGTTCACTGTTACCAGTATCAGATAGCAATTACAAATTTCTGCAAATTTATTTCATTGGCAATTCACGACAAGAAATTGATATGCGTTGTTCAAATAACAATTCAGTAAAGAGGTCTATTGTAGAACAATTACAAACTTTATTTCATCAGTACAATCAATTGATTATGTTGTTTAAAACTGCACTGGATCTGATGCCATCTGATAATCACAAAATTGTAATCAGAGCTGATAAAACACCTGTTGGCCAACATACAAGACGTTTTAATGCACCAACTATTGATAAAGTTGCCATCGTAGTAGTTGGAGAAAACTTGGAATCCCTTGATATTGTTTTACATCGTCGGAATGATCAATTACAACGTATAATGGAAACACACCGCTCATATGACGCATTGCAATATCTCATTATATTTTGGCAAGGTGAAGATGGCTATGATTTCTCAAACAAGATGATAAATTCCATTACAGGTAATAAAAAATATTAGTTTAGCAAGGAGATATATTATCAGTCACTATTTTATTATTTTTTTAAATTTTCAATGTTATGAAAACAAAAATCTATTTTCAGGTTCTAAAACCAACAAAAAAGTCAGTTCAATTAATTATTATTTCTACCGCCTAATGATGACAATCACATACTCAAACGTCGGCGATTATATCACAAGTATGTCATATGTTTGTCATTATGGTACAGCAGATTTGTTCATCACATTTACATGCAATCCACACTGGATAGAAATAGACACAGCCAGAATCTTTATACAAAAGTTGAAATCTTTAATGGATTTCATTGTGAAACATTATGTGTTTGGAGAGACATGCCGCTGGATGCATTCTGTGGAGTGGCAGAAACGGGGATTGCCACATGCACTTATTTTGATTTGGTTAGTTGACAAGATAAAGTCAAATGAAATTGATGCAGTAATATCAGCTGAAATCCCTAATGTCGAAGTAGATCCTGGATTGCATAAGGTAGTTATCAAAAACATGGTCCCTGTGGAACTCTTAATCAAAATTTTCCATGTATGGTGGATGGTAAATGTTCAAAACGATATCCACGGACATTAATATCTGAAACAATCACTGGTATTGACGATTATCCTTTGTATCGTCGCCGATCGACAGCAGAAAAAGGAAGATCAACAATTGTCAAATTAAATCAACAAGATATTGAAATAGATACTCGCTGGAATGTTCCATATTCACCCATTTTATCAAAGACCTTCAAAGCGCACATCAATGTTGAATCTTGCCATTCAGTAAAATCTATTAAATACTTTTGCAAATATGTAACCAAAGGGAGTGATATGGCTGTGATTGGTATTAATGCAGAGAATTCCAATGATGAAGTTACCCAATACCAAATGGGTCGCTATGTTAGTAGTAATGAAGCAGTTTGACGAATATTTTCTTCTCCTATTCATGAGAGACACCCTACTGTTGTTCATTTAGCTGTGCATTTAGAAAATGGACAAAGAGTATATTTTACAGCACAGAACGCAGTACAAAGAGCTGTACAGCCACCATCTATTACATTAACCAGTTTTTTTTGACATGCCAAAACGATGCTTTTGCTCAAACATTGTTATATTCTGAAATGCCAAAATATTATACTTGGAATCAATCCTTAAGGAGATTTATACCACGGAATCAAGGAAAACCAGTTTCAGGATACCCAGATGTATATTCTACCGAAGCGGTTGGTCGAATTTATTCAGTACATCAAAGCAATGATGAAAGTTTTTATTCACGACTGCTATTAGACAATGTACGTGGCCCAACATCATTCCAACATGTACGAACTGTTGATGGTGATTTGTGTGGATCATACAAAAAAAGCTTGCCAACGTTTGCGATTGCTAGAAAAATGCTCATTGGGATCAAACTCTCAATGATGCTGTAATATCATCACAAGCTCATCAAATACGAACATTGTTTTCTATAATCATATCTACATGCTTCCCATCAAACCCAAAGGATTTGTGTATCAAGTACAAAGATAATATGTGTGATGATATTTTGTATCAAATACGGATTAGAAGGGGAAATCCAAATATACAAACAGGCGAAGAAATTTACAATGAAGTATTGATTTCAATTGAGGACATGTGCTTGATGATGTCAAACAAACTATTATTTCAATTAGGCCTGGCCGCGCCCAATCGTCCAATGCATGATGCTTTTAACCAAGAGTTGCACCGAGAAAAACTGTATGATCTCAACACTTTGAAAGAATTAATTCAAACAAATCTTCCACTATTGAATGAACAACAGAAGTATGTATTTGATACACTTATGAAAGTAATAAATTATAAAAGAGGAGGGATTTACTTCTTAGATGCATCTGGTGGTACAGGATTTTTTTTTGATTTCATTGATATTAGCAACAATTCGCTCACAAAATAAAATTGCACTTGCACTCGCTTCGTGGGGAATCGCATCAACTTTGCTTGAAAGTGGTAGAACATCATTCAGCACTAAAATTGCCATTACACATGCAAAGCAACGAAACCACAACCTGCAACATTTCGAAGAACTCTGCAATGGCAAAAGTTTTGCAGCAATGTGAATTGATTGTTTGGGATGAATGCACGATGGCACATAAAAAATCTTTTGAGGCTTTAGATAGAACCTTACAAGATCTACGGAGCAATCATAACCCATTTGGTGGTGCAATGATTTTATTAGCAGGAGATTTTCGTCAAATATTGCCTGTGATTCTACGATCAACGCCAGCTGATGAACTTAATGCATATTTAAAGTCCTCCAATTTGTGGAAACATGTGAAGGTATTACATTTAAGCAAGTATATGCGTGTCAAATTGCAAAATGACCCATCTGGAGACATATTCTCTAAACAACTCATTGACATTGGTAATGGCAAATTCCCTATAGACACCTTGACTGGTTGCATTAACTTGCCTCAAAGTTTTTGTCAGTTAACTAGATCAAAAGATGAACTTATTCAAAAGGTGTTTCCAGATGTTGCTCAAAATTACAGAAATCATGATTGGTTGAGCGAAAGGGTTATATTGGCTGCAAAAAACATAGATGTAAATGAATTAAATTTCAAAATTCAAGAACAAATAACAGGCGAATTGAGGATATATCAGTTGATTCGGCTACTAACCAAGATGATGTCGTCAACTATCCGCCTGAATTTTTAAATTTGCTGGATTTACCAGGATTGCCTCACCTCACCTCACAATCTTCAATTAAACCTTTAATTATCGTTAGTTATAATGTTGAGAAATATCAACCAATCACGTCTTTGTAACGGCACACGGTTAGCGATAAAAAAATTATTGAACAACGTGATAGAAGCAACTATACTGAAAGGAAAGTATAAAGGAGAAGACGTGTTGATACCACGCATCGCAATGATTCCGACTGACAGTTTCCAGTGCGGCTTGCTTTTGCTATGACCATAAATACGTCCCAGGGGTCAATTGTACGTTGCCTGTTCCCATGTTGAAAAACCATCAGATTTGTTTGTATTCACCAGGTAATCAAACAAAAAACATTGTGTATCATAAAGCAGTACAATAAAAATAAAACAGATTTTTGTTATTAATACGATTACTGAAAATACTTATATACGTTTTATTTCATTATTCTTTATTTCATCTTATTAAAATGATAAAGTAACATATTAAAAAAAGCATAATTTTACGATTTATTTATCATATTATTTAAAATATTAAATGATAAAAAAGATCCACCAGAAATCTTAATATGTATAAATCACGTGTCACGTTGTTTGTCTGCGATGGACTCCTAAACTACTTAACCGATTTTAATAAATTTACACACCACGTACAGTTTGACCTAACTTAAAAGATATATAATAATTTTCAACTCAATTCATAGTCGCAATATTATTTTATTTGTTTATTATTTTGCAGTTCCTAACAATTCTAAAAGATGGCGGTATCTGTTGACTGGATTGAATAATTACGAATGATGTACCCTACCTCATTCGTAAGTTTAGTGTTCCAAGTTATTTACTAAAAACTTTGTAATTTACAAATAGTGTTATAAATTTGGATTAAATTTAAAAAATAATTTTGTTTCTATTTTTGCTTAATATCGACTGTAAGAAAACATTATGATTTTCATGACAGATGTACTCTGAACGTTACCCCTTAAATAGTTTACTACCATGTAATATATCAAAAACAATAGTCACAGCAACGCGTGACCGGGTCTGCTAGTATTATGATAAAATTTTACAAATAAGAACAAAATTCTTAAATTTCTCTCAGAACTAAAAGCGCTAAAAATAAGAATATTTTATAATTAAAAATAAATTATTTGTTATAATTCAATAAATTTTATTTCTCTTTTCTATTGAATATGGACGATTAAAAACTTGATATTTAAACACTAATTCTTTAAGAATACCAAATAAAAGAAAACAAATAAGGTTCTGATATAATGGCTATAACATTTAGTTTAAAAAAAGTAAGCAACCAAGTACCTTATTTAATGGATTGGAGACTAGACCATGAACAAAACGAAACATAAAAAAAATATATAAAAAAGATACCACAGCTAATGTAACGGAGCTGTGCATTAGTATTAGTAGGGTTTCATTTAGGAGAGTGACTGCGCACCGAATTTGTATAATAGGTGTGCGGATGCTCGCTGGATGTAATGATTAAAATAAAAGTGAGTCCTGGTCGTATTGATGAATTTGAATTGTTTTATTTATAAATAAGTTCACTAAAGTCTTTTTCTTGTTATAAATATATTTACTTGTACAGGCTCGTTTAGAAAATTAATGCAGATACTTTACTCAAGTTAGTTTATTCAATTAAGACTAAACTCTTCCTAAATATCTCAACTTGCTGAACTTTTTAATTTGATAATTTCCCTTCATTGTTTAGCTATTTACGTTTCTTTAAGAAAAAAATCAATATCTTTGTACTTAGCTTCACAAAATGTTTCTTCAACTTTATTAATATTATTAAAGATTCATATTTATCTCAAAATCTATTAAATCCCTAGATATGTTTACAAAAGCTGAGAGTTGATCAATATAAAAATACTAAATGGAAAAGCATCTTTAACGCTAAATGATAAGGTTTAAAATAGATTGTCGTTAACGAAATAAATACATGTAGCGGAGAGTAAACGGTATGTGGACAATCCCAACGAGTTGGTATTAAGTCAATCTCTGAAGAGGATTGCGAGGATTGGTGCGACTTCAGGATAATCTTTTTTTGGGTTTAGGTTTGTTATATTAATAATTGGCTGAAATGATTTGTTGTTTGTTGGAACTCTTAGTATTTTTTTGGTTAATGCATACCTAAAGTTATATACGTCTGCTCCGATGAAGGAAAACCTTTAGACACTGCCATGACATACAAATCCAGCAGTATCAGACCGACTGGAGGACGGACTTCACATCTTTTCTTATATGTTATATGGAGATATATGGAATGTAATTTTTTAAATGTTTATTGCACAGGTTCCTTTGAGTTCGCCAACACAACGGCAAAATCCATTATCTTTGCAGATCTCAACGGGCGATGGATACCACCAGGTGGGCCAGGTGGAGGAAACCATCCTCTCTTTTATAAGCGGAGGGCGCTTATATTATAAATTATAATTAAATATTAAAACTATAACATTTTTAAGATTTTGCAGGTAACTAATAAACGAAAACTTAATAAATATTTTATTTATGGGGAAAAAACACACGTAAAGCAAAAGTATATAATGACTATTCTTGTTACTGTAAGTAGTACAAAATGCTAAAAATAAAAGAAAAGCAGTTCCGGGTAAATTATTATTGTATGTGCTGAGCATTTTAGGATGAAAGCCTAAAAGCGGGCAATCTTTTAAAGTTTTACTCGAATAATAAATGTTTGCACGAGACTTGTCTGCACTAAAATACGGTTATACGGTGGTGCTTGATGATACTAAATTATTTTGGTAATTTTATTACATTGTTTGACTAAATAGGTAATTAGAAGAAAAAAGTAAAATTATTCCTTGTTTATTCTAGGTTATGACGATAACTTCTATTCCTTCTCATTTAAGTTGTTATTAAATCATACGGCGTTTTTTAGAAATATAGTATTTTTCGTTTCTAATGCTGTTCTTGTGAAAGCCCAGTAGTTGTAATGCTACATACATACAGCCTTACTTATTTATATCAACAACTTCAGAAGCTTCTTCCGGATGTTGTTCTTCTTTTAATAAGTTGCAAAATTTAATATCTTTTTAATTTGACATAATACTGCTTTATGATTATTTTAGTCACATTGAAAAGCGCTTACCTACTTATAGTTTGAAAATACGATTTGAAAGTCATTTTGAAAAATAAGCGATTAAACGAAACCCGTTTAAAAATTACGCTCAGTCTAGATTAAATTTTTTATTTTATATTATTTTTAATTTTTTAAAACATATGTCAGCTAATTATTTTATAAAACATAAGTTTTCCGAGTTGAATGCTAGATATCGAACTTTCTACTAACCCGCCATGAAAGTACAGACACACCTGTCACTAGAGAATAATGATACAACTCTGCAAGAAAAAACATTAGTTTTATGACTAAGCAGTGCAATAGCGTTTAAATAAATATAATATCATAGTATTATTATTATCAATTTACGTGTATAAGAAATAAAATATTGATGGATTCGTGGCAGTAAGTCTCGAAGGACCTTAAAGACCCTCAAAGGCATGTTAGCATTAACCTTTCTTTGCAAGCAAGAACACTTTTGATTCAGACGCATATATTACAATGGAGCTCGTATACACTATGTTAAGATCAACACATGTGAATAATGTTCCTTATTGTAAAATATTTAGTCACTGTTTTATTAATTGAAGTCAAAGAAAACATGTTTATTAAAACAAAATAAATATATTTTTTTATTTTGCGTCTTCATGGTTTTTATTTAAGCGACACTTTTTTCTTTTTGTTAATTTATTTAATATTAATTTTATTCAAATTCAAGATCTTTCTTCTTTAATTCGGTACCTCTATATTTAAAGACAATCTTTATGTTATTTTAGTATCCCCATTATTTATATACGGATGGGAGACGCAAGGTGATAATATTATACTATATTAAAGTTACTAACAATAAGCACATAACAAATATCTCAATCGTTACAAGGAGGGTTTAATATCTATGTGAGATAGAAAAGCTGATTTCGTCGAAATACAAAAGACTTTGTGACAAACGACCGTACAGATGTAGTACTGGTAATATATATGAACATATCAATTGTATCAAGATATAATGTATTTTAACTCAATTCCACCGACAAAAAACAACTTTCATAGTATCATCAATACAACGATTTTTATTTCATAAATAAATTCACATTTAGTATTTACGATCTTATTTCCCAGTGGTTTTAAAAAACTGTGTCAAAAACGACCTACAAACATTGAGCACACCTGCTCTCCACAGAGACGGTCTATATGACGGCAGTCTACACACTAATATATTTTATATTAACAACTTGGAATAAATATTTTTGGTATAAAAAATAAAAATACTTGAGTCTCGTATTAATTTTTTTTGGTCACAATAAGATTTGATTCATTGCTTGACTTCAACAATTGCTTTTTGTGTCTTGGGAAGCAATTTCTATGGATTCCGTAAGTATATTGGTATATGGTATCACCAAGTCCAAGACCTGCAACTCAGTGTTATGTAATAAATTCATATTTTTGTATTTTATTCAATGTATAACAAGTCTTAGAAACATTCAAAATAAAGAGCTGGAAAAAAGTAACAAAATTCATGTTTCAATAAACGTCTTAATAAATTAATATAGAGTTCAATTTTTTTTAGCTTTGTAGTTTTTTTATTCCAAACTGTGAATAAATAACATACTTAACTTTCAATTCCCATTACTTTTGTAGTAAATATACTAATATATATCTCTTCTTCTTTTAAATAATACATATACTGCTTCTCTGGCTATGTACATGTTACGGACATGGGGAAACAATGGAAACATATATATTCTTATTTTATTCTTTAAAAAGTTTTAAAACGTTGAATGTATCTTAGAATTTATGAGTACTAGTATAATTATAACATACTCCAAGCTGGAGTAGAGCAAGATGGATTAAGCTACCCTTTCAGTTATTGAAAACAAACCCTCTGCCCAATGACGACCCAACAGATACAAAATATATTATCATTATATCCCGTAGGTATTCATATATATTTATATATATATTTTTAAATCATTTAAAAATATCATACTATTAATGCAAGCATGATTTTGCTATGTAAATGGCTTAAAGCGGTTAAAAGCGCTTTGTGGATGAGATTATAAGATAATCACATTGACAGTACTAACATATACAAATATTACAGTCAATAGAAAAGGCAAAAATCCATTATTTATAAATGAATATATTACATCGCTATTTTGATACTTTATTTTAGTTTGATTTTGCTTAGAGTTTTAAAATATCTTCATGACCATTGCCGTTCAAGTACATACAAAAATTATTATGTGGTCATTAAATCTAAAGTTTAAGATTAACACTGTTTATATTTTATCTCTAGATATTTTTCGTGGCATTATTAATGAGACTTATAAAGGACATTATCAAAAGATTTCAACTTGGAAAACTTCTCTAAAGATCTTTAATCTCAGGCAATAGACATTAAATTTAATACCTAGTAAAGTATTTCTCCTCCATCCGGGAGGGATTTTCTTTGAAAGTTACAGATATCTGTTCCTGTTAAGCTTAATTATTTTATTAATATGCAGCATTTATAGTTTATGCATGTATAGTATTTTTTTTTCATACAGACCTCCCGTCCTCTGCTCCTCCTGTCCTCTGCGTACCACAACACATAACACCACACTGTCATCATCAAGCGTGGCGATTATGGCATATTCCCTCAAGGATCGCGATCTTTGAGGGAGGCCTATGCCGGTAAGCGTCTATAGGCTGACAAAAAGAAGAAACAAGCAATATTAAGTTTAGTTTATTTTTCCACTTGAGTAAAATCCAAAGTTGGATATGTTTACCAAAGAAACAAAAAACAAACTCAAACTTTTTATATGACACGTAACACAACTAAAAAATATTAATCAATTTAGTCCCAGTTTAAAAAAGCAGTTCAGTACAATCAACCGCAATACATGAACGTAATGTTAATTAAAAATTCCTTACTTTGAAACTTCGCTTTGAAGCTACGAACGATATTTTTTTTGTGCTTTTACAGTATTGGCTCGAAGAAAATTACATTTAACTTTCATGATTTTTACTACTTTTTTACTTTATGCTAGTTTACTTATTGAACAATAAACACAATTTTAAAATTTAACAATCTCAAAGAATTAATAACAGGTTAGTGCTGAAACGGACACTTCGTACTTCATCTTACACTGACGGGGTTCAGCGCATGTGTCCAGTTAAAAGTATATTTATTAACATAGATAAGGACTAGTTTGAGGATTTGGAATATCCTTCAGTTGAAGTCATAAAAGTACCATATTATAAATTACAGTAGACTTCGAACACGACTTCAAATGGGAACGTTTTATATATGACGTGTTGAAATTGCGGGACTCGATATATTATAAGTCAATGACTTTCATTGTAACGAGTCATATACTAAAAAAAATAGTACTGTTAGTGTGTTTATTCATTCAATAATTAGCATTTGTAATTGGGGGTAATTCAAAATGAATTTAAGACAGCTGTGCCAAACTAACAATAGCCGTATGCCAACCGATACAGTGGGGTCTGACGTACAAATCGCTACTTGCTATGAGGTATCAGTTCATGTTCATTTCGACATGAAGGATTTTAAAATAATTCAAAAAATACATATTTTTAAGATTTCCACAAAAGTTGAAATAATTCGTTTAGTTGTCAATCTGTTTTGCCAGAAAATAAATCTTGTTACAAACAAGGTAACCTTCGTATCTGAAATACACACCACAATACAACACCTATATAACATTACACAACGAATTTTACAACAAACGCTACTTTAATAAAAGAAAATCTTCATTTTCTGGGTACGTTTGGTAGATATAAACTAATATGTCGGATATACTACGCTACCAGTACTGACTCGTTGGAAACAGTTAGTGTTTTATGTGTAAGCTGAGTAAGACAACTTTTTACTATTGAGACTTCTAGCAGCAAAGTTTTTTATATGCAAAGTCAGCCAGTTATCTCTTTGAGAGCAGACTTGAACGATTAATCACAGGACGTTTCAGTTATTCCTTACCATTAATCTGCTTAAAATTGCTAGAGTTTTGCATATTGTTGTTATTTTCTATGAAACATATCAGTTACCTTATTAAAAATATTTCGAAACAGTATGACAATATGCTAAAGTTTATACTTAAGTATTTTTGAAAGCTAATATTGACATAGGCAAGAATCTTTAAATATACTTCATTGTATAATTAATTAATGCTCTTGTCACTAAACCCTCACCTTATTAGTCATATTTAGTAACAATTTATAAGTTTGCATGGTTATTAGTTCTTAAATTAAATATGTAAAAATGATGTTGCTAACATTTAATATTTTGACTTAATTTTCCTTGAGTTTCTTATAAAAACTGGCAAAAAGAAAATGCAGAAATTTAGCGCACCTGAATTTCTTCGAGACTTCAAACTTTACATTAAGGCAGTTTACAGACTGAAGGAGGGAATATTTAATATTAAAAATATATATATTTTAAATAGCCGCAGTAGAGTAGTAAAATTATTCCCATATTGATTAGAATTTTACAGACATATGTACAAATAATAAACACAAAGTACTCGCAGACTCGATGCAATTGTCCCGTAAATTAAACAAAGCTCCTAGATATTGATCCCATACCCTTGGCTCGACAGTTATTGTCACTTATCGATATTGTGACGTCAATGTACGTTATAAAATAGCAACAATGTCATGAAGTTAGAATTATATTCTCTAAACGAAAAAAATATTAAGCCATAAAAACGAATACTATGTTAATATTGATAGATTTATGCACGAGTATCGCAAAGACTAAAATATCCTGCCACAGAGTACGAATCACTGATTGTTATATTGTTATCTAATAAAATCAACCAGTCCAGCGTGTCGTATATACAAAGCACAATAATAAATTTTTTTAATAACTCTCTAAAGAAAATAAAAAAAATCTAGTTGACCTAGAGTTAAGTTCATCAGATGCTAGAGTTTGCGGCTTGCAGAGGTGGATGACTCTCGTGATTCTGGATACGATAACAGCACCACACACTAGGCACAACTAAAGCTAAGAACCATTTAGCTAGAATTAATAATGTTTTTTATTCTCTTAAATATTGTTCTCAATTTACCAAAAACAGGTAAATTAGTTAAAAGTTATCTCTTTTAATGCATACAATTTATAACATCCGACCTTTCAATTTGTTGGAAAAGAAATTTAATACTAAAGTGTAAGACTTTAAGGCGTTGCTAAAGTGCAGAGTAATGTCCATTACAAGCTCTTGTCACGAAACGATTACGGGCGTATTTGGTTCTGCAAACTGGAATATGAAATACGAATTTAGTGCGAGCACTCAATCTCGGACAATTAAAATAAATACGTGTAAGAAGATAAGGAGAATCTTTAATATTGTTAATTAATTTATATAGAAAAATTTGGTCTTTATGTTCACGACGTCGCTCTAATGACATACGAGTAGGACCTGATATAACCTCACTGCCAAAGATATAGTTTATCCTCCGTCATTTTGTAAGGCTGATCTTATTAAATTTAGAGAGAATAAAATTATATCAGAAAGTAGTCATAATATTAATATTTAAAAAACGTGTACAGATTTGATATTCAAGAATTAACCTAAATGAGTAATAGAGGTACCGTGAATTAATGAATCCAATGAACTGCCTGTAGGTACTTGTAGAGATTGTCGCCTCGTCCATCCGTCAACCGTCAGCCAGCTGTGTCGTGAGCTGCGGCTGCCCTTCAATGTCCTCTAAATACCCGCTTATTAGATAAATTATATTGATATCTTCCATATTTTCCGACTGAATATTTTTATTTGATCAACTTGAAAATAATAATCTGTAGAACGGAAATTTATTTCTTTCATCGGCAGAAGACACTTGATTGACATGGATGGCTTCAAAGGACGATGCCGAGTTAAATATACCTCCAAATAGGATCATTTCTACCTATACAATATTTTTTTTAATGTTTCTATTTTAATATGTGAATAAATAATAATAACATAATAAAAGCGAGATGTCTACGATACTTTGTCTTATATTAGCAGAGCTTGACTTGCGGAACTCAACTCTATCCCATATTCCAAGACGGACATAATTATTTGTAATGTTGTTATTTATTTAACATTTTAATATATCGCGATAGTGTTGCATCGTTGTCAGTAAGTAGGTGTAAGAACTGGAATATCGGTAAGGGTTAACGAGCTTACAAGGACTGCACAGTTAACTTGATAAAATATATTATTTAGACTGACTTTTAATATTCTACAATTCATAAAATACAATTCGTATTTGCCAACAATTTTTCTTTTCTCTCACAAGTTTCTATGAAAAATATATTTGTTACAAACTACGCATGATAAAGTTAACTAATAAATAAAAGTTTTAAGATCTGTCAAGGAGCATATTGCCTTCAGTATGCTCTTTATTTTTTTAACAAATAAAGTATTTAACATTCACCAACATGGCAGGTCTCGAACCTGCGCCCTGTCAGTTGACGGCGCTCTGCCATTTGAGTTACCGTGTCAGTTGCGACCTTGATGAGTTTTGAATTATATATAATATATAATAAAGTCCTTATCAGGATGAAGATAATATACATATATAAGTAATTTGATATTGACATTTCTAGAATTGTTATCTTTGCAGAAAATAATATTAATAATGATATTTTTCATTACTCGAATACGCAATTGAAGTTTGTATATCCGCGTTTATAAATTTTTATGTAAGAATTACTAAATAATTAAAATGTATCAAAATAATAAATTAAATGTTCTTTATACATCAAAGAATAAATTTAGAATGATTTCCATCGTATAAACTAATATTGACTTCATACACCTAAGACCGCAACAAATTAAAGTATTACCGTAGACTGAGAAAAAAATCTATAAAAAAAATCGCGCAAAACGCCGCAGCATCCAGCGTAATTACACACTGCATTAGAAGACAAGCGTTTAGTAAACTATGTAGCTGATCTTTTACACGAACCATCATCTATATTTGGGAGTTCCGTATTATATATACTTAAATTCTAAAATGTTCAATCTCTGTAATAAAGTAACCTAAAATAAAGGACTCCGATAAGTAAGATACTCCGATAATTTTCTAATAATAGATTTTTTTAATATAAATATTTAAACTACAATTTTACTTATTTTACGGAACTCTAAACCAGTCAGTGCGAGTTAATTTACGTTGCTACTTAAAAGCGGTAGGTACGGGCGCTGTGAATGATTATAAACATTTTTATTTCTTTTCGTAATCCTAGAAGCTCCGTAACTTTTGACTTAGTTATAAGTTAAAGTAGTTGATGTACTCTGAGGATTGCTACAGAAGTTAATTATTAAAATATAAAAAACAAGTTTAAAAAAAAATGTAAAAAACCTGCTAAACTTATTATATCTTCCAGTTAAGAGAAAAAATGGAGAAGATATTAAGCAAATATAATTTAATAATTTCGCTAAGTTTTTTTATCCGAAAAGAAATATGTGAAGAAGCGTTCAACTTAAGGAATAAAATAAACCACTAAGACTAAAAAATAACATATGACATACATATGTATATATTAAATTTTTTATAAAGTTCGGAGTGGATATATAGAGCAGGTAAAATTTAGCAGCCTTATGTGATTTATGCATTCAAACGCTTTTACCAGATTCCACTCGTACCGTCATCTCTCTGTAAACTCCACATTTCACGCTCTCCGATTTCGCAACCTTTGAACTGCCATTTTAAAACGATACGTACATCAGTGTTCTCATTCTAAATATAAAATAGATAAAACATAAAGCATATTTAATGTTATCAACTATTTTGTTTGGTTTATTTCTTTTACTGATATAAAATTGATTCCAGACGGAAGTCATATATAAAATCATAAGATTAATATAACTAACGATTCTTATTGATTAGTCGGTCACATCTGTAACGTTCGTCAATGTAGCACTATGTGGTTGTTGTTCAGAAAAAAACGATTTATATTTTTTGAAAAAAAGATTACAATTTCCATTTCAGTGATCGATTTCAATTTTTTTAAATACAAACATAAACTGTTATTTCAACAGTATTATATACTATAATTCAATATATATTTTACATTTTCGTTTCAGAAATGAAAATGAAATAATTAAATTAAAATCTAACAACAATATGCATATTATATTTAGCGATGTATGAATTCTGAGATGTTTGTTTTCCAGTTTTAGTCCCTTAAATGGCGGTGAAAATTAATTGTGGATTTGGGGTTCATTTCGCCGTGCCGTTATACATAATATAATACTTCACCATTATATATTCTTAGCATTTTAGAATTATAAGAAGTACTCTCCTGGGGATATTATCAAACGATTGCCGGATGGATTAAACACTAAATGTTTATTTAATTACTATGATATATATGAGATAAAGATGTTTGAAAACTATAAAATGTAGAAACTTTGTTAATTATGCTTACATGTATAGGTTTATGAATCTAAATATTTATGAGAATACCGAGAGAAACAAGACGCATTACTTAAAATATCAAGTACAGTAGAAGAGCTTCATATTCATTTGGTAAGTAATGGTAGACTTTCCTTTGTAAATCAGGAAGTGATGATGTGCTTGTACAATAATTTAATATTTTAGCGAACGAAAGAAAGACGATACATGTTTGCGACTCTTCTACAGCTTTTCCAAATACCAAGTGTTAAATAATAGCTAATAAGATAAGACACGTATATCACACATATCATGCATGTAGTACACTAGTAGTATAATAGCAGTATTCATACTACTACACGACGATATGAATTTGGGAAAACCACAAGTTTCCTTTTAAATAACAAACAAAATAAAAAATAAAATATAATAAAATATAAACACCTCACTTTAAATTTAAAGACGTTTAAATTTCCGAACCCACAACCCGTATGGAAATATTCTTTCCACAAACCAGGAAGGACTAACAAAAGAAACTCAACGGGCTTCCTCTTGATTTTTAAAGCTAGTTTTTTATTTCGCACTAATGAATTATTCTTGACAATGCCAAGTATATATAGACTTGAAACAAAAATCACAAATCACAGAAAATAACTGTCCTGTTTCAATTAACCATGTCCTTTGACTCAACAGTGAGGACTACCAACTGTAATATAATAAGACTATAAACAAACATACTTAACTTGTAACTTGAAGAACTTTGGCAGCAATCCCTTTATGTATTCTTTAATAATATATATAACACAATGAAAATGTCCACGAGCAGTTGCTCAAGTTCAAGTTAATTCATTTGTTTGTGTATCCTTAAATTTTCAAAGCGGTAAATGCTTTGAAAGATTTCTAATCTGAGTAATTATGTGTTAAAAAAGTAATGTTATTTAAATAATGTATTGTAAAAATAATAAATAAAATCTTAATAGAACAGCAGTGTAGTTAAGTAATTAAATCGTAGTATCCTCTGGACCGTTTATCTCACTCCCGTAGAACTGAAAGCGTCTCTAAACGCGATCCAAAACTACTTGTAACGTCGCAGGTACTGAAAAACTAGAAGAGATAACGTACATTTTAAGTGAAAAATATAAAATTATAATGTTTTAATATATACTTTGCATTAGCGGAATATTACTTTGGTAGATGGTTAATTAAAGACACCTATGGAAATGTGGATAGTTGTAGAATTTAGATACGTCGTGCGGTGTTACCTTTCAAGGACAAGGAAGGACAGAAGAGAGGAGGGAAAGTACCAAGTTGTATGAACTGTTCTATGGAACTCTACTTCTTGCTCAACCACTATGTATGTATTAGGTTTACGTATTAGAGAGTAGTTATGTATATGTATGTCTATTGTTATATTGTATTGCATCTACCTATATCATCTGATTTTTGTCTAAATTTCTTCTAACCCTAAGGTTGTCTGGAAGAAATCGCCGTTTGGCGATAAGACCGCCTTTTGTATGTTCCCAATGTTTGTTTCTTTTTGTTTTTTTTGTAATATTTTTTTTCGTGTGGTGCACAATAAAGTATATAAATAAATATGGATCAATCATCTATAATATATAATTGAACTTATGTGGCTATGGCTGTCATTGTATATGTCAATTATTATTATGACGCAAAAATAACTGAAGAATGAAACTTAATGCGACTACAAAATAACGGACAAAGCACAATTAAATTTGTAATAGATTTCACAAAGAATTTGCCAATTTGGGGATAGAATCACCACTGGTTTAGACACTGATTACAAACACCTATCGTCCTAAATTATATGAAATATAACTATGTTATTAATCTCCAGGTGTTTGATGTTGCATTTTTTTAGCAGACGCTTCTTAAAAAAATACGATTTACTTTAAAGTCTCTTCTACAACCTGACATCTGTATAATCGTTAGAGGCAACGCATACAAACTGATTGCAGCGTGTTTACGTGTCTGTACGTGGAGCATAAATACTACATACTTGCGAGTACGAGGGTGTTTTTTAAAGTTCGGGGAATGGAATAGAAGGGGATGAAATATATTAACCAAAATGTTTTTTCACAGTATTTTCACTTGCAATCCCAATACATCTCAATTATGAAAATAACAAACTTGAATAAAACATTTTAAGTTTATTAAATATCCCAATAGCCTATACTCGTAGTTGGGATCGTGTTCATTTTTGTAATCAAATAAGTCTTATAACCTATAAGAAAAAAGTTTCTGGATACTTCACTAGCGACTAGTTATCGACAATATTATATTTTGTTTAAACATTACATATTTGTCGTATTATTATTCCCTTTATTTGTATTAGGTAAAAAAAAACGACTTTTTTTTATTTTAAACAAAGACACATTTAAAAGGAATAATATGAATTAAAAAGTATGCATTACTTATAACTTTATTCGCAATATTTCTATTTCCCAATAAAGCGTTGACCTTATCTTACTTAATACAAGTTTGAGAACGAAAGAAGTTTATTACTTTTTTTTTGCATGATCCTTTGATACAAGAAACGAAAAAGAGTTTTAATAAATTGACTTTGTTGTTGTTTGTGAGAAAACCAACACGGATTTTTATATATAAACATTATATATAACTATCAGATTTTAGGCCCTTATCTCTGTAAAAAGCCAAATTTGTACAATATCTATACATTTCTTGTTGGTAGATGAAGATGTAAATTTAATAAGAATTACATATAGAAGTCGTTTGTTGCATCGGACAATGCAGTATGCAAAATTAAAAGTAATTGTCGCGAAGACTGTATAACGATTCAGCATAACTTATTAATTTGTTCTCGTTACCATTGCATAGATTATTCAACTATAACATCAAATCAAAACGTCGTTTATAAAGCCGAACACAATTGTTTGTGTTACAGAATATTCTATTAGTGAAGTTAGGCTGAGTTAAGCTGAGTAGCTGTCTATACAATGTGCTACTTAATAGGTACATTTGGTGTATACTAAGTGTGGTAGGTAGTAAGCATTTATTATAATAAATTTGTTTGTCACACAAAATAATATAAAATTATAGTTAATACTAACAAAACAAATTAATAATAAGTTAAAAGTGTATCCAGGGTTTTTTCCCCTTGCGTATCGTGCAACTAGAGTCTGACGTTTCATAAGTGTCATACATATATATGAAATAAATAAAAATGTATGTCTGTACTTGACTACACTTTATAATCCAATAGCATTATTATTGATTAACTATTTATGATATTAATTACACATACTACAACTTTCAATTTTGCAGTATTTTGCTTAGTTGGCATGAGTTTATTTACGATGTTACTTAAAAAGCGTTCCTGTAGATATCGAGACTCGCTCAGGGTTATAAAAACACTATTTGCTTCGGTTACTTCTGACTCGGTGAAGAGTTGGACTATTACTACTAAGTAACCTATCAAATCATTAATTACATTTTTATGCATTTTTAACATTATGCAATGGAACGGATTTAAATTATTGTCCTAATTTTATTCAAACTTTCACTTTCTATAACATTATTTCAATAGTTAATCTTAGGTGAGTGCCATTAGAATAACTGATAGTTTAACGGTTCAACTAGTGAATTTTTTTTCGTAGTTCAACTAAATTCTAATTCTTTCTCGAATCAGACTCACGTATAACATATAATATGTCTAAATATATTTATATACTTTTAATTATAAATTATGTGACTACTAATACTAAGATAGTTTGAATATATTACTTAACGTTTATGTTGCAGTATTTTGTTAATTTCGGAAAAATCATTATCATTAAAGGAATTGATATAGCCTGATACAGGAAAGTAATTAGAAATTTCCTTTATTGAAACGTATATGAGTAACAAAACACATATTGAGTTACCAGAGCACTAATAAAGTCGTATAGTTAAAAACTTAATTTGAGTCTGTTGTATTATTTAAAAAAACACTGAAGGAACTTGAGTAAAGCAGTTATAGATGACAAGTTAAACAAACACAATTGAATAACTTCCTCAACTCAATTTACCCGGAAACAGGAGTAATGAGGTACCGCTCTCCATCTAAATAAAATTTAATATTTATCAAATTTGTTCCTAAGTCAAGAAACTCAGCATTTTTAAAATTATTTTAATATAATTAATCATTTTGTAATTATATTTATAAAGTTTTTAAGAAGTACAAAATAAACGCTTTACTGAATATCCAATTTATAGATTGCTTAATAACATTACACATATGTAAATAAAAATTATGACCTTAAGATAAAACGAACATATTTCATCGAACATCGCACAGAAGCTACTAAACGGATTTTGATGAAATTTGTTTTGGTGATAGCTTTTTCTGTAGCAGATTTTAAACTATGAAACAATATAATTTCTAAAATTATATATTTTTATTTATTTATATAGCTTCACGCCATATCCCTTGCGGGGTAGCCAGAGACGACGGAGCGCCAAACGCTGCGGTCCCTGCATACCTCTTTCGCCTCGGCCACAGACATCAACCTCTTCATACGTGCCCTCCGGGGGGTCCTCATGCTTTTTATGTGACCTTCCTCCAGTATCATAGATACTATGTTTTCGAAGGTCACTCGAGGCCTCCCCCTGTCTCTGTTACCGCTCACTTTTCCTATATAAATCTTTTTTACCATTCTTTCATCACTCATTCGTTCGACGTGCCCAAACCACCTGAGCACGTTCTTCTTCATTCTCACCGTGACATCATCGCTAGTACCTGCCATTCTGTGGATCTCTTCATTGCCGAATTAACTATTTGTAATTAATATTCTATGTGATGATCGATTGGTAAATTACCTCTGAAGGAGTATTTGGTGACGTCGTTAAAAAGTGCTAGTTTTATAAAGTTTTGATTACAGTTTATAAAAATACTCGAGTTGATAAAAAATTCCACATATTCTTCTTATCTTCATGCAAAACTTACTTAAACTAACTCAAGTGTATCCTGTATTCTGAAAGGGACAGTATTATTTTAAACTTTGTTTTTTATTTAATTTATTATTAAGATAAAAATGCAGATAAAAATATACATTTTATTGACGCTTTTAATAAATATTCTTTGATCGTAATATAATTCAGAAGATGTAGTGAAGTAATTTATTTTACTATATCATAGATAGTTTTTTCTTTTGATTTAGTAACATAATATAATTTCTCAGTGTGTCCGCATCTCGCAACACAACAGATTAACGGTTGATGGGTGGCGGTGAAGGCACTCTGTACAAGTGTTAAATAAAGTATATCAAACTCGCTGTCTTTTGTAATGAAGGTCGGTAAAGCTATTCGTGATAGTTTTAGTTTGAATAAAAGTATTTGTAATAAAATAAAACATGTCTGCTGAAATTTATATAATCGATCATACTAGTTTTTATTTTTAATAAAAATTAACAAGGGATTATTTTAAAAAATACCGCTATTAAAAACAAAAACTTGCTGAATTCTACAACAGTCTCTTAAAATAAATATAATGAAGATAGTTTTTATTAAAACAATTCAGTTTCCAGATCTCGTAAAAGTTACTTAACTATTGCGTAAAATAATGCCGGCACTAATGATGAATTATATTAAAACTAAACTTATAGTGCTCGCTTGACTTACTACAAATTGATTGTTTTGTGTTGTGGCTAGAACAAACAAAATAACAAGTTTAATTGTTGATTCTAGTTCCAGATACAAGTATTGAAGCCTTCATTTATAACCATTAAATGACACATTGTTTAAACCTGTGATACCTACCAACTTAAAATACTGAAAGACTCATGAGATTTATGCGTTCAAAAGCTTTTACTATATTCCATTCGTCCCAACATATCTCTATAAATTCCATATTTCACGCTCTCCCAGTCCGCAAGCTTTGCGGTGACATTTCAAAACTGGCGACATTTAACGATTTACTAATTCTAAATAATAATATTATATATAATATTATGTAGTAGTGCATATTTAATGTGATAACATTAAATATGCAATATTACAACAAATTAAATAGTTTATTTGATTGTAGGTAATTTTTATAGATCTTGTTATATTCAAATACATCGCGTTCGAGATCAAATAATGTAACAGGTCAGTCGTCATTAGAGTCGTCATTAGAACTATCATCAGCTGTGAGAAGTATCAACTGGTCATAAGGCTATATTTATTTATTATGATACGTATAAATGTTATAATTAACAGATCACTTGGTTCTTAAATATTCCTTGAAACTCTTTTAAAGGAAGTCATGTATAAAGTTATAATAAGAACTTGATAAAACGTTAATTTATAACGAAATTGCACACAGTATTTTTTATGCTGTCATGTTTGTTCGTATGTATGTATATATATATATATATATGCATGTAATGCATGCATGAAATGTCATTATAATTTATATTCATTATATTTTATTACATTTAAGATGGGTATGAAATTAATGGTCTTAACCTGAATGTAGATAAGACGAAGGTTCTGATATTTGAAAGAAATGAAGAAAGAACAGAATGTAAGATCAACGTGAATGATAATATAATAGAACAAGTGAATGAAGTGGTATATTTGGGAAGTATGTTTAGCAGAGATGGAAGATACGAAATGGATGTGGAAAGGCGTATTGCTGCCGGTAACAGAGTCAATGGTGCTTTGGCTGCATTGTTGAGACGATGAAACGTCAGCATAGCTGCACGTTTGGCAGTACACAACGCAGTTTTACTACCGACGCTGTTATACGGCAGCCAAACGTGGGTAACACAGAAGAAGAATGTAAGAAAGATGAATGCTGTGGAGATGCGATCTCTTCGCAGAATATGCGGAGTCAGTCTAGCTGATTGAATCCACAATGAAGAGATCCACAGAATGGCAGGTACTAGCGAAGATGTCACGATGAGAATGAAGAAGAACGTGTTCAGGTGGTTTGGGCACGTTGAAAGAATGAGTGATGAAAGAATGGTAAAAAAGATTTATATGGGAAAAGTGAGCGGTAAGAGAGACAGGGGGAGGCCTCGAGTGACCTTCGAAAACACAGTAGCTACGATACTGGAGGAAGGTCACGTAAAAAGCATGAGGACCCCCCGGAGGGCATGTATGAAGAGGTTGATGTCTGTGGCCGAGGCGAAAGAGGTATGCAGAGACCGTAGCGTTTGGTGCTCCGTCGTCTCTGGCTACCCCGCAAGGGATATGGCGTAAAGGTAAATAATAATTATAATTTATTACATTTGGCAAATAATATTAGATTATCCATTGTACTTTTGTACTGTTATTTAATACTGAGATTTATATAAATAAGTTAGTTTACGTATTCCTGTATTCTGGATATTATTTTGAGGTTCATAACTTCAACCCTGGTATATTTCTTGCAATTGATATCACAGCAGTCTGTAGAGACACTGCATTATCATAGGGATAATTGCAATTCGGTACCGCATATACCGGAGGATACTCCTACATCGGACAGTTTTGTACCAAGGTTTAATAACAAAATAATGGTTTACTACATGGTTTAATAATACAATGCTTAACTCATATTATAAATAGTTAATTCTAAGTGATAAAGTTAGAACTCCATATATCTAAGTTACTACGATCAAAATATTATTTAATTAGTTATATAAATTTTAATATTTCCAAGTACAATAATGTAAGTGCACTCAATACCTCACTATGGTAGAGTTTAGTTTATAATTCACGACTGCTATTTCAAAATATTAATTAAAAATGTTCTTAAAGTGTAAAATGTTTTTCCTTACAACCTAAGTTTCCCAGCGGTGTCACAAACAGAGCCTAGAGTAAAAACAAGAAGTGAAGGACTTATGTTCTTCAGAGTTTTATTATTGAGGTAGATTTTACTGTGATAGTTAGTAATTATTCTTAAAGTCGAAAAAGATTGGATCCTCAAGGAGCTAGCTGTAGGGATTACGGTGATATAGGGATAAATAAGAGAGTTGCTTGAGGTTTATGAAGTTTCACCGTAATTGTATGGTTAAAATCTCTATGTAATTTTATTTCGGATCTTCTAAAATGAAATAAGTCCCTAAATATAATCAAATAAAACAAACGAAATAAAGAACAAACAAACAAAGAATAACGAAGAATAACGAAGTCATTCTTATAAAAATAAAATAGACCAATAAACTAGCTTTCGTATAAATTCACTTTGTCTGTCTTTTAATTTGTAATAATAACACAAAAGCGGGAAGTCTTGAAGCTTTATTTCCAAAATAAAGGAATGCAGGAGACTCTTCTGATGCATTAAGTTACTAGGTTGAATCAATTACTCATAATACAACTATGCTTCAAGAAGTTGTAGCTACATGTATAATATATTACTTTACAAGAAAACCAGATTGTAAATCAAACAGAAACAAAACACCTTACTTAAAAAGGTTAAATTAAATATATTTTTTCAATTGAAACAATGAAAATATAATAAAATCTAATTCTCTTGTTGCGTCATCGATTCCCGAAATCGATCATAATTTATTAGTCCCGGCACCAATATATTATTTTTAAATGTACTAATATCCCTGGCTGGGCTTATTACAAATTGATTGTTTTTTATTGTGGCTAAAACAAACATTTAAATGTTTTGATTCTAATTTCAGATATAAATTTTTAATCCTTATTTATAAGCATTAAACCACTCATTTTTTAAACCTATGATACCTTCCAACTCAAAATACTGAAATGCTCATGAGATTTATGCGTTCAAAAGCTTTTACTACAGTCCCTTCGTCCAAACACATCTCTATAATGACACATTTCACGCTCTCCGAGTCCGCAAGCTTTGAACTGCATTTTCAAAACTGTCGATATTAAATGATGTCCTAATTCTGAATATAAAATATATAATATTATGTAATAGTGCATATTTAATGTTATCAAATAGTTTATTTAATTTATCTTGTTTATTGAAGGTAATTTTTATCGATCTTTTTATTATCTAAAATATCGCGTTCAAGATCAAATAATGAAACGGGTTAGTCGTCATCTCCACTATCATCAGATGTGAGAAGTATCAACTGGTCATAGACTACATCTACTTATTATGATACATGTAAATGTTATAATTAACAGATCACTTGGTTCTTAAATATTCCCTATTGGAACTCTTTTAAAGGAAGTCATGTATAAAATTATAATAAGAGCTTAATAAAAAGTTAATTTATAACGAATTTTAGTATTTTTTATGCAGTAACGTTTGTCCGTATGTATTTATGTATGTTATATACAGAGTATCCTAATTTAGTAACACTTATTGCAATATCTATGACATTTGTTCCTTACTTTGTATTTGAAAGTTATTTCTTATTGCTTGTTTTTCTTCGTATTTCTAAATCAAAACAGATTAATCTCAATTCACATGATAAAGTTAAATGAAGACTCGTCTCCGCAATGTCACTGAGGTAAAAACAATTTCCGTTAACGGATATTAAGAAAAGTTATTATAATTTATATTCAGTATATTTTATCACATTTGGAAAATAATATTAGAATATCCATTGTACTCTTTG
This sequence comes from Melinaea menophilus ssp. n. AW-2005, assembly GCA_918358695.1. Classification (NCBI taxonomy): domain Eukaryota; kingdom Metazoa; phylum Arthropoda; class Insecta; order Lepidoptera; family Nymphalidae; genus Melinaea; species Melinaea menophilus. The sequence continues at coordinate 11,301,273 of OU911054.1, read as the reverse complement.
AATTTAATACTGAGATTTATATTATCAATAAGTTAGTTTACGTATTCCTGTATTCTGGATATTATTTTGAGGTTCATAACCCTGGTATATTTCTTGCAATTGATATCACAGCACTCTGTAGAGACACTGTATTATCATAGTGATAATTGCAATTCGGTACCGCGTATACCGGAGAATACTCCTACATCGGACAGTTTTGTACCGAGGTTTAATAATAAAATAATGGTTTACTACATGGTATAATAATACAATGCTTATCTCATATACAATTATAAATAGTTAATTCTAAGTGATAAAGTTAGAACTCCATATATCTAAGTTACTACAATCAAGGTAATATCTTATTAGTTATATAAATTTTAATATTATCAAGCACCATAATGTAAGTGCACTCAATGCCTCACTGTGGCAGAGTTTAGTTTATAATTCACGACTGCTATTTTAAAATATTAATTAAAAATGTTCTTAAAAGTCAAATGTTTCTCATAACAACCTAAATTTCCCAGCGGTATCACAAACAGAGCCTAGAGCAAAAACATAAAGTGAAGGATTTATGTTCTTCAGAGTTTTATAATTAAGGTAGCTCTTAGTATGACATTTATTATTTATTCTTAAAGGCGAAAAAGATTGGGTCCTCAAGGAGCTGTAGGTAGGGATTACTGTGATATAGGGATAAATAAGAGAGTTGCTTGAGGTTTATGAAGTTTCACCGTTACATGGGAACTGAATCCCGCCTATTTTTTCTGGTAATCGAGATAAAAGTATATTAAAACGAAACGAACCTAAAGGTGTAACACCTACAACAAAGATATGTCGTCACACCTTACAATATACATTTGTAAATAATGAAAACTAATAACTCTTTATAAGTTAGTAGACAATTATTAGTCTGATACACAATGTGTCGTTATAGTGACCATTGTAGTATTCTATCATTATTTTAATCGGTGTATTTTGTACATTATTAAATGTTACACTGATGAAACTTTCCAAGAAGAGTTAAATAAGCACTTTCAAATAATTTACTTATTACTTTTATGTGTATTAGTTAATGTCATTAGTGGTGTATGGTTAAAATATTAAGATTGTTTTATTCCGGATCTTTTAAAATAAAATACGTAAATGTTATCAAATAAATAAAACGAAGTTAAGTACAATTAAATAACGTATTCATATACGAGGGGAGGTCCAAAAGTTCGAGGAATGAAAGGGATCTAAATAAAATATAACAACAAAACTATTTTTCCTTTTCAATATAATCACCCTTAAGCTCAATACATTTATTAGACCTATGAATTATTTTTTCTAAACCACTATAAAAATATGTTTTATCTTTTCCGTCAAAATGAGCCGAAATTGCCTCCCTTACCTCATTGTCGTCGGAAAATTTCCTTACCCTTAAGTCTTTTTTTAAATAGGGGAATAAAAAAAAGTCACTTGGGGCCAGGTCTGGACTGTAGGGTGGGTGAAATAGGGATTCAAACCCATGTGTGTGCAGAGCAGCCATTGCAATTCTGCTCTTGTGAACCGGCGCGTTGTCTTGCAAGAGCAACACACCCTTTGTCAATTTTCCTCGCCGATTTTCCTTGATGGCATCCGTGAATTTTTCTAATATCGTTGCGTAGTATTCTCCGGTTATAGTCCTTCCCTTTTCTTTGTAATCAATCAAGATTATCCCCTCACAATCCCAAAAAACAGTAGCCATCATCTTTCCAGCCGACTCCGTCACCTTGAATTTCTTTGGCGGTTGTGTCCCCTTTTTATGCCATTGCATGGACTCTTATTTGGACTCAGGCTCAAAGTGATGAACCCATGTTTCATCTCCCGTAACAATTCGATCCAAAATCTGTGCAGGTTTATCTCCACACAACTCCAAAAATTCTTTGACGCATCGACGCGCTGCTCTTTCTGAAACGGCGTGAGCATTCTCGGTACCCATCTTACACTGACTTTTGTCATACCCAGGTGATCATGTAGGATTCGCAAAATGGTGGTATCTGATACTCCAACTAATGCAGATAATTGTTTTTTCTTCAAACGGGCATCCTCTAGTACAATTTTCTCCACTTTTTCGACGATGTCCGATGGCCTCAACTGGCCTCAACTGGCCTCAACTGGCCTTCCTGAGCGGGGGTCGTCTTCTATTGACTCTCGACCATGTTTATAAAGACCATGCCACTTGTAAATCATTGATTTACTAGGGCACTGTTCCCTATAAACGACTCCCATTTCATTCAAAATGGTTTGAGCATTCTTTTCTTGCTTGGTAAGGAATTTTATCACAGCGAGGTGTTAAATTTTCTCCATAGTTTTAGTTTTCTTCCGGATTGATTTGTTCAGCAGGCGACTGTTCGTAAACGAATGACGCAATCGGGTTGAAACTCGGTATTTATACTAATGATGAGTCTCCGATTCGTATGACACCAAGCGAGCGCCCCTATCCCCGCTCCATCCACTCCATTCCACGAACTTTTGGACCTCTCCTCGTATATTTAAATATTATAAATAAAAAAATACCATTACAGTTTATATATATATATATCTATTATATAAAAATGAATCGCAAAATGTGTTGGTAAGCGCACAACTCAACAACGCATGGACCAATCTTAACAATTCTTTTTTTTAAATATTCCTTGAAGCCCAAGGATGGTTCTAACGGCGAGAAAAATTCGAATAATTTCCAGGAAAACCCTAAAAGACCCCTTTTCTTTTTCCTATACAAATATTTTCTAACTAAATTTAGAGTCAATTTGAACTGTGTTGCTATACAATAAAGTTCATATTAAATTACAAGCACTCATTTTTGTCTAAACAATGTAGGTGTGTTGCTAACGTCGAAGAGTCAATTCGCACTTTATTGTCTCTGCACAAAGTTCAAATTCAATCAAATATATGTGTGTGCAGGTTCACGCAAAAGTGATAATATCGTGAACCCGACCAAATTGAAAAGTCAAAAAATTTAAGAGCTATACATTTGATTGGCCTTGGAATATTCTTTCTTTTGTTTTAGTTTTGGAATGCGACATAAATTGTCATCAGTTTTCACGTCATTGCATCTGTCAAACAAACCGCGTTAAAAAGCGTTTATAATATTTAATAATTAATTTTGATTGTTTTATATCGTGTTTTGTGCAAAGTGTTTTAATACCTGTGATTAATAATTATTGCATGTGACATAATTTAGGTGAGTATATTCGATATGCCTCCTATAAGACGAAGTAATTTAGGTAGAAGAACCCGAAATGCTACAAACCAAACTAATTACCGATCTTATGATACAGCACAAGAAGGTGACGACCGAAAAGAACGTGAAAGAATTCGTATATCATGAACGCGGGAAGCGAGAGCGAGAGATTCAACCAATAATCCCGAAAGTTTGAATCGAGCTGCTTTCAATTATGATTTGTCAACTGACTACAGTAACCACCAATGTGTTACTATTGGATCTATGAACTTGGTTTGCTCTCATTGTAAGGCAAATGAACCAATGGATTGTGTTGCGCAAATGGGAAAGTGAAATTGATACCATTGGATCTACCACCAGAGCCATTGTACTCATTGGTTTCAGGAATAGGAGCAGATTCCATACACTTTTTGTTAAATATCCAACAATATAACAATTGCTTTCAAATAACGTCATTTGGGGCAACAAACGTAGTTCGGGAAAATTTCATGCCAAATTTTAAGGTAGGTATTATAGCAGTTAATCATTATTATTTTAGTGAACAAAATTTCCTGTTAATTAAGTAAAGGTGTGTCATTAACCTTCAGTTCCTTAATCCCCAAGAAATATATTACTTAGTCATAATATTATTTGGTAATTCAGTATTAGCAATACTTTTATTATTTTGAAACACAATATAATTATTTGATGATGGATATTAGTTACAACTAATTATTACATATTGACATACCTAAGTATATCAATTATAAATTGGGGATTCAAATTAGGAGATATATATAATTTTTATGAACAAATATTATTTATATTTGACAAAAATCATTTTTTTTTAATTTACAGATACAAGGCCAACTATATCATAGAGCAGGTTCACTGTTACCAGTGTCAGATAGCAATTACAAATTCCTGCAAATTTATTTCATTGGCAATTCACCACAAGAAATTGATATGCGTTGTTCAAATAACAATTCAGTAAAGAGCTTTATTGTAGAACAATTACAAACTTTATTTCATGAGTACAATCAATTGATTATGTTGTTTAAAACTGCACTGGATCTGATGCCATCTGATAATCACAAAATTGTAATCAGAGCTGATGCTGATAAAACACCTATTGGCCAACATGTAACACGTTTTAATGCACCAACTTTTGATGAAGTTGCCATCGTTGTAGTTGGAGAAAACTTGGAATCCCGTGATATTGTTTTACATCGTCGGAATGATCAATTACAACGTATAAAGGAAACACACCGCTCATATGACGCACTGCAATATCCCATTATATTTTGGCAAGGTGAAGATGGCTATGATTTCTCAAACAAGATGATAAATCCCATTACAGGTAATAAAAAATATTAGTTTAGCAAGGAGATATATTATCAGTCACTATATTATTTTTTTTTTATTTTCAATGTTATGAAAACAAAAATCTATTTTCAGGTTCTAAAACCAACAAAAAAGTCAGTTCAATGAACTATTATTCCTACCGCCTAATGATTCGTGAAAATGAAGACAATCACATAGTCAAACGTCGGCGATTATATCACAAGTATGTTGTAGACATGTATGTTAAAATTGAAACGGAGAGATTAATATTCATTAGGTTGAATCAGACAAAACTCAGATCTGAAGAGTATATTCACCTTCGAGATGCGATTAATACTGATGGTAACGCACAGAATCTTAGTCGAATAACTATTCTTCCAGCAACATACATCGTAAGCCCTCGACATATGCATGAATATGCTCAAAATGCCATGTCATATGTTCGTCATTATAGTACAGCAGATTTGTTCATCACATTTACATGCAATCCACACTGGATAGAAATAGACACAGCCAGAGTCTTTATACAAAAGTTGAAATCTTTAATGGATTTCATTGTGAAACATTATGTGTTTGGAGAGACACGCCGCTGGATGCATTCTGTGGAGTGGCAGAAACGGGGATTGCCACATGCACATATTTTGATTTGGTTAGTTGACAAGATAAAGTCAAATGAAGTTGATGCAGTAATATCAGCTGAAATCTCTAATGTAGAAGTAGATCCTGGATTGCATGAGGTAGTTATCAAAAACATGGTACATGGTCCCTGTGGAACTCTTAATCAAAATTTACCATGTATGGTGGATGGTAAATGTTCAAAGCGATATCCACGGACATTAATATCTGAAACAATCACTGGTAATGACGGTTATCCTTTGTGTCGTCGCCGATCGACAGCAGACAATGGAAGATCAACAATTGACAAATTAAATCAACAAGATATTGAAACTGATAATTGCTGGATTGTGCCATATTCACCCATTTTATCAAAGACCTTCAAAGCGCACATCAACGTTGAATCTTGCCATTCAGTAAAATCTATTAAATACATTTGCAAATATGTAACCAAAGGGAGTGATATGGCTATGATTGGTATTAATGCAGAGAATTCCAATGATGAAGTTACTCAATACCAAATGGGTCGCTATGTTAGTAGTAATGAAGCAGTTTGGCAAATATTTTCTTTTCCTATTCGTGAGAGACACCCTACTGTTGTTCATTTATCTGTGCATTTAGAAAATGGACAAAGAGTATATTTTACAGCACAGAACGCAGCAGAAAGAGCTGTACAGCCACCATCTACTACATTAACCAGTTTTTTTGAGACATGCCAAAACGATGCTTTTGCTCAAACATTGTTATATTCTGAAATGCCAAAATATTATACTTGGAATCAATCCTCAAGGAGATTTATACGACGGAAACAAGGAAAACCAGTTACAGGATACCCAGATGTATATTCTACCGATGCGGTTGGTCGAATTTATTCAGTACATTCAAGCAATGATGAATGTTTTTATTTACGACTACTATTAGTCAATGTACGTGGCCCAACATTGTTCCAACATATACGAACTGTTAATGGTGATTTGTGTGGATCATACAGAGAAGCTTGCCAACGTTTGCGATTGCTAGAAAATCATGCTCATTGGGATCAAACTCTCAATGATGCTGTAATATCATCACAAGCTCATCAAATACGAACATTGTTTTCTATAATCATATCTACATGCTTCCCATCAAACCCAAAGGATTTGTGGATCAAGTACAAAGATAATATGTGTGATGATATTTTGTATCAAATACGGATTAGAAGGGGAAATCCAAATATACAAATAAGCGAAGAAATTTACAATGAAGTATTGATTTCAATTGAGGACATGTGCTTGATGATGTCAAACAAACTATTATTTCAATTAGGCCTGGCCGCGTCCAATAACATAATAACATAACCATAACCACAAGCATGGACACCAAGATTTTGGTAAGGATTTAGTTTTTGTTTTATGAAAGATTCATTCCATTATATTTAATTAAATCGGTATAAAAGTCAGTGTTATTTTATAACCTTAACTACTTATGCGTACTATTTGTTCACAGGTAACTCTACTCTTAGCAATATTTATTGCATGCAATGGACTCCCAATTATCGACAACAACCCAAGTTTTATGACAGGAGTATTTATTCCAGCTGACATATTTAAGAATCTTCAAGCAGATGCAGCGAAAAATAATGCACTACAGCAACAACAACCTCAACAAACTGTCAAAAAATACCATTACAGTTTATATATATATATATATATATATATATATATATATATATATATATATATATAAACCTCAAGACTTATTATATGTTGTAATAATAAGTCTTGAGGTTTTACTCTTCTGATGCATTAAGATTGGACTAGTAGGAATATATTGTTATTGCATGATATGAACCAGTTACTCATAAAACAACTATGCTTCAAGAAGTTGTAGCTACATGTATAATATATTACTATACAAGTAAACCACATTGTAAATCAAACAGTAACAGAACATGTAGCCGTAGTTAAAAACGTTAAATTAAATATATATTTTCAATTGAAACAGTGAAAATATAATAAAATTTAATTGCTTGTTTCGTCATCGATATTGTATACAGAAAATTTGTATTCATAAAAAAGTTATGCATACATAAAACTAATGTTACTCGTAACACAGTGAAAATAAAACTGATCGGAGCCAGCTATTAAGAGCTTCCGAGGAGAAGCGCCGTCCGTAGTTGATAACAACTTTAACGTGACTCGCGATGACGACGATTACGTTCAATCTCTTTTTTAAACAATTTATTAATCTTTATTGGTATAAACCATAATATTCATAATATCTGAATTGTCTTCTACACGATTTTTTACAATTTCGTGACATTACATACATACATACATACAATTAAAAAAATAAAATTTAATTTCATAAAAGTGATTTATTTATCAAGCAGTGTAAAAATATATTCTATCAAATTAATTATAATCAAAGTTCCATTACCTTAAGTATCTATTACAGTGCACATACAGCGAGTGCACGCGTCGCGGAGAACATAATGACTGAACTTAAGTGCTGGCATATTCATGCTCTGCATTAGGTAATCGATACTGTGTTTCATAAAATAAAATAGGCGAATATTGCATAGAAAATGAAATCTTTATTTAACAATCAAATGGTTATAACATAAAATCAAAAATAATAATGACCTGTTTGTTTTTAATTAAAACATTGCAAAGTAAAGATTACAGAGCAATATGCTGTAATAATTTGGTATTTGAATAAGATCATAATAGTGTCCAGTGATAGTCAAACTTTTGACCCTATAATTCCAGGGTGGTACAAACCGGTTTAATTATCCTCGTACATAATATTTTGTTGTAAGTTTGCAAATTTCTATTAATAACACAAAACTTACCAAACAGAAAAGCATCGAGACAATAAACACTACCTAAGCAATAAGCATCTATAAAAAATAGTTTCTAATCCTCTTATCTTAGTAACTATTATTGCGTGCTCTTTTCAGAGAATTCCTAATAAAAGGTTCAGGTCCGTCACTGTCACGGGAACTCCCTGATGGATGGAGTGCATTGTCTGGTAAAAGATAGGCCTGATTAAATCTCGAATTTTGATAGACTGATATAATATTATTTATTTCTGTAAAATAAATTCAATGTGTTATATTAAAGGTAATATCAATATTCAATGTCATGGAAATTTAAATTTATCATAAAACCTGAAAGTTGTTACAACTGACGGATATTCTAATAATTTAAAGTTACCCTTTTAAAATATTATATTGTCAATTTTTTGTGTTTCTCCGCAAACCAACAAAACATAGCAAACTTGAATCAAATAAACAGATCCCAAACTGTTTGTGCTGTGTAGTAGCTGAAGCTGGGAGCGACTCCGTAGTTTATAAATCAAATAAGCCTTATAAGCCTCTAAATAAACAACGGTTTTAAGTTAGTTCATAGTCACCAAATAAGATATGAAGTTGGTCACAGTTTCATATTTTTATATAATTATTGTTTTATAATTATTTAGTTATGAAAAGCTATCTTGTGAATTAAAATTTAATCAATTAAAAATGTATCACAAAAAAGTAATGGTAGAAAAGGAGAAGAAATTTATTATTTATTACATTAGATCGGAGATCCTGATACGGAGTATTTTCTTTTGCTTATAATTTTAACAGTAGTTCATAATTAATCACCACTGACTTCTGAATCTTATAAAACTGTAATAAAACTTAACTAATAATAAAGACAAATAAACATCTCATTCGTCACAAGAACGGTTGTAATCAATGGGCAATAATTATCAAATACTTACACAAGTATCTATGCATTATTGAATAGCTATCTCGTTCGTACGGATGTTTCGAACAAACAGAACTAAAGACTTTGTGACAAACGACCGTAAGATATAGTGATGGTAATACTACTGTGTATATCATATATATTAAGAATTAATGTACTTTTTAATGCAATTCCAACGATGAATAATAATTTTATAGTATCATTAATACGATTTTTATTTTCTAAATATAATACATTTAGTATTTACGATCTTATTTTCCAGTGGTTTAAAAAAACTCTGGCAAAAACGAAATACAACCATTGAGCGCACCTGCACTTCACAGAGACGGTCTATATTAAGGCAGTTTACACACTAATATTTATTAGATCAATAAATTGTATAAATATTTTTGGTTATATAAATATATCTAAGTCTCATATTAATTTGTTGTATCTGTCATGGTTCAAATAACATATGAATAATGACTAAGGTAAAAAAAATGCTTTCTGTATCTGGGCAAGCAATTTGTATGGATTCGAAAATATCAAAAGTCCAAAACCGACAACTCAATGTTATGAAATAAATTCACATTTTTGTATTTTATTCAATGCATAGCCTTAGGAACATTCAAAATAGAGAGCTTGAAAAAAGAAACAAACTTCATGTTTCAATAAACGTCTAAATAAATTAACCTTCAAGTGAAGTTTTATTTAGCTTTGTATTTTTAGTCCAAATTCTATATTTAGCTTTCAGTTCAATAAATAACATATTTAGCTTTCAGTTGCTACTATTATTTTTGTAATTAATAAATTTATTATAATATTATTTATAGAACAGACATGTTGCTTCCCTGGCTCTGTACATAGTACAGAGAGGGGGGACCCGTCGAGAATAGAGATATATTTCTTATTTAAACTTTAAATAAACTTATAAAAGCTAAGTCTAATTAATAAATTATAATATTTGTATATCATTTTCCAAACTGGAGTAATAATGAGACTCGTATAAGATTGAATATTGAGGATTTTATTAAAATAAAACCGAACTCTGGTGCTAATATATGAATGGATTAAAGCGGTTGAAAGCGCTAAATGGAGAAATGGGTTAATAACCCTTGTGTATTATATGTCCCCACGTGCTACTTCTAATTATTAAACTAAAACTAAAACTGGAGTAATCTGAATTTAATTACTCAAAGGCAAATACACTTAGGACAAGAAGGAAGCCCGGCTCGAATGAACCTCGGGACATAGAATACTAATGAGTGGTACTATTTGTGGATATGTAACCTGACCGCGGTTTGGTTACATTTAATTCTATCATATAGAAGTGTATTACATTGTATATGAAGGATGGACACAATATCGTTTTGTAATATTTTTATATCCAACGTTGGATATGCTTAATAAACAAACAAAAAAACAGATTAAAAGTTTTTATGTGAGTCTATGCAACTAACAATAAGAAACCAATTTAGTATCAATTCAAACAGTATCAAATACACCGTAGTACCTAAACATAATTTTAATTTAAAATTCTATACTTTGAAACGTCGCTATAAAGCAAGCGAACGATGAATTTTTTTGTGTCCATTTGCAAAATTGGCTCGAAGGAAATTGCATTTTACTTTTAGGATTTTGGGGAGACCTCGAAGAATTCGGTCTGCCCATTCAGTGCGTCTAGATTCAACTTTTATCAGCATGATAATGGCCGCAGTTTCGCTAGGATCGCTTTCAAACTTTGCACAAAAATCAACCATTCAAAAATTAGGATCAAGTTCGTTAACAAGAGAAATTCGTCCACGGGGGGCGGGCGCTAGGGCCTCACTTTTTTCTGATTTCAGTTTTTCGACCATAACTTTTTCCCTATACAAAGTAGATCAATCGCGTTCATATTATATGATGTCTTTGATGAATACCTATAACTAATGCAAATAAACCGAAAACCTAACTTCAATAACTTAGGGGTGGGGGTAAAAAAACCGAAAATTTTTGAAAAATTCATAACTTTTTCTGGTAAACATTCTTACATCACAAGTATTTTTAATAGAAAGGTTATTTTCTACTCTAAATTTAGATACCAAAAGTTTTTCCGTAAAAGGTACCGTTTCCGAGGAAAAAAAAATAAAAACCGCTTTTAGCTTGACAATTTAAGGTAGGTAAAACCACGGCAACTTTTTTCTGGTAAACATTCCCTCCTCGCAAATATTTTTAATAGAAATAATATTTTTAACTCTAAATTTAAGTACCAAAAGCATTTGTAAAAGTTACCATAAAAGATATCTTTTCCGAGAAAAAAAATAAAAAAACTGCTTTTTGCTTGAAAATTTTTGATATAAGCAACGGCATCATGTTGAAACATGTGGAGAGCCACGAGAAGTGGCGGGCTATTTTGTTAAAATTGTTATTTTAAAGACAACATTTTAAAATAACAATTTTAACACTTTTAAAAAAAGTCAGTATGATGAATATTAAATATTATAATTTTATATAGCTAAAAACAGAAAATTATTTGTTTTTTAATAACTATTTCCCGGTCACATATTGCAGAAAGTCTACAACTACGTCGGAGCCATTTTGAAATCTGTTCTTACATACATACACAATGTGATTTAAAATATTTTAAAAGTTATTTTTTAATAGTTTAAAGCACGAAATTTGAAAGAACTTCAACACCTATTTATACAATAAGCACGGTTTTTCATTCTGTATGTATCTAGGTTAGGTTACCGCAAGGGGTGTTATTCTTAGGTAGTGAGTTATATTTTAAACGAGTTACACACGAGGTCTACCCACGCGTGTCCCCCTGCGGGCACGGATTATTTATTATAACTTTCATGACTTTTATTATTATTTTACTTTATTTATTGGACAACGAAGACAATTTTAATAAGCTGTGTATACATTCCTTTAACATCAATTAGATAAAGTCAACATCACAGTAACGATTGTTAAATCTTAACGTATTGATTATTATTTTTATATTAATTTTGAAAATAAACCAGCATTAAGAAAAAAGTGCTCACCTCCATAATCTTGATATCCGTGTAGTCGTTAGAGGCAGCATCGCATACAAACTAATTGCAGCGTGTTTAAATATTTGTGCACGAATACTATGTAGGTACATGTTTTTGGTAATAAACGTTTAAGTTTAGGTATATGTTATTTATGATTGAGAGTGGTTACTTTTTCATTTAAGTCTCTTTTTGGTAAATTATGAAATCCTAAATTTACAGAGTAGCCTAAGCAACATATTTCTTAAGTGTTTTCGGACAATATAAAAAATCGCCGCTGTCGGCTGTCTGACTATTCGTCCGTAAGTCACAGGTATTTTTCACCATTTATATCTGTAATTATAGCAGTTATTATAATTATAATTATAATTTTATTTCCTTGATCCAACTAAGCTTTGTCGATTTTAAGTTTATATTAGACAATTTTATATGATATATTATATATTATATTGAATATACATTTATTTGTTTCGAATGTATTATCTTTTACCCAGTTTCTATGCATCCACACACTATATTCAGATAAATATAGCAGCATAAGGTAGGCTTCAAAATTATTATTATTATGTCTTATTATCATTTTCTTTATTTGAATAAGATATTTGTCTATTACTTCTATAAAACAGTAATATTAATTATCTAATAAGTATTGTAAACTTTGCAGATCGTCATATATAAAAATACTAGTTCAAATACTTTCCGCTATAGATTGTGTTGTTGACGACTGCATTCTGAATAGAAAACAAAATTTACTGTTAGATCTACGAGCTATTGTAGAATGACGACATTGGACTGTTGACAAAACACTACAGATACTGGAGCTAACATTCATGGTCTATCAAGTATCTGAAACAATTCATGTACTTAAGATACGTGGAATTAATGAATTGGAATAACCTGTCGTTCATATATGGGAGTCACTTTGTAGACAGAGTACCATTTCTATTATTAAGACGGTGTGTTGTATATGAATTTTTAGTGCTTCAAAGTCTAAATAACTTTATTTATTTTTTTTGATTTCATAGCTTGAAGACACGAGTTATTTACATAAATATTGCATATTGTTTGTTTGTTAATTAAAGAAAGCACTTCTGTTAACTTTTTTATAGTATTGTATTTGAGTAGATTAAAAATTATTTGAAAATTGTAAAAAGAAGTTTATAAGAAATTTAATGAGTTGTTGAAATAAATTCAATGTTAGTTCTAATGTATAAGTAAGATAGATTTGGCTTTGGTTTTGTACATTTTATTAATTTATAAAGAGACTCTTCTTGTAATGATAAACGTCTAAGGAATTTTTCAAGAAACATATAACACATCAAGAAATTTATAATAATGTGATCGGCCCTCCTTATCTATATTATAGACTTAATCATCACCCGGAGGTAGTGAAGTGTTCTGTCCGTGACAGGATTTTTTTGATCTTACAGACGTGAGTGTGATTTTTTTTACGTGTGATCAATTATAAAAAAATGTTAAAAAAAACTCCAAAGTATACCTTTTATAAAAACATCCTGTAAATGTGCAGAAAGCTATAACTACCATATACAATATAAATTTTAAGATATAATTATTAACAAATTCAAGTAGACATTTACACGCACTTTAACAATGTGTATGATGTATAGAATATAATATAAGCCCAGTAAAAGTCAACATCATTTCGATCTACTAAAAACTCTTTAAATTAAATTGAATCCTATTTGTTAAAACTAACAAAAGGAAGAGTTTAGATATCTTGTGAAAATTAAGTTGACTTTTATTTAAAACAACAAATTGGTTTAAATAAATATGATTTATTATTTTATCTTTTTTAGTTTATTTTCTCTATGTGTAGGACTTAATACACAATATAATAGGGGACTTACCATAGCAATAGGCCCGGATCCTGGAGAGCACAGAAGAGTTCATCCGTTTGAATTTAGTCCCGATACGAAATTATAATATTGGTACTAAAATGAACACAAATAACAGCAATAATAAGTTTTTTTTTTTCCATCCACCTTCGGTTACGTTTACTAACAAACAAATACAGACTAAAAGTTGTTATGTAAGTTTATACAACTAATAATATGAAATTAATTTAGTTCCAGTTCAAAAAAGCAATATGAACTATTTTTATTAATCATAACCTTATATAAATAACAGTATAAAATCCACCTCAGTACCTGAACATAATTTGAAATATAAATTCTATACTTTGAAACGTCGCTTTGAAGCGAGCGAGCGATAAATTAATTTTTTGTGCGTTTGCAATATTGGCTCAAAGAAAAATTTAATTTAACTTTTATATATTTTTTTTTATTATTTTTTAATTATTGCATAATGAACAAATTTTAAAATTTTAAAATCTTAAGGAATAAATTACGAATTAGACCCCACATCCCTTGCACTTCATCTTGTAATGCTGGGGTGAAGCGCATGTGTAAAGTTAGCACTTGACTCATAACCCTCCATAGATAAAGCCTCGTTCCAGGATTTGTAATACCATCCAGTTCAAGTTATAAAGGAGCTATGTGATAAAATAATGTATTTTTCAAGCTTGTTATTTTTTCAGCTGTCTAGTTTGAATTTTCCTCACCAAGGCTGGTTATGAACTCGACAAAATACAAAAATATGATTAATTTATTATATAACATTGAGTTGATGATTTGGAACATAGGTCCATTGTCAAAATAATTGCTTGCTAAGACACAGAAAGTATTTGTAAGTAAAACCATAAATTAAATATTATTTTGACCATAACAGACGAAAGAAACTAATGAGACTCAAATATTATTATTATTCAAATACAAAAAAAAAGATATAACTGTCCTTATATAGAAAATCTCTGGAGTGCAGGTGCGCTCAATGGCTGTATTTCGTTTTTGCCAAGGCTTTTTGAAACCACTGGGAAATAAAAAGGTATAACGAAATATTTATAAATAAAAAAAGGTATTTGTGATACTCCGTATTGCTTATTTACTTTTGGAGTTACGAAAAAAAAAGAATTATTCCTTTATATAAATGAAATAGATAGATATAAAGATAACAACGTCTGTTTCCTTCTTTACCACAAAGCCTTTTTAATAGAATAGTCTTAACTTTAAAATTTTGTAACATTTATTATTGTACGTTTTACATTCGTATCGTGATCTGAGTTAATCTTGTGTTGTTAACACAAACATACATTTCATTTATTCGCAACATTAAAAGGATTAAATTTATAAACGTCCATTCTGGTGTTTGCGGAAACGAAGACATTAGCAAGTTTTTAGTAATGTTTATGACGCTTTTACTTTTACTTTATTATGAGCTTTAATGTGGTGATGTAATTCAAATTTAAACAAATTGTTGTGTTGTTGTCAATTCCTTTGTCCTCTAAAACGATATTATTAGTTTTTTCCTTTGAGAATGTTTTTTTTCTGCTACATGGCACTATTGTCGAATTGCATCATATGATTAATTTGTTTATTTTTATTTTCAAAATATATATTTTTGCTATATGTGTTTGTGGTAGCGTCGCCACTTAAACGTTTATTAAAACATGAAGTTATTTTATTGCAAGCTTTCTGTATTTTGAAATATTAATAGATTGAACAAATTACAAGAAGATGAATTCAGTTGCCGGTTTTGAACTTACATATAATCGAATAGTAATTGCTTGCCAAAACAAAAAAAAATCTTAGGTAAGAAAATAATTAATTGTATTTTAACCTACACAGATGAAACAAACTAATCTAGGACTTAAATATATATTTTTTTGTTACCAAAAATTATTGTTGAAAGTTTTGATGTATAAAAATATGAGTCTGTAATCTGTCCTTATTGAGAACGTCTATGTGGAGTGAGTGTAGTGTAGTGTGCTCAATTTATATTTGGAATTTTGCAAGGTTTTTTAAAACCATTGGGAAATAAGACTGTAAATACTAAATGTATCAATTTATTTATTTATAAAATAAAAATTTGATAATACTACGAAATTGTTATTTATCGTTTGAATTGAAAAAAAAAAATACAAAGAAAAAAGATAACTTGTTGCATACAAATAAGATTAGATACGATTCTTACATAGATTGATCAAGTGTCTGTCTCTCATAAACCCAATCAAAATTTTACTTTGTTTGAGTTTAGGAGCCGCAGGCACTATTAAGCACAGAAATATAATGGAGCTGTGCCGGCACTATTTATTATAATGTCAGATTCAGCTTAGAACTGACAATTATTCCTGTAAATGACGCAATTTGCTTATTAAGCTACCAAGATTCGTCAATTTAACACTATTATATAGAATGATTGAATGATAGGAATGAATATAAGTAATAAGGAAATATTTGATAAAAAAAAAGGTTAAAGGATAACTTAAATGAGAAAAAATAGACGTTATTATTTACAAACTAACATTTGGAAAAACAATACAATATAATATATAATAACAAACATTTATCAAGTAAATTGAACAAAAATATTTCAATGAATGATGTAACTGGAACTAACAAAACGTTCAAACAACCGTGTCTCTCAGTGCATCCGTCGAGTCTCGAGCAAACATTTATTATCCGACTAAATGTTTAAAAGATTGCCCGCTATTATGTTTGCTATTTCATCCTAAATAAATCCTAGCAACATTAATTGTACATTTTCAAGGAAACTAGGTTTTTGTTCTTACCACTTATAGTAACAGGAATAGACGTAACATACTTTTTTCTTTATTTTAGACAAACTAAATATTTTAAGAGATATTGTATTTTTATAAGTAACTTATATACAATCTAATCGGTAGGCAAATGTCCTCCTGTTGGCAGGCGACACCGGCAATAAAAGAAGCGTAGCTGGATTTGCAGTGTGGAGGCAGTGTAACAAATAACACTTCTTAGAGATCCTAAAAAAATATCCCATAAAGATAACAAATCTTAACAAAAATAGACTATCCTGAAGTCGCATCAATTCTCGTAATCCTCTTCAGAGATTGCCTTAATATGGAGTCGTCGAGATGGGGTTTTCCACATACCTTTAGTCTGCGCTTTAGCAACGCGTTAATATATATATTTGAAATCGTACACTTTAGTATTAAAGTTCTTTTTCCAACAAATTGAGCGGTCCTTACACATTTTCACAGCTTTTCAAAGGGAGTTAGTTTAGTACAATTGAAAGAAATATAAAACTGTTATAAAATTTTATAAATAGTTTGTATTAAAAGAGATAACTTTTAACTAATTTACCTATTTTTGGCTGATTGATAAATAGAAAATAATATTTAAAAGAAAACAACAGTATTCATTCTAGCTGGATGGTTCTTAATCTTAGTTTTGCCTAGTGTGTGAGGCTGTTGTTGTATTCCAGAATCACGAGAGTCAGCCATCTCTGCAAGCTTTAAGGTCTAGCTAGCACCTGAAGAAGTAAACTGAGCCCGTCTTAATTTTTTTATTTTGTTTACAGAGTTATTAAAACACAGTTTTGTTTTCAGTTACATTTTTAAGTTTGTAAAGTAATTGCTACTGTGCTTTATATTTACTACACTAGAATGATTGATTTTATCAGATAATATTACAACAATTAATAATTTTCAGACTCGATGGAAGGATATTTTAATACTTGAGATGCTCGTACATAAATAAACCTATAAATTTTGTGGCTTAATATTGTTTATCGTTTAGATAACAGAATTATAACTTCATAACATTGTTGCTATTTTATAACTTACATTGACGACACAATATCGATAAGTGACCATAACTCTCGAGCCAAGGGTATGGGATCAATATCTAGGAGCTTTGTGTAATTTACGTGACAATTGCATCGAGTCTGCGAGTACTTTGTGTTTATTATTTGTACATATGTCTGTAAATTTCTCCTCAATATGGGAATAATTTTACTACTCTACTGCGGCTATTTAAAATATTTTTCTAATATTATATATTCTCTCCTTAAGTGTGTAAACTGTCTTAATGTGAAGTTTGAAGTCTCGAAGAAATTCAGGTGATCACAATTTCTGCATTTTCTGTTTGCCAGGTTTTATGGGTAACTCGAGGGAAATTAAGACAAAAATACTAAATGTTAGCAAGATAATTATGATATATTTAATTTCAGAACTCATAGTCATACAAACTTACAAATTACTAAACATTACTAATAATGTGCGATTTTAATGACAAGGGCATTAATAATTATACAATGAAGTATATTTAAAGATTCTTGCCTATTTTAATATTAGCACTCAAAAATACTTAAGTATACATTTTAGCATCACAAAAGTGATATATTTTCGAAATATTTTTTAATAAGTTAATTGATATGCTTCATAGAAAAAGAACAACAATATGCTAAAATGTAGCAATTTTAAATAGATTAATGGTATGGAATAACTGGAACTTCCTGTAGTTGAAAGTTAAGTCAGCCGTCGAAGAAATAACTTGCTGACTTTGCATATAAGAAACTTTGTTGTGCTGGTAGTGGTATATTCAAAATATTAATTTATAGTTACCGAATATACCACGAAAATGAAGATATGTTTTTATTAAAACACCATTTTGTTGTAAAATTCCCTATGTAATTTTATATAGGTGTTGTATTGTGTTGTGTATTTTAGATACGAAGGTTAATTTGTTTGTAACAAGGTCGATATTAGATGTAGTCTGTCGCGTTGTAACACAGTATCACCTGTCACGACCAATTATGTGATTGTCAATTTACACGAGTTATTAAATATATTTATAAAACTGTCGTGTTTAATAAGTAGGATGTTCTTTATCCATTTGTGCTGATTTAAATATTTGTGGGAGTCTTAAAAATATGTATTTTTGAGTTATTTTGAAATACTTAATGTCGAAATGAACATGGACTACAACCTCATAGCAACTAGCGATTTGTACGTAAGACACTGTATCGATTGGCATACAGCCAGTGTTAGTTGGCACAGCTGTCTTAAATTCATTTTGAATTACCTCAATTCAAGGCTCGACTTAACAAATGCTAATTAATGAAGGAATAAATACACTAACAGTACTATTTTTTTTAATATATGATACGTTATAATGAAAGACATTGATTTAAAATATGTCGATTCCCGTAATTTCAACACGTCAGATATAAAACGTCTCCATTTGAAGTCTTGTTTTAAATCTACTGTAATTTATCATATGATATTTACTTACTTATGACTGGAACTGAAGGATATCCCAAATCTTTGAAGTAGTCTTGATCTATGGTTATAAATCTAGTTTTAACTGAACATGCGCTTAACCCCGTCAATGTAAGATGAAGTACGAAGTATCCGTTTTAGCACTAACCTGTTATTTATTGTTTGAGATTGTTAAATTAAAAAATTGTGTTTATTGTCCAATAAGTAAAGTAGCATAAAGTGAAAAAGTAATCAAAATCGTGAAAGTTAAATGCAATTTTCTTCGAGCCAATATTGTAAAAGCACAAAAAATAAATTTATCGTTCGTTGCTTCAAAGCGAAGTTGCAAAGCAAGGAATTTTTAATTAACATTACGTTCATGTATTGCAGTTTATTGTACTGTACTGTTTTTGGGTAGACCTCGAAGAATTCGGTCTGCCCATTCATTTGTCCCCTACTTTCGAATTTTGGAAAAATTTCTTCACAGGAGGTCTTCTTATGACCCCCTGACTCCGAAATGACCATTGGTCAAAAAGTTTATATATATGTATATATATATATATATATATGCGTGCGTGCGTCCAGATTCGACTTTTGTCAGCACGATAGCGGCCGCAGTTTCGCTCGGATCGCTTTCAAACTTTGCACAAAAATCAACCATCCAAAAATGAAGGTCAAGTTCGTTAACCAGAGAAATCCGGCGACAGGGAGCGCTAGGGCCTCACTTTTTCTGATTTCAGTTTTTCGACCATAACTTTTTCCCTATACAAAGACGATCAATCGCGTTCATATTATATGATGTCTTTGATGAATACCTATAACTAATATAAATAAACCGAAAACCTAACTTCAATAACTTAGGGGTGGGGGTAAAAAAACCGAAAATTTTTGGAAAAAAATTCATAACTTTTTTCTGGCAAACATTCTGACATCACAAGTATTTTTAATAAAAAGTTTATTTTTTACTCTAAATTTAGGTACCAAAAATTTTTCCGTAAAAGGTACCGTTTCCGAGAAAAAAAATAAAAACCACTTTTAGCTTGAAAATTTAAGGTAGGTAAAACCACGGCAACTTTTTTCTGGTAAACATTCCCTCCTTGCAAATATTTTTAATAGAAAGGTTATTTTTTACTCTAAATTTAAATACCAAAAATATTTCCAAAAAAGATACCTTTTCCGAGAAAAAAAATAAAAACCGCTTTTTGCTTGAAAATTTTTGATGTAAACAATGGCATCATGTGTTATTCTTAGGTAGTGAATTATATTTTAAACGAGTTACACACGAGGTCTACCCACGCGTGTCCCCCTGCGGGCACGGATTTTTTTTAACTGGGACTCAATTGATTTATATTTTTAGTTGTTTTATGTCAAATAAAAAGTTTGAGTTTGTTTTCTGTTTGTTGTAAACATATCCATCTTTGGATTTTACTCAAGTGGAAAAATAAACTAAACTTAGTATTGCTAGTTTCTTCTTTTTGTCAGCTTATAGACGCCCACCGCAAGGCATAGGCCTCCCTCAAAGATCGCGATCCTTGAGAGAATATGCCATAATCGCCACGCTTGGTGATGATAATGTGATGTTACGTGTTATAATGTTACGTGTAAGTGGAATATCGTTGAAATACATAGACATAGATATTATCATTTCTATATCCGTATTTGTTTACGTGCTTAATATAAGTAACTTTTAAAAATATCATAAGCGCCTCCTCCTCCTGTAATCCGTCCTACACCAACATGACCTGAAGAGTGTCTTTAAATGTATTGGTAGTGAGATGAGTTAGAAAACTCCTAAAAATAAATGACGATTTTTTTACTGTTTTCTACAAGTAATTAAACCTATTCCTATTATTGGTATCCGCCAAGTTGTAGCTTATATGTAGAAATGCATTTCGTGTCATTAGAGAATATCAAACACCTGTGGAAGTAACAGCTAGTGTTTCAAAGATATAATTACTTAGTAAAAGTATAATTTATTTGATTTTAATTTTGTTACATTTAATTCCATATCAAATATTGTAACTCCTCTCAGTGAGCTCTTCCCGCATCATTGATAATTGATAAACAATCTATTCATCTCACATTTGTTTACTTAATATTGTTTTAGTCTTTAGTGTTGTTAAAACAAACGTATATTCTGTATGTTTGTAACATTAAAGGATTAAACTCTGCACCGCCCATTGTGGTATTTACAGATCCGCTGACTTGGGATTAGGGATTATAATATACAAGTATTAGGAATAAAATAGTAATGTTTATGAAACTTTTACTTTCATTTCATTATTAGCATAGATATGGAGATGAAATTTAAATTGTAGAAAATGTATCTTTTATTGAATAAAAACGCAAAAACAAAATGAATATTTATTTTGTTTCGAAATCTTTAATTTTATAAAATTGAGGTAAAGTTGGCAAGTTTTACCAAAAATGCTTTCAATCAATGTTTGTTTTCTTTAACTTAATAATATAAACTAATGACAAAAACCATCTTAAAATAAGATACCTTATTTACATAGTGTAATTGACCTTGAAATCGTATACGCAAGCTTAAATATATGTGTCTGATCCTAACAAGTTTTTGGGTTTGTGTTTTGGGGAAGGTAAAAGTTAACATTCCTTTAAGGCCTTTGAGAGATCTTTGAGAGCTCATTTCCTCGAATTCATTAGTATTTTATTTCTTATAACCTTAAAATAATAATAATAATACTATCATATTATTACATTTATTTAAACGCCATTACACTGCTGAGTATTAAGATTAATGTTTGTTGTTGCAGATTTGTATCATTATTCTCTAGTGACGACATTATCTGGATTTTCATGACGGGTTAATAGAAAGTTTGATATATCTCAGTTAACTTGGAAAAACAAATACTGATTGATTATATAATATTACATATTATAAAATAATTAGTTGAAATATGTTCAAAAAATCAACCGTGGAAAAATCTAGACTGAGCGTAATTTGTTAAACGGGTTTCGTTTAATCGCTTATTTTTCAAAATGACTTTCAAGTCGCATTTTCAAAATGTAAGTAAGCACTTTTCAATATAACTGATAAAATAATGATAATACTGCTTTATTTGAAAGATAATAAATTTGGAAAGTCATTAAAAGAAGAACAAAATCGTGAAGAAGCTTCTCAAGTTGTTGATATAATAAGTTAATTTTTAAATGTAAGGCTGTACGTACCTTATAACTACTGGGCTTTCACGAGAACAGTATTTGAAACGAAAAGTACTTTTATACTATATATTTCTAAAACACGCCGTATGAATAAACAATAAGTTAAATGAGAAGGAATAGACGTTATCGTTTTAACCTAAAACAATCAAAGAATAGGTATATATTTTTTTCTTCTTATTTCTGTTTTGGTGAAATACAATAAAATCACCAAAGTAATTTAGTATTGATCAAGTACAAAAAACAGATTATCCTGAAATCGCACCAATCCTCACAATCCTCTTTAGAGATTGCCTTAATAAAGACTCTTTGGGATTTCCACATACCGTTTATTCTCCGCTTCACGTATTTCTTTTGTTAACGTCAATCTATTTTAAATCTTATCGTGTTGTAATAAAGATGCTTTTCCCTTTAGTATTCTTATGCTGCTTAACTCTCAGCTTTTATAAACAAATCGAGTGATTTAATAGATTTTGAGATAAGTATGAAACTATAACAATGTTATTGAAGTTGAAGAAACATTTTGTGAAGCCAAGTACAAAGACATTGAAATGTTTATTAAAGCAACATAAATAATGAAACAATAAAGGAAATTTATCAAGTTACAAAGTTCGGTAAGTTAAGATATTTAGGGAGGGATTAGGCTTAATAAAATAAACTAATTCTCCAGTCGGTGTTTTATTGAGTAGGGAAACTACCTGCATTGAATTTTTAAATGAGCCTTTAATTGTGAATAATAATTTATATAAAAGAAAAGGCTTTTTGATTTATTTATAAATAAAACAATAAAAATTAATTAATGCGATTTTTTATTTTAAACATTACATCCCGCGAGCATCCGCAGACCTATTATCGAAATTCTGTGCGCAGACAGTCACTCATCTAAACGAAACCCCCCGTCTTCTGATGAACTGTTCCGATATATTAGCTGTTGTATCTTTATATATTTTATTTTTAATGTTTCTTTTTTGTGTACATTTTGATTATCCAATCCCTTAGATAGGTACTTGGTAGCTTACTTTTTTTTAACTAAATGTTATCGTCATCATAATACAACATTATTTTATTGATTTTTTTTATATTTCGTATTATCAAAGAATTTAAATATCTAATTCAATGTTTTTAATCGTGTATATTCGATAGAATTAAGAAATAGAATTTATTATATTATAATAACAAAACTATTTATTTTTAATTATAAAAATTTCTTATTATTACCACTGTTAACTCTATATGAGGAATTTTAGAATTTTGTTCTAATTTTATATGTTTGTAAAATTTTATCATAATATATTTAATATTTAGTTAAAAATGTTTGCGAAATGTGATATTTATGCATTTTAATTACATTTATATAATGATTTAGCACAAGGCCTGTAATAATAAATCGTACATTGCGTTCAACAAATGAATATTGAATTTTATTTCAAAATTATAAATATATAAGATGACAATTTGATATATTAATGAATTTATATTCCGTCATGTATACTATATAAAGACTTGGATTCTATTTTGTTATTAGAAATTACGGTCTGTAGAATTACTCAGAAAGCTAACTAAAGTTCTTTATATTATTATTAAAATAAACATTTAACAATGTTAAATGCAAATACATTATAAAAAGATATCAGAAATATATGCGATGAGAAACTTACAAAAATGGCAAGAAATCTAATGATATTTCAAATTGTGTGACTACAATACATCCGTCCAGGGACTGGGATCAATTAATTACAATAATTAATTAAGAACCGAGCAAAATCCCGAAGGGAATGGAAAATGGAAAATGGATAATAAGTTTGCATTAATTCGTTAATACTCGTATTTCTGTAGTCTTCGTCTGTAGTCTGATAATGATAATGATGATGATGTAGATGATGCTGACATAAATAAAATCAAATCAAACTTTTTTCTTCTCTTTGTAAGAGAAAATCTTACAACGATAATAAAATCAAGACTGCAATTTTCTATTACTTTGATGACGAGGAAAAACATATTTATGCAATTGGTGCTCAAATTTATTGGTCGTTCTGACAAATAAAGTAATTAATACTAAGAAAAATATATTGCAAATGTTAAAAAATATTTAATTATAATTTAATCGTGTTTTTTATATTTCTCGTTTAATGTATTTAATGACAAAACTTACTTTAAGACACTATGTTTTTATTGTCCCAACGTTTATAAAATATTAACAATTAGGATATAAAGGATTAAAACAAGAAAATTGTAATTAAATAATTTATTTACACATATTATTAATACTTCATTATCTATAACAGAATCACCAGCGATAGTTGAAGTTGGCCAGTCCGCCGTACTCCTTGGGCTGACCCCACTGCTTGCCGTACGTGCCTTGGAGAGAGAAGTCACCGTTCTTACCCACCGGCCATCTGCCGCCCGCCGCCGCTTGGTACTGGAGTAATAATGTTATATTATCAACACAGTCGAATGTAGTTATTACGGGCAATTGAGATTATATCAAAGTATACTCACTGAAGTTCCTCCGTGGATCTGCTTGCTGATGTCCAGTGAGGCGGCCGCGTTGGGGTTCTTCCAGTTAAGACCGCCTCCGAAGTTCGAGGAGTCCCCGGCGGGTCCCAGCACGCGGGTCCCGTACGCCTGAGCCTTCAGATCACCACGACCGTCATTGAAGATCTGATGCTCGTACCCTCCTTTACCCTGGAATTATAATTAAAATGAAATGTCATCGTACATTGTTATATTTAAAAAACTGATAATAATTTTTAAGACGAACTATTCTAAAGACTAAGAGTATGAGTAATATAGTGACCTCGCTTGATAAATTATAATAGATAGTAATTGATACGTACAAATAATCCGTTATCATTTTGTCCCAGAGTACCAAACACACGACCGTCTCCGATGTTCTTATCGACAGTGACGTCACGACGCACGCGCTGACTCACGTACCATTCAGGGTAACTGAGAGAGAGTAACTCATTAATACAGTAAGAGGTAGTTTTATTATGCTATCATAATAGTCATAATACTTACGTATCGACGATTTCTAATGGTTCCATGTATTCTTGAGCCGACGCGGCCAGAACCACGGAAAATAATATGTATAGGAAGTACATTTTGTTCTAAAAAAAAAATGTTTTAATAAGCGTTATACAAAACTATCATTTTTACTTATTACATTGTACTTTTACCTTACTTGACGCCTAATCGTAGTAAATCTGTCTGCAATATTTGTTACCTTCTTCCGTTATTTGATTGTATCTTAGAAACGAAATATTGATATGCTAAAAGCTAAAGCTTTTATATAGAACACATTACGACATCCCAATGCCTGCCGTTAAACTGTCACTAATCTAATTTAAACCGACGACAGAAAAATTTACAACAAGGAACCCGGAAGTAATTTCAATAACCCGGAATAAATTTCATTGGACTTGGAACATCCACGTTGGGAATGGAAAAACTAACATGTATAAGACTGACCATCAGTAATAGATTCTTTACACACATATCTAAATTTAGAGATTTATTTAAATATATTCAAAGGTACGTGTATAATCATTTAAGAAAGTTAGTTAATTTTATATAAGAAATAATAAAGAATATATTAATTATCTATGTTCCATTTCAAAATCTGAGACTCAGATCCCGGAGGAAATTACAGAAGCGTTCATCAATCAGAAGTTAGTCCCCGGTTGTGCGCTTTGGATATTCTGACTAACAGACTTTTGCCTATGGCTAAGTAAAGAAAGTGGAATATGAAGCTGTGGTAGTATGAATATATACAAAACAAACTAAATTTAAATGTGTTTATTCTAAACTAAAACTTCTTATTTCACTTCATACAACTAAAAATGTAGACTCAATTTAGTTTCAGTTCAAAAAAACAGTAAATATTTTTGTTTAGAAGTATTTCAACATAATTAAAAAAATAAATTCAAGGGCCGAACCTGAACATAATTTTAATTACTATTCTTAATTTGAAACGTTGCTTTGAAGCGAGTGAGCGAATACATTGGCTCCGAGAAAATTATATTTAGCTTTTTGACTCTTATTTCTCCACGTATTAATAATCATCTAATCATAGCATTAAATCGCTAGTTGCCATGAAGTAGTAGTTCATGTTCATAATGTTATTAACTATTTTCGTATAACAAATCTAGGGTAAAAGAAAACACGTTTAAAGATTCACAAAAAGCTTAAGAACCGAACCAAAGCGAACCAAATTGAACTAAACTTACCTTAACTTAATTAAATATATGTTTGCAAATAATTTAATCTCTTTGTAATATTTGACTTCATACTTCTGACATATTTGGAATATATACAACGAGACATCTTGGAAGTCTCGTGTGATCTTGAGAGTTCATGTGTTTTTGAAGGTATAAGGGAGATGTTGTAGTCGTGCTGCTTGTACATCACTACTCGCCACGATAACTTTAATACATTAACTTTTAACAAAAATATTTTTAATATTATTAGAATTGTAAAATTATTTAATTAAAGTTTAATTATTTATTTATATAGTGTTATCGTAAAGGTAAAAACTTGTCAATTTCAGAAAGTTTTCCTCCGAGTTTTTTTATTTACCGAAATGCAACAATATAAACATGTCAATTCAAAACAATACGAAAGTCGCTCGTTGTTTGTTATAAACTTAAAAATAGTTCAGGTTGAGAATAGCACACAAGACCTGTTATAATGGAGGATATGATCTACAAAGTATATAATAAAGTCTTGAGACCGGCTGAGTAGTTTGTTGTACAAAGATACTGAAGTTATGGAAGGAAGATGAGTTCGAGGTGCACTGAGACACATTTTCAAACAGGAGATTACTTTCATTACAAAAGTAATTAATATGTAATTAATTATGTAAACTACATTTTATGAAGGAGTTAATAAAGAGACAACAATTTAAAAATGTTACAAAGTCATGTATTTCTCACATCTAAACAAAAACAAAGAAAGAGATATCTGAAGTTAATCATCGAAAAATATAGTAGTTATACTTAATATTATATATATAAAACTCACTGCATCCAAAGTCTTATCAGATGCGCGTTTCGTCGAAGCGAGAAATAGAACGAGTAAGTTGTTACGTCTCACAATATAAAGATATAAGATAGACCTCAAATGACGCCCTTTCATAGAAAGATGCCAAGCGAGGACTGGAAACTTTGTTAGTTTATTAATAATTTCTAATGATCGTATCTCTTGAGAGCTTGATGCTTGAACACCAATTATAAGATGTGCTCTGAACATTTCATATTTTTATATAAAGATAAACTAGTAATTAGTGGCTGATTTTAATTATTTTATAAAATAGAATGTTTATTTTTTTTCCAAATTTAATCATTACTAACGGAATCAAATTATTCAAAACTTAGCAATAAGAAGCTATTATAAAAAAATTATCAATAATCCAATAATATTTTTAAATTCAAAAATAAATTCAAACAATTTCTCTCTCTCGTCTCAGAGTAGAGATCTTTTAAGAAGTTATTCTAATTTGAAACCCTTACACTTTAATGACAAATATCTCGAAAGAAATAAAATAACAACGAGAGTATTATTATATAATTCTAAATTTAAAGAAAAAAAAAACAGACTACAGTTTTTGTACTCTGGCACTGGCAAACATAATCTACGTTGTATAACCGAAGTAAAAAGTATATATATAACAAATATAGTTTCATCAATTGCTTTAGTATTTAAACTGTTGCTTTACAGCTCCATAAATGGAAACTCACCCATGTTAACTTTTATAGGAATGTGATAAAAAGTGTTAACTTAAATTAAATCAGCAAAACAAATGTAACGCTTTCCTTTTTTTTATATAACTATGCACGCATTTATCATATAATAATCATATAATAAATTACTTGTAATCATATTTCGATTCGCACCGTGACAGAAGTTATCTTAGCAGAAATACAGAAGCTAAGTAGAAAATGTTTTTAATAATCTTGAGCGAACTTATATTCCATTCGAAAGCGCTTTTGAACTTACAATGAAAATAAACATGTCCCATTTATTACTTTCTTTCTATTAACTTGCATTTATTATTAACAATAGTTCAAGGTAGAATCATAGTTGGTTCCTATAACGTAATCTAGAATGATGATATTTGATAATATTATCTATAGTGAGAAACAAATCACCATTAAGTAGTTAGTGTGGTCGGTGACTACACAACTACTCAGCTTAATGCAGCCTCTCAGCTACCAATGGAATATTCTGTTCTTGGCTTTTGTCGGTTTTACTCGACGTTTTGATGTTGGTTAAAGTCTTTTTTAATATTACGTTTAAATGTTATAATGGGACCAGTAAATAATGTTTAAAATAGTATCGACAATAAGTTGCTAAATTGTGTAAAGTAGTAGTTAAAAATGTCTCTTTCAAATCTTTATTGAACAAAAAACTTTCATAACTAATCTTCACTGCAAATTACATCTTCAGTGACCCACGAGAAGTATACATATGTTGTATAAATTTTACTTATTACTGAGAGTGGGACCAGGTGAAGCTGTTAAAGATACTATCATTCATACATTAAACAATGTGATATTTATCATTAATAACTTTATAATTATATGTATTTTTTTATTTTACAATTTAAAATTTTAAATTTTTTAAAAGCTTTTCTTTATTCAGATACTTTTGAAAGCTTAAAATAACCCCGAATAAAGTTTTAGATGTTTTCTTTTCGTCTTCAGTATTATTTATATCTTCTTAATAAATACAACTATTAAATAATCTAACTATATTGTCATTATTAGTTTATGTATTTATGGTCGATTTATCTATCCCTGTTGTTTTATCACAGATTTTGTGGATTATGTGGAGATAAAAATGGTTTTGATTGGATCCTAATAGGAAAGTGATCGAAAAATATCTGGACGTTGTACAAGTGGAATAGGGAATATAAAACATAATTTTGAAATACCGATTTAATAACGATAACATGAATTATTCAATTAATTAACCGTATATAAGACATGACGTGCCTGTTACAAACAAGATCAAGTTGATTCTCTTTAATTAAGGGTACGGCCTTCGTAAAATATTCTTTTAAACATTATATAGGCATATTATATTGGGTGATTCACCCTACGTAAGGTCAGTAACATATAACATAAGGGATATCACTTTTTTTAAATAAAACAAATAAAAAATGTCTGCTTTATTAAGGTACCCATGTCATTTATAAACCAAATAAGCTTTGTAATTATAACTAATTTACAATACAGTAACAAATTGTATTTATTTTCATTATGATCTTGTGGTAGTCGTACAGTGCAGTCTCCTTGATAGGAACTGTAATCGTCCGTTTAAAGTGCAATTGTGTGCAGTGTTGTTTGTATGTAAAACGTCTCATGACACACGTGATCACTGTATTCTCTGTTCCCCTTTTGTTCGATGCAGCAGACCTTATTCAGCCTATGAAGTGGCAGACGACGGTGCCGGTGGTTTCTGTGGATCCGAAAAGTATATACTAAATAAAACATTTTATAATAATATTATAACTAACATACCTTCAGTTTTATATCTTAGACAAAAACCTAAATTCAGATTTTTTTCTTATAGCGATAACCAATTTATTTCAACGATTTTAAAATTTTATTTTAATTTACATTTGTAATAAAATATTATTAACACAAATTAACAGAATCTTTATTAATAAATATAACCTTTGTGATGTCGTGCTCTTCCGTCAACCTTATTTAGATATAACACAACATAAATATACTGATATGTATATTTTAATATTTATAACACTGACGGTGAACTGCGAATGTCAAAACTAACAATTGAATGTAAGATGCAAATACCCAGGGTATTTCCCGAACGATTTTTTTTTGTAGAAGCAGAAGGGTTAAGAATTATTTTGTACAAGTAAATTAGGATTAAGTCTTATAAAGACTACGTTTGAATCTAAAACTCCACGGGAACTTACGAAATAAATCGAAGCGGTTATGAAAATCAGACATACCTAATATTACTGCTTTATCCAACCGTTGATCAGTCGTCTCCACGCCAATCACCTTCATGGCCATTTTCTCATCTGATCTGATCTGTCAGAGTCTGATCGCTGGAGTAGTCGATGAAAGTCAGATCGTCGTAGTACCGCGCGCTAAGTCTGAAAACTTTTCAGTTTTAGTTCTGTCAAGTCATAATCGGTTTTGAGGTCTTCAAGGTTGCGAGAACACTAGATGTGTTAGATTATTTGATGTGTTATATTATAAAGTATTAGAATAGAAGCATTAAATGCTTGGGCAGTGGTTTGAATTAACTGGGTCATCATTTGTTGCATCATATTTTGCATAAACTTCAAAGACACAAATTATACTTACATTGAATCCCGATAGTTGTTTGTATCCGCCGAGTCATGACTGTCAAGCGTCGTGGCGGCTCTGAGCAGTGCTACCAGCAGCCACACTATTATGTCGAGTAACCGATTGTTGGTAGGTCGAGAATTTTGCCTGAAGATCGGTAAAGTATGTCGCATCACTGCACTGGACTCCAGCGAAGTGACTGCAGGCCGATTCCATTGCTTATCATTTTAGTGAAATCCTAAAACAGTTGTATAAATCACGTAATAATTATAATTTCAAGTAAATAATGAAGTTACACGAGTGTGTTAATAATTAAGTTAATATCACATACCTGACCCGCTCAGCCTATTTATAGGTCGCTGACAAAAAGAGACTACACTTGAAGCGAGTAATATTTCAGTACTACCCTCATATTTTAATATAAATAATTTAATAAAAATAACACTATTTAACATATTTTAATATAAATAACACTATTTACTAGTAATGTACTAAATATTACAAATATTATGAAAACTTCTAAAAGAAATCTAAAATATTTCAAAATTTCAGTAATAAGTGGTGGAGTATCTTAAATGGTACAGCGCTGAGATATCGACTATCTCCAGTAATACATGCACTGTGTGTGTGTGACCTAACCATTATTGTGTTAGTGTATCACTCTGAACCAAATACCACATTTAAAATTTTTATAACACATAAATAAATACAACAGAAAACACTACTAGCAACTATCGGTCACTTTGAGGAAAACTATCCAAATACTTTCAAACATTCTTCAAATAATAATGTATAGTGTTGAACAAGCAAAAATTTGTAACTCACCATCTATCTTCTTAATATTTTATTAAGGATCAGACATTTAACTGCAGGCTTCGCATTCAGTTCCAGATCAGGAAACTGGATATCCAGGACGACGTCCCGAAGCTTCAAGTATACCCACGATAAAAAAATATCCCTCGTTATAAATTTCCCTGTAACCAAAGAAATTACGCAACGACATATTATAAGACATTATGAAAAGTAAAGCAAAATGTACAGAAAACCTAATTTTAGTGAGATATCAACTAACTTGTGCCGGTAATACGCATTATGGTTAATCCATAATATTTAATCGACCCTGCAATAACACAACGTCTTATAAACGTAACTAAGAACACTTATTACAGCAACACTCTGCAGAGGATAATTTAAAAGTTAAAAGATTAAAAAGTAAAAAGAATAAAAAGTTAAATTTAAAAGAGCTAGAAAGATCATGACATCGAATTCAAAGTAAGACTAAATGAGGGTAAACTAAAAATATTTTCAAAAATAATTTAGTAATATTAAACTAGAACTGAATTACTTTGGAAACAAATAAGCATCATTAGATGAGACATGCAGAACGTCAGACTAAATGAGGGTAAACTAAAAATATTATCAAACTAAAATAATTTAGTAATATTAAACTAAACCGAATTACTTTGGAAACAAATAAGCATCATTAAATGAGACATGCAGAACGTCAGACTAAATGAGGGTAAACTAAAAATATTTTCAAAAATAATTTAGTAATATTAAACTAGAACTGAATTACTTTGGAAACAAATAAGCATCATTAAATGAGACATGCAGAACGTCAGACTAAATGAGGGTAAACTAAAAATATTTTCAAACAAAATTAATTTAGTAATATTAAACTGGAACTGAATTACTTTGGAAACAAATAAGCATCATTAAATGAGACATGCAGAACGTCAGACTAAATGAGGGTAAACTAAAAATATTTTCAAACAAAAATAATTTAGTAATATTAAACTAAACTGAATTACTTTGGAAACAAATAAGCATCAGTAAATGAGACATGCAGAACGTCAGACTAAATGAGTGTAAACTAAAAATATTTTCAAACAAAAATAATTTAGTAATATTAAACTAAACTTAATTACTTTGGAAACAAATAAGCATCATTAAATGAGACATGCAGAACGTCAGACTAAATGAGGGTAAACTAAAAATATTTTCAAACAAAAATAATTTAGTAATATTAAACTAAAGTGAATTACTTTGGAAACAAATAAGCATCATTAAATGAGACATGCAGAACGTCAGACTAAATGAGGGTAAACTAAAAATATTTTCAAACAAAAATAATTATAATATTCAGCAGTCTGCTATCAATTTATAACAAAAACACTGATTCTAAATAAAACAGTATATATCGGATTTGAACGGCTGATTAAACTTCTAAAAAGACCAGTACTCATTTTTCCATAATAACAAATAAATAATAAATTAAACGAATTAAAAAATAATTATTTATAAATTATCAGTTCACGCAATTAGTATTTATTATTACTATGGTATATGAGAAATAAGATC
This sequence comes from Melinaea menophilus ssp. n. AW-2005, assembly GCA_918358695.1. Lineage (NCBI taxonomy): Eukaryota > Metazoa > Arthropoda > Insecta > Lepidoptera > Nymphalidae > Melinaea > Melinaea menophilus. Next base: position 11,268,451 of record OU911054.1, on the reverse strand, counting down.
TAAACAAAAACCAGTAACTAAAATGTGGTACCAACATTATTTCATGCAGTAGTAATAAAAAACTTACCGAGTAACCGCTGGAGCTTAAGTGCGTCGGACTTCTTATGATTGTCTGTTCTGGCCCACTGGCCATGGCAGCGTCACCGGTGAAAGTGTCCAAGACTCGGCTGTGGAGCTGTATAAATACGTTCCCCCACGCGCCTCAGCCGGGTGGGGAGAGTGAGCAAGTAACGTCTACCCACATTTTAGTTTAAACAATTATAAATCAGAGAATAAATAATTATAAAGAAAATTCATCTAAATCTATAAATTAAACAGCAATAAGAACAATTTATTTCTTAAAAAATACCTAAATCTACTGATTAAATAGTAATAAAGACAATTGATTCATCGCCAGTTATCAAAATATCATCCATTTACAACAATAACAAATGTTTTCATGGAATTAAGTAAGGCAATAATACTAAACTTATTTTAATAATTATTTACCTATAATTAGTAATAACTTCTCAGATCGATACAACACAACACAACACAATAATACATGACATGATCCACTTCAGATGACGTCAATAACATCATTTATAAAAGTAATCAAAGTTACTTATAGTTGTTTTACTGCAGTGTAAGTCGGTTAGACTATAATTAATTTGACATTAACGTAATAAAATGATAAACTGTAACACTATTTTATTTATTTAACAATTATTCTATTGTTTTATCAAAGGGCGTGTCACACCTCGGGATACAAGGATGTGTAAATGTACCTCGTGCTAATTGATTTAAATGATCCATAACATTGTTATCATTTATATTTAATATAAAGTGGATTTATAATATAAATAACAACAATTTAATGAAGGTATTTAATAAAAAGAGCACAATAGATAATCTAATATATATTTTTCCCAACTTTCATAATATTTTATAAAATATAATGAATATAAATTATACTAACATGTCTTTACATCGCTGAAGGAATATGTTACCTCAGTGACATCACGGAGACGTTTAAATTTTTTTTTATCATTTATTAATCATTTAATAATCAAGGCGTTCGGAGTCCTTATCTTATATAAAAACTTCAGAAATCGTATATTTAAAATATAAAAGAGTAGCTCTTAAGTTTCTGGCCGGCTCTTCTCAGCAGAACAGCATTCCGAGCTGGTGGCTGCTACTCACGGACTGAATACACTGACCTTTTTAATCTTTTAATGTAATAATTGATTCAAAAGTGCTGGTAAATACTAACTTAAATAGTAACTAAAACATGATAATTGTACGTTTTCAAGTGTTACAAGTCTCTGGTATCACATACCACTGACCATGATAACATTTAAAAAATGGATATTAGTCAGTTAATAAACAACAATCTTACTTTAAATAAACACTTAAAGAACAGTATATCTCCTGTGATGCTCGTGCAGGGCGGGCTTACTTCATCAGATGCTGTATTCACGTACAGTTGATGAACGAGGTGACAATCTTTACATGTACAGGAGGTTCATTAGAGTTCAAAGAGAGTCCCTTAAGGTGTTCCTAATATAGATATAAACTGAACAGGCTTCATCATACCCGAGGGAGATGTTTGTAAATTAGTAGCATTTAGTAGACGAATAAATATAATATATTATTAGTTTTCTAAATATAACCAATGTAGGGTGAGAATGAGATCTCAATTTACATATAATTCGAGGGTAAAGGTGGTTCAATGGGTCGTGATGGTCTGAAGGCTCAGGAGTACTATAATAATTATATACACACCTTATATATAATTATCTTCTATACACCTTATCAATAAATATAATGAAGTAGTATCGAGATGAAATCACATGCATACATCAGACATTCACAAAGTAATGTATAAGAGTTATTAATATGATACAAATACAAGAATAAAACAATTATATTGTACCAATGTACGTAGATACCAAAACTACACAGACTGTAACTCACACAGAGACAGTCTTAATTACTGCTAACTCCACTCTGCTGCAACATTCCTCCTCCAATAACCACTTCCACTGCACGGAGTAGTGCAATAAGATTATAGACATCCGAACAATCTTGTGCGTCAGCGATTTGAATTAATATTACGTCATTAATTTATTAAAATATCAAAACTATTTAGTTAACCTATTTACTGGATTTAACTCAACTTAACATTTCAGATTATATCATATTTTTAAAACTCAATTTCGATTTTGATCACTATAAAGTAATATTTACGTAAAAAATGTTACTTTAAAAATACTAAAATAAATTACTAATTAGTTCATTTCTGATGCTAAATAGCACACAATATATCGCTATATAATAAAATATGTTGATTTAATTGAAGCTAATCTCGTTACAGAACACAGACCCGTATAATAATAATTAATTCAACCTGACACTAATAAGTTGAGTTATCAAACTGCAATGTGTCACTCCTCGAGACCTCCCTGTGTTTATATTACACTATGTTATATGATACTCTCTTATATACACTTACTATATGTTACAGTGACCGTCTGTTGGTTCATTTATGACGTTTGATAAAACCATTATATTAAAACATTATCTAAAGTCATTCCTTTTTCTTCTTGTTATGATTTATTTGTAATTATTACAATATTACTCCTACCTCTTTAATATTATTTATTAATTACTTATATACAATACCAGTACGTATTGTAGTGTGTCAGTTGTTAAGTTACAACATGTGTAATATAACACAGTGTAGTTGAGTTAGTTTCAATTAGTTATAATAGTTCACACTGCGGTCTGTTAGTTCATTGTACAAGTCAACATGCAGTGTTGAAGCACTTGGAGGTACTTCAGCTCGAAGGTAATTTAAACTTATTTTAAAGTAACTAGTTGTTTGAATTTTATAAAAAACTAGCAGGTTACCCGAGATTCGCGACAGACGGCGAAAGTGATCAAACATTTTGTTTGAATTTCCACACCACCTAGGAGGTATCAAACAGGCGCGTTATATTTTTTGCAGTTTTTAGCTGTAACTTTGGAACGGTTTGGACCTTTGCAAAATTCTTTCTTATTGCACCTATTCAATATGTCAGGAGACTTGTGTCCAAATTTCAGCTTTCTAGGTATTACGGTTTGGGCTATAGAGCGATGAATGAGTCAGTGAATGAGTGTCTTTGTATTTTATGTATTAAGATAAGTGATCGTGTAACAGTTTTCTAATATTAATCTATTATATAAAAATGAATCGCAAAATGTGTTTGTAAGCGCATAACTCAACAACGCATGGACCAATCTTAACAATTCTTTTTTTAAAATGTTCCTTAAAGCCCAAGGATGGTTCTGACGGCGAGAAAAATTCGAATAATTTCCAGGACAACCCTAAAAGAGCCCTTTTCTTTTTCCTATACAAATATTTTCTAACTAAATGTAGAGTCAATTTAAACTGTATTGCTATTCAATAAAGTTCATATTAAATTACAAGCATTCATTATTGTCTAAACAATGTAGGTGTGTTGCTAACGTCGAAGAGTCAATTCGCGCTTTATTGTCGCTGCACAAAGTTCAAATTCAATCAAATGTGCGTTCACGCAAAAGTGATAAAATCGTGACCCGACCAAATTGAAAAGTCAAAAAATGTAAGAGCTATGGATTTGATTGGCCTTGGAATATTCTTTCTTTTGTTTTAGTTTCAGAATGCGACATAAATTGTCATCAGTTTTCACGTCATTGCATCTGTCAAACAAATCGCGTTAAAAAGCCTATATAATATTTAATAATTAATTTTAATTGTTTTATATCGTGTTTTGTGCAAAGTGTTTTAATACCTGTGATTAATAATTATTGCATGTGACATTATTTAGGTAAGTATATTCGATATGCCTTCTATAAGACGAAGTAATTTAGGTAGAAGAACCCGAAATGCTACAAACCAAACTAATTACCGATCTTATCATACTGCACAAGAACGTGACGGCGGAAATAAATGTGAAAGAATTTGTATATCGAGAATGCGGGCAGCGAGGGCGAGAGATTCAACTAATAATCGCGAAAGTTTGAATCGAGCTGCTTTCAATTACAATTTGTCAATTGACTACAGTAACCACCAATGTATTACTATTGGATCTATGAACTTGGTTTGCTCTCATTGTAAGGCATTTAAATACAAAAATGATGCCAATGGATTGTGTTTCGCAAATGGGAAAGTGAAATTGATACCATTGGATCCACCACCAGAGTCATTGTACTCATTGGTTTCAGGAATAAAACCAGATTCCATACACTTTTTGTCAAATATCCAACAATATAATAATTGCTTTCAAATGACGTCATTTGGGACAACAAACGTAGTTCGGGAAAATTTCATGCCAACTTTTAAGGTATGTATTATAGCAGTTATCATTATTATTTTAATGAACAAAATTTCCTGTTAACTAAGTAAATATGTGTCATTAACCTTCAGTTCCCTAAACCCTACCACATATATTACTTAGTCATAATATTATTTGGTGATTCAGTATTAGCAACACTTTTATTATTTTGAAACACAATATAAATATTTGATGATGGATATTAGTTACAAATAATTATTACATATTGACATACCTAAGCATATCAATTATTATTTGGTGATTCAAATTAGGAGACAGATATATTTTTTAGGAACAAATATTATTTATATTTGGCAAAAATCATTTTTTTTTATTTACAGGTACAAGGCCAAATATATCATAGAGCAGGTTCACTGTTACCAGTGTCAGATAGCAAATAGAAATTCCTGCAAATTTATTTCATGGGAAATTCACCACAAGAAATTGATATGCGTTGTTTACATAACAATTCACTAAAGAGGTTTATTGTAGAACAATTATAAACTTTATTTCATGAGTACAATCAATTGATTATGTTGTTTAAAACTGCATTGGATGTGATGCCATCTGATAATGACAAAATTACGGAATGATCAATTACAACGTATAAAGGAAACACCCCGCTCATATGACGCACTGCAATATCTCATTATATTTTGGCAAGGTGAAGATGGCTATGATTTCTCAAACAAGATGATAAATCTCATTACAGGTAATAAAAAATATTAGTTTAGCTATGGAGATATATTATCAGTTACTATATTACCTATTATTTTTTTTATTTTCAATGTTATGAAAACAAAAATCTATTTTCAGGTTCTGAAACCAACAAAAAAGTCAGTTCAATGAACTATTATTCATACCGCCTAATGATTCGTGAAAATGAAGACATACTCAAATGTCGGCGATTATATCACAAGTATGTTATAGACATGTATGTTAAAATTGAAACGGAGAGATTAACAGTCATCAGGTTGAATCAGACCAAACTCAGATCTGCAGAGTATATTCACCTTCGAGATGCGATTAACTACTACTACTGACTATTCTTCTAGCACCATACATCGGAAGCCCTCTACATATGCTTGAATATGCTCAAGATGCCATGTCATATGTTCGTCATTATGGTACAGCAGATTTGTTCATCACATTTACATGCAATCTGCACTGGATAGAAATCAAGCAGGAGTTATTCCCTGGGCAATCACCCATTGATCGTCATGATATTACAGCCAGAGTATTTAGACAAAGTTGAAATCTTTAATAAATTTCATTGTGAAACATTATATGTTTGGAGAGACACACAACTGGATGCATTCTGTGAAGTGGCACAAACGGGGATTGCCACGTGCACACATTTTGATTTGGTTAGTTGAAAAGATAGGCCAAATGAAGTTGATGCAGTAATATCAGCTGAAATCCCTAATGTAGAAGTAGATCCTGGATATGTAGCTATCAAAAACATGATTCATGGTCCCTGTGGAACTCTTAATCAAAATTCACCGTGTATGGTGGATGGTAAATGTTCAAAGCGATATCCACGGACATTAATATCTAAAACAATTAGTGGTAATGACGGTTATCCTTTGTATCGTCGCCGATCGACAGCAGACAATGGAAGATCAACAATTGTCAAATTAAATCAACAAGATATTGAAATAGGCTGGATTGTTCCATATTCACCCATTTTATCAAAGACCTTCAAAGCGCACATCAACGTTGAATCTTGCAATTCATTAAAATCTATTAAATACATTTGCAAATACGTAACCAAAAGGAGTGATATGACTGTGATTGGTATTAATGCAGAGAAATCCAATGATGAAGTTATCCAATACCAAATGGGTCGCTATGTTAGTAGTAATGAAGCAGTTTGGCGAATATTTTCTTTTCCAATTCATGAGAGACACCCTACTGACGTTCATTTAGCTGTGCATTTAGAAAATGGACAAAGAGTGTATTTTACAGCACACAACGCAGTAGAAAGAGCTGTACAGCCACCATCTACTACATTAAACAGTTTTTTTAGACATGCCAAAACGATGCTTTTGCTCAAACATTGTTATATTCTGAAATACCAAAATATTATACTTGGAATCAATCCTCAAGGAGATTTATACGAAGGAAACAAGGAAAACCAGTTCCAGGATACCCAGATGTATATTCTACCGATGCGATTGGTCGAATTTATACAGTACATCCAAGCAACGATGAATGTTTTTATTTACGACTGCTATTAGTCAATGTACGTGGCCCAACATCATTCCAACATGTACGAACTGTTGGTGGTGATTTGTGTGGATCATACAGAGAAGCTTGCCAACGTTTGCGATTGCTAGAAAATGATGCTCATTGGGATCAAACTCTCAATGATGCTGTAATATCATCAAAAGCTCATCAAATACGAACATTGTTTTCTATAATCATATCTACATGCTTCCCATCAAACCAAAAGGATCTGTGGATCAAGTACAAAGATAATATGTGTGATGATATTTTGGATCAAATACGGATTAGAAGGGGAAATTCAAATATACAAATAAGCGAAGAAATTTACAACGAATTTATTGATTTCAATTGAGGACATGTGCTTGATGATGTCAAACAAACTATTATTTAAATTAGGCCTGGCCGCGCCCAATCCTCAATCAATTAATCAATCCAATATAAAAATTGTTGTATTTATTATAAAAATCTATTTTTTTTATTTTTCATGATTTATCTTTTAAAATTTATGTTTTGAGTTTAACTTTTATTATATGCATTAGTAAAACCACCAAATATTTTTACTTATGAATTACTATAACTATATACAACTATATACAACTATATACAACTATATACTACTAAACTACTTAACTGATTTTAATAAATTTACACACGTACGTTTTCAACTCAATTCATAGTCGCAATATTATTTTATTGCAAATTATTTGTTTATTATTTTGCAGTTAGCTCCTAATAATTCTAAAAGATGGTGGTATCTATTGACTGGATTGAGTAATTACGAATGAGGTATCTGCCCTACCTACCTCATTCGTAAGTTTAGTGTTCCAAGCTATTTACTAAAAACTTTGTAATATACAAATAGTGTTATAAACTTGGATAAAATTAAAAAAATAATTATAATTATTTTGTTTTGATTTTTGCTTAATATCGACTGTAAGAAAAGATTATGGTTTTCATGACAGATGTACTCTGAACGTTACCCCTTAAATAGTTTACTATAATGTTATACATCAAAAATAATACGAGTAGTCACAGCAACGCGTGACCGGGTCTGCTAGTAATGTAATAATAATATATTGTTATATATTGTATATTTTTATTAGTAGTAAAATAAATTAAAAAAAAATTTATCAATAATAATTAAAACATTTTAGCCTTTACATTAAAGTAATAAGATTCACAAACTTTGTCTTTATAATATGTATTATAAAATTACCAGATACATACTTCTTAGTCAAGCACTTCAAAAATGTAGTAAGTGTAAAAGAGATAGTAGGATATTCGATAGCTTGCATTTTTAAAAACTCCGCCAACGCCGTTCGGTGATGATAATTACGCCTGCTGCCACCGCCGGCACGCGGAGCCACTGGTAGTTTCTCGGTCGAATCGTGCGCTCATGTGTTCCAGAATAATATTGAATTTATCTGGTAATTGTCGAAATTAAACATCAAATTATTTCAATATATTTGTGCTATTTGTGTCAGTGTATTGTGTGAGTCTATAGTTTTCTTCTTAGATCTACTTAAAACATGACAAACAATATTGGTGAATTTTTTTGTCACAAGCCATATTTTCTATTTTCAAATTATCAAATTGTGTTTAAAACTACACAGGTAATAATAGGTAGCTTTGTTTCTATTTCGATTTGTTGTTGTAGCGTCTTAATTTTAACAAGTTAAAGAATAGGTTGAGATAATAATTATATTATAAATACTTTATTATTTATTACATAATAAAATGTTTATCATTGCTAAACTGACTATTATTCCAACTAATAATACTTTTCCATTTCATTAAACGGTATTATAGTGATATGAAACAAATAAATACATCAGTAGGACGATCACACGACCAGTAATAGTTTTAATAAAATGTGTAATAGTAGTATGGGAAAAATAATAATTGAAGTTTAAATTCCATAACAACTTTTAACCAACAATTGACATCTACTATATTAAATAATAATAATAATAATAATTAAACGGATATAATAGATGTATTAAAATCAAATAGTACGTGTCTTCATAAAACTAAATTAGTCATTTACTTGTAGTTACGAAATAACATTACAGAACGATCATCCTTGTGCCCTATTGTAAAGGCGGCCATATTGATAACTTGAAAATTAATTTTAAAATTAAATATAAAAGTTGTTTTGTGGTTATTATGGTGTAATAATATAATATAAATCAGAAGTGATCAGAGAATATATTTTAGTACAAAAGTAAAGATGCGTCGCTAAAAGATGTATTTTGTGAAGTTAGTTGCAAATGGCTGCGCTTTAACACTATTTAATAAATGGCGGTAAGATATCACGTGCGCGGGAGGACGTGGAGGCACTCATCGAACTTAATGTAAATAAGAAATCTTTAATTCGGTCGTAATATTAGACTCGATTTTAAAAACCTAAAATTAATTAAAGCTGCTTTAAACTAGATTAATCCGTCGTGTTATGAATATACGTTATCAAACCTATGTATTTATTATTGATATTATATTAATAAATATCTTTTTAATTATATTTAAGTCACACTTACATGTTACAAGGGTTTATATATCTAGAATAATTAAAAAAGCGTGAGGAAATAATCTCAGAAACGATCCAGACGAGACTAGAAGGTAATTTATTTTATTAATAATATTCATATAATTTACTCGTTTAAGCAAAATTGATATCAAGACCTAACAAATATTTTATGTGTATCTTCTATAACAAATATTTTTATTATTCCTAAAGGAAAGTTTGTGATGGAATCTCTTTGTTACAGATAATAGAGAGAAGCCTGGAAGTATTCAGCGTGTTTATCATCAGGAATGTGTCTGAGCACTGCGTAGGTACACCGTGTGTGAAGTAACAGGAATGTTTATTTGTATGTTACAGGTAGATAAGTAACTAATTTTAATATCTTTTAAAGTTTTTAAATCGCGTTCTGAGCTGAGATAATTTAAATAATTAAATTAAACTAATTTTTGTTTATAAAATTCGTAACAAAATGACGCATCTAAAATATTTCATTTGGGGGTAACAGAGATGTGGTCGGTTTTAAAATAGTGCAATGAAAAGTTTAAATCTTCCGTATTATTTATTTTTAGGTACAAGTACAACAAATATTTATAGCCCTACCTATAACTATTTGTTATATATTGTTTTCTACTAATTGTAAAAATCATGCATCTCATAACCTCCGTATCAAAACAATATTGAGTTTACTAAACAACCTTTGCAGCTTTATTGTTATAGATGACAGTGATTTCTTTTATATATGTAACAAATAATCTCTATATGCCAGTCGTTCCGAAGTGGAGTGAGGAGCCTCAGAACACGTCACTGCTGTTGGGTCGCAGCGGACATGTGCCGTGCCAGCGGATATCCGCAGCCGCAGACACACTGGCTTAAGAGAGACGGTAACAACATTTAATATACAATAAAAATATATATATATATGTTTTAGTTTTGATGTGTCTTCGATATCAAAATTATACTATTTATAAATTTTCAGTAATTAATTATAAAATTTCAATAGTGTCAGAAACATGGAGACCAGTTCTGGAGGTAGCCGGTGGAGGGGTTTTAAGTTTGTCTAACGGATCTATAGTATTTGATTCAGTAGCTTTATCCGATGCCGGGGTGTACACTCGTCATGTCGGTGATGAGCTGGTGAAGCTTTGAGCAAAGCTGTTTGTATTAGAGTAAATAGTGAGTATTGGTTTTACGTATAATGTCTGTGTATAGTATATATCGCTTGAATATTATTAAGTGTTTTTATTAATATATAAAAAAAACATGTTTTAAGCTGTGGTATAAAAATGATATTTTTAAGGTAGAACCATCATTCATATTATTTATGGATTGATAAAAGAATAATAATAAAAGTTAAATAAAACTTTTAGAGCCCGTAACATTAGATATTATATCTATAAATATAACAGCGATTGGGTCATCATCTAAGTCGAGTGTGAAGCTGAAGGAGATGACCCGCTCCGTATCATGAGGACTAGGAATGGAAAGACGATCAATCACTTACACAAAGGTAACTTAGTCCAGAATTGTTTTTATATTAATATCATTAAGTATGTCTCTGTATGAAATAATATCTACATAAAAGTGGTTCTCTAGTCAAAAAGTTTCTGAAATTTATCCAATACATGTGATTTTTTGTTGAGATTTGATATTTTTGCAAGACTTGCCTTGGAACTACTATAAGATTTATGGACAATCTCTTGTAAACTATTTTAAAATATTTTTTTAACAAAGGTATAAAATATTATCGTATTTTAGATTAAAAATATCTGAAGCTAAATCAGACGATGGCTTGACGAGTATACTAGAATTAGTACAGGCAGAGACGGGTGACGCCGCGTTGTATCAATGTAAAGCTGGGAACCCTTTTGGAGCAGATGTCTACAGCGTTCATTGCAGTATACTTGGTAAGACTTTTCAATTACGAATATATTGAAATGTAAATATCAAATTCTCTTATTCCCCTTTTTTGTATCAATCTAATATATTATTAAAAGTATGTGACATTTTATTTATACGTTTTAAACAAATTATTGGTACATATGAGTTTAGATAAAAATTGTATATTTTGTACACCTTTCATCATTCATCAGGCATCATCTACGATAATGATATTTAAAAGTAACGAGCTAAGAGTCATTATTGTACAATATTTAATCAGAGTACTTTTAAGTTGTAATTGGGTGTATAATAGAATTCTTATAATTGATTTTTCATAATACGTTTTTAGAACCTCCACTTCCTCCCACGGATCTTGCTGTGGATTCCATAAAGAGTCGATCTGTAAGACTGTCGTGGCGAGATATGACTCGTTCATTAGCACAATACTACAGTATTCAACTTACCAATAGTGAAAGACTGCTGTGGAATACTGCAAGGACCATTAATGTCACCAGGTATGTTTCATGTATGCTGTATGAACTACTAAATTACCATATTTTATTAGCAATTTATTTTAAAAAAGCATTGTATTGTAATTGGTACTTACAAACGGAAGAATTGAACTTATTACTAGGTCATTAGAGAGTTTTAACAATAACAATCAGCAGAAACTAAAAATATATTAATGAAGTACGTTGCACTGCTGTGTAGTTTTAAATACACATATTTGCCATCTAAATCCAATTTAAATTCAATCATAACTTTATTAAATGATTGGATGCGTATAAGTTTAAATGAATAATGTTTTGATAAAAGTGTATGGTATCAGGGTGTCGGATGGTCCTCATAGCGTAGTGGTTTCTGGTCTGCTGCCGGCGACACGCTATGCGGCACGTGCGTCCGCTGCGCGGGACGGCGACCGCAGCGCTTTCTGCGCACCTGCCAGGTTCACCACCGCGGAGGAAGGTAAGCATTGCATTACACATTACATTACATTACATTACATTACTACATTACATTTAAATGCAAAACAAAATAATTGATAGCAAAATACGTGAATTTTTGTATAAAATATCAATAAAATTTTGAATTTTGTTTAACACAATATACACTGCCTGAACCGAGAGAAAGTGATAAATGGCAAAACCGATGCGGATTGCTGATAAAGTTATAAAACAATGGACAAGAATGTCTTTTACTAATAATCTGTTTTATTACTAATGTATTAGTTCCAATGTAGACTCCAAATTTAAGTAATTCTTATGTAATTGTTATACCACTGGGAGTAGAAATAAGGGCCAATAAATTCAACCGTAAACATTGATATCTTCCGACCTCTATTTTCTAATTCTATTTAACAACACAAAAAATATTTCATACGAAAAAAAAATCATAAATAAATCATTCAGAAGATGTATTGTGTTTTGCAAATTTATTATTATTGATGCAAATATCAATCGCATGAGTTGAAAAGAGGGACGAATCATCAATCAATATACACTGAATGGATGAGGTGTCGATACATCACATCCCTTTTACATAATTCCGAAGATATTTAGATGTATATTATCTATACAAATTCTAGTTGGAGTTTTATCGGAGAGATGTAACAGTGGTATCAACTTGTTTTGAAATTTCAAAAACAAAATATATGTCATTATTACTTTTAGTTGTTTGCTCTGATCGTCAATATTGCATTGTATTTACTTTAAGTTAACACATTTTTATCATTTGTCACTTCAAACGGTAACCTACACTCCTTTTAATTATGAACTTGAATGAAAATCTTTAAATTTTATGGTAACTAATATATCAACCAATCATTTAGCGTCCAGGTCTAAATAAACTACAATTTAAATATTCTTCATTATGAAAAATCTAACTATAGCGATCCCCTCACCTCGTCATAAAAATGAGATCTCTAAGCTTTTGTAGTCTACTATTAACAACCAATTTACTAAGTCCTCCGATTTACAATAATCTGTATCTCGCAGCTCCTTCCTCTCCGCCCCTGAACGTGCAGGTGTCGCAAACCCTGTCTCCCGGAGAGCTGCGCGTGCGCTGGTCTCCGCCGCCCGCGGATGCGCTGCACGGCGCCGCGCTAGGGTACAGGGTGCGGGCAGTGCCACAGGGAGATTCAAGTGGGTGGTAGAAGATATTCTGTTTTGTTATTAATGTAACTTACGTAATATTTTCAAAACATTTATTGTGGAGATAATATATAAAAGAAAAGTTAGCAAACGTCACTTGAAAGTAAAAAAAATCTTTTTTATATAGAAAAAAATGTAAACAAAAATCTTATACTAAGAAATAAAATGTAATGCATGCGTGCATCTTCAAATCAAATATAAAAATTGCCACAAAGACTAGGTAAAATTATTATTATAACAATAATTTAAAAATTTAATTAAAATTTACTTAAATTTTTCAACAGTTCGTAACTACTGCATGCTTTATGAAGACTATAATTATTTATTAAAAAAAGTAATTTAATATGTATTTCAATGAACAGGTGATCAAGAAGCGAGTGATAAAATTATAAAGACAGCTTCACTTTACTCCAAACAAGAGACTGTTATCACTGCTCTGTTAAAAGGAGTGAGGTAAAAACTCATTCCCTTATTTCTTATTCTCGTATTTTTTATTTAAATATTAAAAGTAAAGAATTGCAAAAAGTTTAAAATATGTACAATTTACAAAATGTATAGCAGTATAGTTTCTTGGTTATTAGTTGTTTAAGCAAATGTAAATGCCTATTGTGTCATTCAGACACTGTGGTTCAAATCAAAACTTTAAAATGTTTAATTATGTATTGACATAATTAAACAATCAAGACAGTTTCTTGACAGATACAGAAAAATGCAAGCAATGAGTTAGATTGACTTATACATATAATTATATAATAATTAAATTAACAACTTCCTATAAAACCAGCGATTTGGCAATTCACAAATATATACTTAATAACAACATGACTTTCGCTATGGTCGATTGGCTCCCGTTAGTCTGGATATGTCAAAAGCTTTCGTGTATGGCACAAGGGGATTTTTTGAAAGCTTCATTCCTATGGGTTTCCCGAGAATTTATGCAAGTGGATCACTAGCTTTCTCACCGGGCGGCAAATACAGGTCGTTCTCTACAGTTTTTGCTCAGACCCCAAGCCCGTGAACGCTAGTGTATCCCAAGGCAGCGTGTTATTTCCAGTTCTCTGATCCTCCTCCACATCAGTGATACATTGGATATCTCTAACATACATGGTTATGCGGATGGCAACACTGGGATTGCGGTATATTCCAGCCATGTAGAGCTCTTTCGGGAAAATGTTGCTGAGTGCTTGTGTCTTCTATAGAAACCTCCCTGAGCGAGTTAAACAACCTTGTTTAATTTAGTCCCCAAAAAACACAAGTTTGCGTGTTTACCACGTCATCAAGACAGCAAGACCAAGTTGACCTCGATGAAATTAGGAGTGATAAATAGAGCGAGGCAGTATTTCAAGCTTTGCCAGTATTAGCCGCAAGTCCGGCCACACATGGAGTACTGTTTCAATCTCTGGTCCGGATTACCTCAATGTCATCTTCTTCCGTTTGACCTTACAACGGCGAGCTATTTGGATTATCGGGGACTCAGTGCTCTGCGAACCGCTGGATTCCCTGGCATCGCGTAAAGATGTGGCTTCTTGGTGCGTCTTCTATCACGTTTACAAGGGATAGTATTCCGAAGGCCTTTATGATGCCTGCCGCGAATTTCGTCACCGTACAGCAACATGATAATCGCCTGCAATACCATTCCTACCACCTGGATGCATGGCGATCTTGTACCGTGCAGTATTCAAGTACTTTTCCTCCACGTACTACTAAGATGTGGAATGAACTTCCTTTGGCGGTATTTCCGCACCTATACGATATGGGTACCTTCAGAATAAGACATATAGTTCCACCTATAAGGCAGACAACAATCTTTGCAATTCCCTGGATGTTGAAAGAGTTCTAAAAAAAAAGTTTTTCAAACAATATTTACTGAGGATTAAAAAGTCGGTCCTAATTATCATTGCATTTCATGTTGCTGGCTGGTTATTAATTAATAACTGAAGTATTAAAAAATATACATGTTATCTTTCATATTAGAGCTAAAAAAAATAATTTCAATATCGATGCGAAAACGAAGTACGAGACTTAATTGAATTCTAAAAGAACCTAACTTTTAATTAAATATCTTCGACAGCCGTTCAGTATCGATTACTGGATTTACGACGCACTTATTGAAAGAAACTTTTAAAATCTCTCTGATAATCCTGATTATAATCTGAATATTATATCATAATAATAGTAGGTATTAAACTAAAATTGTTTATAGTTTATTACTATGTTTTATTTTTTTCTTGCCGCATTAATATGGGCTTTAAATAATAAAATAATTGATAGTTTATATTATATAATACGTTCTAATTAAAATAACCTTCAATATTACTTGATTATCTACAAGATACTTTAGTTATCAAAAAGCTTTTTATATTGTACAAGTGTTATTAAAAACAAACCTATAATATTACTAGCTGATTCCCGCCCGCTTCGCTGGGCTACACTACTAAACTATTAATTTGGATGTCAACTTAGGTTGCTATGGTAATCTTTATCATAGATCTGTTGTCCGTTGTGTGTGTCCGTCCGTCCGTCCGTGTGTCGTAACCGTTGCTATGGTAGCCGCGTTAAGTGTATAGCTAGTACAGGTTTAAAACTTGGGATAAGAATTCCGTAAAATCCGTTCTTGGTGGACGTCTATGTCACAAAAGAGGTAACTTTGTAAAGTTAGTTAATTGGACAGATAGTTTCAGAGATTTCGTGATGAGATAGTGGGGGTAAATTGGTTATATAAATAGATAATATGTATTATGAAGTATTTTTGCAGTTTTATTATTTTTGTCTCTACGTTTGTATCTAATAGGAATCTAATAGGAAAAGGAAAATAATCTATACTGATATATAATGTTTACCAGTATTGATTTTTTCTGTACATATTATATCAGGAAAAAATTACTACACGGGTAGTGAAATATGGGACAAATTTGTAATTTAATCGGCAGAGCCGATGAAGTCACAGGCTTGTGATGTAGTACAATATATAAATACATAGTATAATACAAATAATATACAAAGATATCATTATTTTTATAAGCAATTATCTGCATCAAGAGGATTACTTCACACTAAGAATAAAGTAATAAAATGCAATAGGTATTCAGTATCGATTGCGGCCTTCAACGGAGCTGGTAACGGACCATTCTCTATTCCGATGTTCCAGGACACGAGAGAGGGAGGTAAGTTTATATTTGACTAAGGATAAACAATTAAACATGGTTGAAAATGCAAAATTTAACATGCGATTACATAATAACGATTTGATTCTTTTTCGATAAATAAACATAATAAATTTACATATATTACGAATGTGAGAGAAAATTATTTAACATTTTTAGCCATAACTAAGGCTGGAGATGGAGAAGATTATTTAGTAACATTAACATAAATGAAGTAACGGTTGAACGTTGCTGTAACGGATATAATTTGAAATTAATTAAACCGAGAATGGTTTTATAATATTGTAAAATTATATATTCAGTAACTTAAGTCTCTAATGTGTATTTTACCATCCATAGTAAAAGGTTTAATGTGTTTATTTGAACAAAAAAGTTTATTGATTTCTGTAACCGGAGGAATGGAGTATTTAAAATTTATCGTTAAGTTATTGTAGATAATTAGTTAAAAATAAAAAAATAAATCTTACTTAGTCCTTGTTTATCAATTTATTTTGTTACTTATTATTGTTGTCTTTTACAATTCATATTTTATTTATCTTAGATATTGTAAAATTTTAAATTGTCTAGTTTTTTCGCTCCAGGAATGTGAATTTAACTTTTAAAGTTAGACAAATTATTTAAATATTTTTATATGATGATAACTACGACTTACGTGATATTCTTTTAATAATAATAATCTTCATAATTATATTTTATATGGATAATTTAAAGAAATTAAATCGTCATTCGTCTGCTATTTGCCTTTTCGTTTTAAATGGTTATATTTTTAACATTATCTGATATTATTATGTTTTATGGAAATCAGAGACTATAAATAACAAACTTTATTCGATCCATTGACACTGCGTCGCTTGAACCATTGTATTTATCATCACAAAATAATATAAAACTGATTGCTATCGTTTTTTTTCAACAAAACACACAAAATATCGAACATATATGTGAAGTCCGAAGTTCTATTAAACCAAATTGCACCAAAATTAAATTTTAGTAATATACCAAAATCCTAAAAGACAAAAATCATTCAAATAGCTCCCGAAGAAGGCCCCACATCAGTGGAATGTGGCGGTGTGACGTCATCCGCTCTTCGTGTGAGCTGGCAGCCCATTCCCGTGCACAGGCAGGCTGGCGCACTCGTCGGATACTCTGTACTGTACGCAGCCCAAGGTAAGTATTTATATTATGGTGTTATATGTTGAGCTCGAATAAGGAACGAAGAGATCCGTAGGAGAACTAAGATCATCGACATAACTCCAAATATCGCTCATCTGAAGTGGGAGTGGGCTAGGCAAATCGTTCGTTCAACCGACGGTTGATGGGGGACGGCAGTGGTTGACCCCACTAGGTGAACTGACGAGATAGTCGAGATCGCGGGAAGTCGCTGGATGGTGGCAGCGCAAGATCGGTCATCGTCACAATCCTATGCCTTGCAGTGGGCGTCTATAGACTAAGATGATGATGACCCAATGCTGGCTAGAGGTCTCCCTTTCAACTTTTCTTTAGTTAGGTAAGGTATCATAGAATTTCTTCTGAGACTTGCTGGTTTGTTAATTATTTCTTCTTCTATTAAACAGGTAACGATGAAGTATTTATGATAACAAAATTTGTTGTTAATTGAAACAAATAAAATTAAAAATTGTCCTTATTTAAACCACATCACCTCAGGTCGTCCCTGGCAAAATGCAACCTCCATAGTTACGGAACTCCGTCTACAAGGACTCCTCAAGTTCACAAACTACACCGTCAAAGTTGCCGGCTACTCCAACTATGGGGTCGGACCCTTTTCTTTCCCCATTGTTTGCTCCACGCTACAGGATGGTGAGTTTTATGATGCTATTATAATGGACTTATTATTTATGCAATGTATTGTGTGAACTTTTGCAGTAATTTAACTTTCTTTTGTAATCGATTTTGAATAGAAGTAGGTACTATTAAAATTGCTTAAATTGTAGTAGTATGTAATAGAAACTAATCAGACAACCATCGGGATAGGTTTAGTATCTATGAAACGACGTTATAGATAGTTCATAATTATTGTGCCCGTGATCCCAGTGCCTGACGCCCCAGCGGAGATCAAACTATTGGTGCAATCAGCTAGCTCACTGCTCGTGAGCTGGAAACCACCGCGTCCCAACGGACGTCTCTTACACTACACCGTGTACTGTAAACCTACTACTAGGTGAGTTATATGTATTTTAAGGAAGAAAATTTTTAAAACTTTATTATTAATGTTAGTAACCTTGATTATTATCTGTAAGTCAAAGTACGTTTTTATCTTTTTTTAATGTATTATATTTAATTAATTACATTTTATATTCACCTTTGGATACTAATGATACTTAAATTCTAAACTAAATATTGTTGTATCAAAATACCGAACCTAAGTCGCTGGCAAAATCCAGTCTCTTTATAAATCAATGTAAATCGAGTTTCAGGCAATTTGTTTCCAATTTTCAAAGTCAGATAAAATCCGGTACATTTTCTGACGTCTAAATCGGATTTTCTCGGAAAATTCTTTCTCTTTTATAGTTTCTAAAGAAAAGGTCAATACGCTGTCTAATGATAGCATTTGCTTATTAAATAATAGGCTTGATAGTAAGAAATAATTTATGCGACATTTATACAATTTAACTTTTGTCGCTAAAGTTAACTTGGTATCTGTAATAAATTATAAATAGAAATTTAAAAATTGTTAATGAAATGTTTAGAAAAAAAAATATGTTTATTAGCAATGATGGTCCACAAATGCACCGAGTGGAAATAGAAACAGATACAGACGTGTACGAACAGACACAGAGTTTAGAACTCAAAGGTCTGGCAGAAGGAAGACAATACGACGTGTGGGTCAGCGCTAGCACAGCGGTAGGAGAAGGACCGGAGAGTAAGAGAGTCAGTAACGCACCATCACAGAGAGGTGAGTTTAGAAAAAAAATATTTTATAACGCAAAACACTGTCTGTACCCACTGAAGAAATGTACACTAAGATTATATATTAACTTGGTTAAGTGTAAAACAAAAATTATGTTTAAATATTGAATAGATTTAAAAACCAATGATATATTTAAAACATACTACTCGTGACTAAACATACTTCCCAAATAAACCACTTCATTCACTTGTTCTATTATCTTATCATTCACTTTGATCTTACATTCTGTTTTTCTTCATTTCTTTCAAATATCAGAACCTTCGTCTTATCTACATTCAGGTTTAGACTATTATTTTCACACCCATCTTTCAGGGTGGTAACAAATGCCTGCAAATTGCATTCTGATGATGCAATGAGCACTGCATCATCTGTACAAGCAATTGATCTGAAGGTCACCTACTTTCACTCCCAAGTTACTGTCTTTCACGCCTAGGATACAACTATCCAAATACAAATTGAACAACCAAGCTGACATAGCGCAATCTTGCTTAACACCCGATTGGATGTCAAACCAGGGTGACTTGCCAGCTCCTACTCGCACACAGGCTAAGTGATCTCTGTAAAGAGATTTTGCCTGTAGCAAGGGTCCGCTCACATTGTATCGGGGCAGTATCTCCCATAATTTCTTTCTCACAACCCTATCAAATGCCTTTTCCAAATCCACAAAAGCACAGAAAACCAAAAACTTTTTAGGGCCAAAACTTTTCCGTGATCGTGCGGAGGGAAAAGATCTGATTTTATACACCCTCTTTCAGGTCTAAAACCTCCTTGGGCCTCCCACAACAGCCTTTCAGATCTCTCTTGCATTCGCCTCGCTAATATTTTAGCATGAACTTTACCGCCCGGGCTGATCAAACTGATAGCCCTATAGCTTGCACAGTCTATCTGCGAACCTTTGCCTTTATACAAAGGTATGGTGACTGCACTTCGCCAATCGTCTGGGACCTCCCCCGACTTCCAGCATAAATTGCACAAAAACCAGAAAAAGTCCTAGACGTGTGGCACACCATATTTGATCATTTCGGCAGTAACTTCATCTGCTTCCGCAGCCTTGCCACATTTCAGACATCGGATCGCGCTCTCAACTTCTTCCAAAGTGATTTCACCATCGCCTACATCTGGACTCAGCATTTCGCTGGTAGTCAAGACTGAGGCGTCTTCACGTTAATTATTATTATTTTATTTTATTTTAGTAACTCATTACTATTATATGCATGTTATTTAGATATAATATATCTTAGTCTGTCTCTCAGGACAGGTTCCAAATTATTAAAATATTGTAAAACTTAAATATAAAAAAAATCAAGCTGTCAACCATTTTCAGCTTACCCTGATACGAACATTTTAAAATTGCTGATCTTTACTATGTCGGTTGTCTTCTAAAGAACCTTCGAATCGTGTAACTAGAGTATGACCTATTAAAAAATCTATTTTTGATTGTATTCTAACGCTATACGCTACGCAATTTCTCACCATTCACAAAGGTTAGCTGGTAGAGAATGCCAACAGGCATTAAGTTCGCCTTTTGTAATTTACAATAAAGGGTAAATAAATAAATATATTGATTGTTATTATTATTTCATAAATACCTTTTTATTTCAACGCTTATAGTAATCTGGTAAATTCTAAAAAATATTTAAAGAAATGTTGTGGTATTACTCTATACTATATACGACTAGTGGTGGCGGGCGTGTGGTCGTTGGGCGGGCGTGTGTCGGCGCGGGTGCTGGCGGCGCTGCCATTGGCGTGTCGCAGCGTGGGTTCGCCGCCCCCGCGTACTGTATGGTACCACAACCACAACATCATCACGCACCATCCCCGGTTTACGAGGAACAAGGACGACAGCTTGCTTATTAAAAGTGACTAGATACTTTTTTATTGTTTCTCGTAGTCTCATAGGGTCCTATCTTCTCTGTCATAAAAGTTTCTAAATTTTACAGTACAGTTAAGTTTACAGAATAATTTATTAACGGTGATTATTTTATCAACATTAACCGTTTAAAATGACGTTAGTAAGGCTGACAAAATAATAAACAATAATTAATAACATTGAAATACCTACACAGGCATAGACCAATCGCTTAGCGGCAACTACACTTGCTTAGCCAAAAATCTATATGGCTCAGACTCAGTGATATACACTGTGAGAGTTTTACCACTTCCGGATCCGCCGGCGATAAGAGCGACGCCATACAAGGACTCTATAGTTGTGGAATGGGATGAAATCAAAATATCCAATGAATCGGGTTACGGTATTAGTAAGTGTCATATTAATTTAGACGAAATATTAAAGCCAACTTGAAGTATAATGTACATATATATATTATTTTTATACTGACTATTTTGTGTTAACTATTTCAAATTAAAATAACATTAGAAACAAAAACAATCAAAAGTAATTTACCAATTGTTAATAACATTTTGTCTTAAGAAACCAAATAAAATTTACGAGTACATACTGAATTATAATTGCGCAGGTTATAATCTTACCTGGCGCGAAGAAGATGGTCCTTGGCAAGAAGCCTGGCCAGCAACTCGGCTACCAGGGGTACAACACACCCAGCTACCAGGCGTCCAGCAACACGCGCTGACTGGTTTGAAGTGTGGCACTAAGTACTCGATACGTGTCTCCGCCACAGATAGCGTCGGGACATCTCCTCCTGCACATGTAGATGTTACCACCCTGGGTGGACGTAAGTATAAATATAAAAATTATTAAATGAGATATTATAAAGAATATCCCACCTAGTGAGTGTCCTTTAAGTAGATATCGGAGATTTCGGAGAAGAAGAATAAATTGCTAAAACCAACTTAAACCAATTACAATTCTAATAAAAAAGAAAATCATAGATACAAAATTGTACCTCTTCTAAAGCACCAGTGTCACCGCTATCTACTGACTGGCTCTGGAGCAACGCCTCTCACATATATATACAATTGAGCGGATGGGACGATGGCGGCTGTGACGTCACTAAGTGGGAGGTGGACTACCGAGCGCTTGGGACTAGCTTCTGGCATCGAGCGGATAACTTGGCGGTGGGTGATAGAAATTTTAGACCATATTCTGATAGTAATAATTTAGCTATAATAATTGTGACTTATTTAACATGTGTAAAACAATCCAGGTGTATAATGTTAATATGATATCTATTTTTATACTTTTGATTATAGTAAAAAAGCTTTAAATTAACATCACAATCACTTTTTCTTTTATTATTACTTTAATTTACAAACGAAATATTCTTACCTAAGCCTATACCAAGAAATATCATATATTATATTACTTAATTCCACAAAGTTCTCGCTAGAAACACCAAAAATTTCAGGTTTGGGGGCGGGGTCGTCAATGTCTGGAACACTTGGTCTAGCAGTAGAAAGGAAAACCATTAGGGTGCAGAACTAGCTACACACCTATATAAAAAAGATTGCCATGTCCTCCCCCCAGAAATTCGAAAATAGTTACAAGTAAATTGACTTGAAGACTTGTGAAACACCAGAACGCAACAAGACTGGAATGAAAAGATCAAAACATATACAGCAATATATTCCTCCAATTTAACTAAAATATAAACAAACCATCCCCGAGTGGACGAGTCGTCTAACTGAACAAAAAAATGATATGCAAACCAAGATACGATTAATAAGAAAAGCTGAAAATATGTGATCGACGACTACTTAGAAAGTTAAAAGGCATACGAATAGTAATGTAGGCTTGCCCAAATCGTGAGTTGGAAGGAATTTTGTTTATGACAGGAAAATTAAACTATCTGGAACTCAAAATACAGAGTCATGAGAAGAAAATATTAAAACAAGATGACCTGCCGTCAATTGTAAACGGTAAATCCGGACTTCTAGAGAATCGGCGGTACACCTTGCTGAGGTGTTCTTCCCAAAGGATACGGAAGTCGAAGAGGGACCCCAATATCTAGCCGTAAGAAAGGCTGCAGATAGAAGCCGTAAGATAGGCTGAAGCTGCATAACTTTGGAGCACGACGACCCATGCTTCCAAATGATAGAACTCAAGACGGTTATAAATTCCTTCAGTGTTCGGAAAACGAAGGGACCAGACAATTTTACAACTGACATGCAGAGAGGCCATAAACTACGACTCTAAAATCCTCTCAGAGATCCTAAAAAAGTGGGTGTAACTATCCCGGTTCCCAGTACCCTGGAAAAGAGTGGAAGTAGTCATACTGAAGAAACCAGGCAAGGAAGACTATAAAAACTCCAAGTTTTGTAGACCCATCAGAGTGTTATTAGGCTTGGGCAAGGTGCTAAAGAAGTTGCTGGTCTGGCGCCTATGATGGCACCTTCTCTCGACACTAAATCACTGGTGACATGGATTGTGGTACGAATATCATTACATATATCTACAAAGGACGTCATTGACAGCGAATGGTTACCGGTCAATAAATACCAACTGGCCAGCAAAAACTACCCTTGTAATCTATAAAATACATGTTAGTAGGAAGCTACGTTTCTACGTAAAAAGACAGAACGATGCATGGGAACTACGCAGAGGAAAGAGCATTAGGAATACCACAGAAGGTTTTGTATAAGGATAGGTGGAAGGCTTTTTGTTCTGGAATCTTTTACTGGACCCATTGCCGGATAAATTAGAAGAGGATGGGACGCACTGTCAGGCATTTGCAGATGACCTGGTCCTCGTAATTTTCGAATAGAGCTCAACAACGATAGAAACGAGAGCCAACTAGACCCTAAACAAAATAAAAAATGAGGTATAGAAAACAAGCCAAGATTTACCTCAAAGAAAACAAAGTCCAAGGAAAAGTCAAAAATCAAAATCAAAGGAAGGCTATTATATGATAACCCGTAAATAATCACGTAAGAGATTGGTGGACGAAATAAAAAACGACATCAAAGAAACGACACTAATAATATAAAACCAATAACTAATACTAATGCACTAAATGTTTACACACAGTAAACCCGCACCTGTTCTAGGCCTATGGCTACATGCTCTATACTAATGCGCTACATGTCTACAGACAGTAGACCCCCACCTGGGCTGGGGCTACAGCTACGCGCGGCTGCCCGCTTCCTACGCATTAGGGTCGTTGACCCCCGGCACATGGTACCAAGTCCGTGTGACCGCCCATAACGATGCCGGTACTGCGGCTACTGTGTACACGTATGCGACTAAGACAGAAGATGGCGGTGAGTGGTTCATGATTTTGAAAGATTAAATTACTAATATACTATAAATATAAATTATTACATATTTTTTTCATATCGTAACGATGTATTATAGTATACAAAGTACTAAAATATCCTATTTCCTCCAATCAGTAGATAATCGATAGCATCTAAAATATTCACAGCGGTACCTCATCAAGGAGTCTCATCAAAACTTTTGCCATTATAAACCGGAATTCAGCTGATCAGATCGGATGATCGGAGGATATTTATAAGATACGATCATAATTATGATTCACTTCAATTTATATTACTAGAGATTTTAAATACAAAAATCTATTCATATTATAAGATCATTACTATTTTCTTTAGTTGAAATTATTGTATAAAATTTGTATTACTATGTATTATTTATTAAAGTATTGCATATTTGAAAATATATTTAGAAAAAATATATTGAATTTCAATTAATAAAAATAACACAAACCAAATATTTAGAAATGTGTTTTACGTTTATAATGACAATAAAGTGAATAGTTTACTAAGCTACTGTTTGAGAACATTTATTTATCCTTCAAGAAATGAGACAACTTCAAGTTGGAACGAGCACTAAAGTGCACTTCTGTTTAAGTCATATAAAATAAACATTAAAAACGTATAAATCTGCCAAACAGTAATTTATATATCTATCTTTATTTTGTAGAAGTCGGTCCACCGTCAGATCTCTTTGACTTGAACATGTTGGTGATAATATGCAGCTCGGTGCTACTAGTGATATGTCTCCTTGCTTTCATCTGTATACTGTTAAAAAAACACAGGTATACATATTCATATATTATATTCAAGATACCATTTATCTATATATTAAAAAGAATATAAATCTCTTAATTATTATCAAAAATGGATAATCCATTTATAAAATAAGACAGTTACGTATATTATATTCAGATGCAAAAATACTCTTTGCATAGTCCACGTTGACTTATTTTAAATAAATAGTAATATATAAGACGTAAACAGACAGAGCTACTCATCATACCGCCACTCGATGGCCGAGGAGGTGAAGTCTCGAGATGAGAGCGTCGCGGCGCAGTCGGAGCACAAGGAGCGGTACGCACACACGCCACGGATATACACATCGCCCGTTCACCCCCGAAAGAGCACCAAGAACGGTGAGAATTTTAACAGATACACACAGATATGGGTTTAGTTTTATATGTTTTTTTTATTTGATATTTTTTAAGAATATTTAGTAAATTCCTGGTGGAACGATTGGCTAGGGTCACGACTACGGGGGGAGATCTGTATTTAACTTTACTTTTGTAAATAGTCAGTGCCCATTCAACGTACAACTCGCACAAGACCTGCGATTCGAAGACCTCTAATGATCCCAGTGACTGTGCTGCGGCTGAAGCAGATTTGATATCACATGGGATGGAATTTTTTATTTTTTTTTGTACTAAACTCTTTCTAACACTTGGAGACAGTTCACGGCCTGGTTTGATATATCTATCAGGGCTTCAGCAGCTGGAAAACGGTAGGCGTATCAAGCTCAGGCTAATGAATAAGTCACTAAGGATCCGAACTCTAGAATTCTTAAAAGGTAATATAACCTTGCCACCAAATTCTTCAAACCGCAAATTGGTAGAGTAAAGTTTAAACTTGTTATCAAAATTAACTGGCAAGGTAACCACCTAGCATACGCTGGTTCTGGGCGCTTTGAAAAGTCATTCTGGAAACTTTTTCCAGCCATTCCTACTGCCTTTGCATACTGGGATTGACTATCCTGGACTCAGACGGCTAAAGAGAAAGCTGATCTTGAAAGCACATTTATTACCTCAACATCGACTTTGGGCGCAGGATAGACACCGCTTACCACCCCTTGGTGTCAGAGCTCGTGGGCAAAAATTTATTTCGGCGAAAAATCATCTGAAAGCCTCTATTTTCCTTATACATTAATAAGTCAAGTTAGCCGAATCGCATTTCCCCAATGGTGCTACGAACATGTGTCCCTGAGTTGGCTGAAGTGCTAACGCGTCTATTTCGGTACCCCTACCTTAAATACGTAGTACCAGTCACATGGAAGTATACCTTTGTCTTTCCGATCCTTAAAAAAGATGATAGCTGGGAGCCAGGTAACTAAAGACCTATCGCCATTACCTCCCAAACTAATGGAGGGCATCATCAATGAACAATTCCTGAATTAGGTTGATCCCATTAGAACACTGTCATCACCGTTCTATTCTTCTGAGGCACATTTGAACACTTAGTTATATTTTCTTCATAATACCTATAATCATCTGTGTTATCGAATCTCAACACAGTACCAAAAATACCAATGTATTTTCTGACATGACGCATCTGGATATTTCACACCCTCTACCAGCCTAACAAATAAGTATCTTCTACGTTGGTTGTTATACTTCAAGACAGCTGAATATAATAAAACGGGACTGATATACAAATAACTTGTGTTATATTTATTGTTCAAATTATACAATTTGAACAGTATATTATAAAAAGAAGACATTTCGTCAAATGGAGTAGCATTGATCTCCTAAAATGTTAAACCATAAAATGAAATCACAAAATGTTAATTCAAACAAGTTGCTTACAAAATTAAGAATAAAACTTAATTACACAAGCCTTACTTAATTTGATAACCAAATTTAATAATTGAATAGTCACCCCTTATTTAAATATGTTATCTTTTGGAGCAAATCTTATAAATAAAATAATATCACCAACAGAAATGTTTGAAATAAGTCCATATGCAGAGTTCGCACTCGGATTTAGAACCTTCGACCACGTTGAGAACCAGGACTTGCCCAGCAGGCTGCCCTCGAGACCCAGGTTCGATACCGGTGAGTATATTAATGGCATATATTATTATACTGAGTTATATATGGTTACCCTTGTATGTACCCTTACATAAATATGAAGCGACCTCCAATAACATTTGGTTTTACATCTTTTGAAACACTCAACAGATTTTCATTATATAGAAAAAACATTTGTTAGAGCTATAATTTGTCTAACAATACTTAACAATAATAAAACTCTATTGAAATGATTAATATTTATTATTTATGAACTCGCAGATAACAGTTACTTTTAATAAAGAGTGTTTGAATTCAACTTTGACTTTATAAAGTGTTATTAAAATGACTTGGACTCAAATGCATTATAACTTTATTTCTTTATTCGATTTCTGATACTACATCTCAATATGAAGTGTGCAAAATTAGAACTTGTATACATATATATATATATATAGATTCTTAAGTACTTATATATTTTTAAACTTATACTAAGGTTTTTAAACGTTATACGGAAAAAAATAATTTGAAAAACCAATTACGTCTGGATTATTGTTACGTAACCATTGTGCTACATCGAGATGATCAATATAGGTGTTTATATTCAAAGGTAGCTCACCGAGACACTACCCATGGTTAATATTCCACAGAGCAGCAGAGTAGTGTTAACAGACCGTCAAAGGGACGCAGCACTTTGTAACCGGAGTACACTATTTACCACGAAGTCACTTTGTGCAGAACTAACTCAATTATATGATATTTGATTGGTTCCTGTGTTCACTTTGATCACTGGATTATATCGAATATAGCTCATTGGATATTATCCTTAAATAAATGCTAGTGCATATTAAGCTAGTTGATATTCCGAGCAAAGCAGATAATGTACTGTATGTACTCTTACACTAAAAATAGTAATATTTGGTGGAAATAATAAAAAGTATAAAAATATTTTTTAGTGTAAAAAATATAAATAATAATTCCACAACTAAAAGTTTTATTTTCTAAAACCTCAGAGGATTTACCTCTAGACCATTACTTACTACTACAAATGGTTCTTGTATAGTAGCAGATCTTGTATGAAATGTTTTAGCGCTTGGAAACTTTATTTTCTATATAGAGATATTTAGAATATAAACAAAAGTCTCAGTGTAAGTTATTTGAGCAAAGCGAGCGGAGACTTTTTTCATATTCTATTTCACGAAGAGGCTCGAAAACTACTTCAAGGAAAATTATGTAGTTTCGCAATCAAAAAGACACACATTAGGAAAAGGTTTTAAAAAAAATTTGAAAAATGTCATGTCGTTGAAAAATAATCGTCAAAAAACTGATATCCCATTGAAGTCAATGGGAAACGATGCTTCATTACACTGGGCTCGTTTCGTTCAATATGCAAACGGCACCCGAGATTTTACAAGCGAGAGCGAGCGAGCGAGCGAGCAAGCAGCGAGTCAAAATTGAGGGTCTGTTGGGGCCCCTAGTGTAAATTAGTATTAGTATAGTATTTGTCTATAAATAAATTACAACATATTATTATTTTGAAGGCAAACTAACTAGAAGTAAGTATTATAAGAATTTATTCTGTTGTCGAATCCAGGATCTTTCAGTTCCAAAAATCGGTGTTAGTACACCAAAACCAATTTGTTAAATAATGCTTTATTATGTATATTGTTATAGAGACAAGTTTCCAAACACGGTCAGAGTCTGACGACAGCGACAGTACCTCCAAAGCAACAGTTTCAGGTTTGCCGAGACGTGAGTACACTGTTAGTTGTATTTAAGATAATTTAATAAGAAGGCTATAGTCATTTGTAAGAAACTTCAAAATTTTATTATAATTTATGTATTTATGAAGTAATCTCAAACGTTACAAGTGTTAATTAAAATCTCTGATATAGAACCTCCGAATCAAGTTAAACAAAAATTAAAGATGAGCTAAATTACACTGGCTATTTGGTAACAGATAACAGCAGGAAGACAAAAATATAATACATTTACAGTGGCTATTGGGTAACAGATGATAGCAAGGAGACAGAAATCTAATACATTTACACTGGCTATTTGGTAATAGATAGCAGTACGCAGAAAGAAATCTAATACATTTACACTGGCTATTTGGTAACACACGACAGCAGGGAGACAGAAACCTAATACATTTACACTGGCTATTTGGTAACAGATGATAGCAAGGAGACAGAAATCTAATACATTTACACTGGCTATTTGCTAACAGATTACATCAGGGAGATAGAAATCGAATACATTTACCCTGGCTATTTGGTAATAGATAGCAGCAGTACGCAGAAAGAAATCTAATACATTTACACTGGCAATTTGGTAACACACGACAGCAGGGAGACAGACACCTAATACATTTACACTGGCTATTTGGTAACTGATAACAGCAGGGAGACAGAAATCTAATACATTTACACTGGCTATTTGCTAACAGATTACATCAGAGAAATAGAAATCGAATACATTTACACTGGTTATTTGGTAATAGATAGCAGTACGCAGAAAGAAAACTAATACATTTATACTGGCAATTTGGTAACACACGACAGAAGGGCGACAGAAACCTAATACATTTACACTGGCTATTTGGTAATAGATAACAATACGCAGAAATAAATCTAATACATTTACACTGGCTATTTGGTAACAGATGACAGCAGGAAGACAGAAATCTAACACATTTGCACTGTCTATTTAGTAACTGATAACAGCAGGGAGACAGAAATCTAATATATTTAATTTGATGAGATGTAAAATGACTTTGCATTTTATACGTATACCTTCAATACCCATGTGCGTAACAATAGGTGTCTTAGCATATGTAAATAAACCACTTTTATACATAAGAAAATACTAGATAACCATTCGTATACCTTGCTTCCTATATATTTATTATCTTTTATACACTACACTTAAACTGGAAGGAAAACAAATGTTCTAACTGTATGTTCTAATCTTTTAAACTAAAAGTGCAGTATTGTTAGTTAACTCACGGAAGCTCTAAACGCAAGCTCGTAAATCTCGCAGGAAGGAAGTTAGTCTGATTTACACTTGTGTTAGATCCGCGCACAATTTAACAGGAAATGTTTTAGTGTTAAAGATGTGAGCTTTATATTATATTTGAAACGTTTGTAAATTACAAATTGTTTATTGTTTTTATAATCTTTCATAATTTCTGGTTGGATTAAGTTATTTCATCCTTAAATATTACATATTGTTCGTAAATTTAACTTAAAGGTTTAATATTTAACCCTTAAATGAATACAGTAAAACAGCAACGAATTTTTCGTCAACAGTATGCAAATACCCTAACTCAAAGGAAAAGTGCTCGACTTTAGCAAAGCGGTAGTTGCTGTGAGCAACTTTTTATGAACCAAACTTGGCTTGAAATTACCAAGTTACCGACGAAATTTGTATTACGAAATTGTAAAACGAGTTTTAGCTTTTCTGTGTACAAGATGAGAGTTAAAATAATGAATGCAGAAACATTTGAATAATATTTTAACAATGGTATAATATGATTACCTAAAATATAATATTCAATTAAATGGTATTTTTTTAGGTTGTCTTCAATGAATGGCCTTTAAAATTTTGCGGGTCTTTTGTAATTTATTATAATGTAAGAATAATAGATATTTTATGAAAGTATAGTAATATATATATTTAAATAAAACCTCTACAATTACATAATTCTCAAACTTGTATAATTTGTATTATTTCAGGTCACTGCAGGACTCCGCACTACAGGTAGTGATCTTATAACGTGCCAATGAAATATATATCTGTATGTGTGTTTAACACTAAATATTATTTTAATGAAATAACTTATAATTTATATATATTTTTTACTTGCTGTTAATGTTTTTAATCTACACTCCAGAGACACGTCTACATTCATTACTATCACCTAATTTAAAATAAACAGCTAAGAACAAATAACTGCCAAATTTAATTTTATAACTTTTTGACTTTTGACTTATTATATTTTGTATTAACAACTCACAGACATTTTACAAAACTAAATATACTATAAAGTATGAATTAACAAAATGTTACAAATGTAGTGATAGGTGTTTAGTGATAACGTTCTAATCATATCAATATCAATGATATAAACAGAAGCAATTCAATAAATAATTATTGTTTTTTATTTAACAAATTAAATATTTAAATACAATGATAACTTCATCATGATCCAACTATTGGTTATTTTAAGAAGTAGCGATTAACTGAATAACAATAATTACATTATAATTGAAACTCTTCGAAAGGAAAATAAGTATTATTTGATATATTAAATATATTCTACACTAATGACTCGCTATGATATTCATATACCTTCAAAGTATTCTCAGTTACACGATCCGGTCACGACATGTCGTGTGACGTCATCAGACTATCCGACATCTAAAGATTATATCTTGACTGACTAAAAAAGACCCTGTAATGTTTACTTTTTATTGTTTTTATGATACGTTGTGTGTTGTGTGTAGACAGACACAGTGTTTAAAGCAAACGTTAATAAGACCATTATCATATATCATTTATAAAAGACTGATTCATAATTAAGATAAAGTCTTTGTGCCAAAGCGCACTGAATCATATATTTAATAACATAGTGTAATATAATACGTCTGTGCTGTTCAAAACTAAATGGTATCATTTTAGTGATAATTTTAAAAGAAAACCCACGGGCAAGGACTAGCGTTATATAGCATATAATAATTGAAAAAATGAAACTTTGTCGTTGTAAATACCGAGAGCTTTTCTCAATTTTATTGTCTATTTTATTGACAAAGTTACATCATTCCGTGTACTTCATAGATCTGTTATTATTATCGTATTATTATTATTATTAATAAATGTTTAAAGTATGAATTATTTATCTTTTATTTCGCTCACCCTTCGGATAACTAACATTTAGCTACTTCAGTTATTTTATAATATATACTGTTAGGACACAGGTAAGTAAAATATAGAGAATGAAAACAATTGTAACAATCCTATCCGCCTTCATCATAATAATCAATTAACTGATATAAATGAGTGAATAACATTAGTAAGTTTTACTGATTGTGTCCATATATCATATATCATATATATATTAGTATATATACTTTGTTGTAGTAGCAAAGTAAGTAATTCTCATAGAATTTATTACACACTATTGAGATAATTTGCTACCAGATAATCGTACCTATTTTATCAATTCTGCGAAATACTAAGTCCGAATGTGACGAAATATTCTATCGCTTTGAGCAAATTAACATCAAATAGGTATTTTGAAGTCGTTTTGAACTTTGAATTATGTTCTACTATAGATATACTTGGTACATTGAGATTTGATCAATAATACCTGTTTTGTTAATAAACCTAAGTGGTAGGTTAATTAGAGAACAATTCTATATATGGTACATGAATTAAAATATTTTAGTTAAATTAATCTTCTTATAGAAATGCAAGAGCTTTCTTAGAATATACAGAACGTAATCTAAGAAAAGGCATTAACAATCCTTGTGATCCTCAGTTGTATAACAACTGAAACAGTCCGCAAGAACTTATGAGATTGTAAAATTCTACAGCTATTTCATAAAAGTTACTCACATTTTGTTAGAAATGGAAAAGATTTTCAATGCTTTAACAATTGCGATTCTAAACTAGGACTCATATCGTAAGTTATGCACTACATGCTAGGAATGTTTGTTAGTTCTCTTTTGTTATACTTCTCGTTGGCGATGTGCTTGCCAATGCGTCTTAAAACACCTTTAACAATATAATTTTTAGTATATTTTGAGTACGGGCTTAACTTACCTAAGTAGCCAAATGAATAGTGCCTCACTCCTAATTGTCACCATCACGCGACGTCGCGTGATTAGCAATGAATGTGTTAACCGTGAGCTGAACGATTGCCGCATTAGTGAAACGATGTATAATTTAAAAGAGTATTGTACTCAATTATTCTACTTTCTAGAAGCATTTGTGCAATCTTTTAGCAAAATAAATAATGCAAGTTGTTTTTATTTATTGTCAATAAATATAATAGAAGAACAATATTTATGTTTTTTTTATTCTATTAGATTATAAACAAATGAATAATATTTAATCGTCCTGCCTTTAACATCTAAGAGTCGTGTAGTTCAATAGATAAATAGAAATTTTATATTTAAGAGTTGTAACATACTAGGCAATATTATACAGGGTGTTTTGTAGAAGGTCCAACAAACCAAGTGAGCGTGTTCAGGTACCTATTTAGAGAATACAAGTTGGCCAAAAAAAATCCCTGACCTATTTTTTTTAAAGATTTTTTTTTGTAAATTCTTCGTTTTTCACCGAAATTATACCTAATCACTTAAATAACATTTTTAAAATCCGTTTTAGACCGAATGTTTTCATTTAATTTTAGTCTCAAATGCATGCTTAAGCCACGAAAAGCAAAATTAGGTACAATCTGCACTACCTAACTGATATAGAACTCATAAAGTGAAAAAATAAGTTTAAGCTTGACATCTAAGTTCAAATTTCACAATGATTTAAAAAAACCACTAGCGATTCTGGAGGTAGTATGCATTAAAAAGTTCTCCATTTAATTTTTATATGTATGTTATTATACATATAAAATATAAAACACATCTACTTTTATTTGTGAGTGAGAGTGAGAGAGTTTACAGTGATACGCGTGGTCAGTGTTATATAATACATATGTATATACATACGTATGTGCCTTCATCAATGTTCACGAACTACGAGATTTATTGGAACCGGGTTTCCGTCTTGCACAATATGTTTGAATTAGATTTGTGACGTGTTTACTTTATTTTACTTTTATTCACATCATTACAATGTTAACGATGTAAAGACATAGACTTCTAAACTTAAAATTTCATTATACGACAACAAACTAAATGACCTAACGGGATCATATTATACATAACTGAGTAATTGAAACATTCAGATAAGTTATCTTTGTAACTAGACTACGATGTAGTTTGTGTTTTATTTTTAGTTTTAGTTACACTTTTAAAAACTTAAGATTAAATAATTTAATTTTCGTGTACTTTAAAGATATCGCCGATTATTGTATTTATAATAATTTGAAATATTAATAATACATTAGTAAAATAAAATATAATTAATACATTAGTAAGGAGAGACAAAATACAACAACCTTACAATACACTAACAATACACTAACCTTATGTCTCATATAAATAGCTATTTATATTCAGTAATCGGAAAAAATATAATTATTGTAAAATATAGCTTTAACATTACATTAAAACAAATTTTACCTTATTGATATAATTTTTTAATGATGTAGGTAATATGAGTACCAAACCAGAGGCCTTATCACCAAATAGTCATATCACATATAAACATTAAAAATTAAATAATTTATGTATGTTGTACTTGCATTTTCACTTTTGGAGGATTTGAACAGTTTGATTAAATTAAAATAAAATATTCTACAGGATAATTATATATTTAGTGATGCAGACATTTCCACGAACATTTTATTTTGCGTTGCAATCATAGTAATGGGCGTGGAAATGAATTGACGGTTTCGGGATTATTCTGAGGGTTCGATATCATGTCGAAAGCTAATTTGATTATGATCATGATAATGATGAATTTGAATTATTATGTATTAAAGGACATTCACGCATTGCATGCGGTTAATTTACCAACGGTTAGTTGAGTTATTCCATTTCAACCATTCTTTATACTTATGAAATATATTAAAGTACATAATATTTAACATTATATTATATATAAAATTCGATGCAAATAATTCGATGTGATTGTGTAGAATCATAAAATCCCAAAGAGAACAAAGTCCGTGAATAAAATCCCAACGAGATCCGTATTAGGGTCTTCAGATGAATGGAATAATGTAACTTTACTCTACTCCCGGAATAATCCATTATGGTACTTTACTTCACTTCAAGAGATTACCTATTTGTGAGATGAATTCAGAACACACACACACACACACACATCAATAGTCTTTAGATTTCATTCCGTAATAACAAAGCAATATCAAAGCAGTGAATAATGTTTGACCGAAGGACGAATGCTGAGCGTAGCGAGGCGTTTGGCCGAAGAACTACGTTTCCACTAGATAGGCCTATTCTGCCATTTTTCCGTATGTATTTCAGCATGTTTGTTCTGGCGTAGCCGGCGTATTTTTCATCCTATTTAGGCCGGTGATTTAAGTTTTTGTTATGGAGTAGCAAACGTATTTTTTATGCAATCGTCATGAAAATTGGTACGTGTGTTCTTTGAATTATTTAAATTTTTATGTTGAGCCGTTTTTTTCTTGGACAAAAAATTTCAAGATGGCGGATTTCTAATCAGTACCACAAAAAAGGACTTTGTGGCAGCAAGCGGGCTGAAATTTCGTCTAAGTATTCTTTGTCGAAATCTAAGGTGTTTTTTTTGTTATTTCAAAATCCAAAATGGCGGCCATAGCGAATTATCAAAAAATTTAAAGTTGAATAACTCCGCTGTTATTTGGTGGAGCCAAATTTCGTTCGGTAGTTATGTATCTACATATATACATAGGTATACATATTCCTTTTTGGAAAAGGCACTTAAAACATTGTCTCATCCCCTAACGTAATAAGGTGTACTGTTCACAGAACGACTAGTAAATTAAGTGTTGTTTTTAGGTAACTTAATTATTATTTAATATATAAAAGTATTTGGTTTTAGGAATGTTGAAATATACATATTATTCCTAAGGGTTATTTTAGAAACAAAATTCAACAGTAAGTATTAAGGAACAAAACCTGTCCGAAATATGAGAAATGTTACGTGATGATAATTTACTTACTTGATACTATATGACTTGATAACTTATAAATATTAAAACTGCTGACTTTTTATTATAACTTATTTATTTAAATAACAAAATAGAAACAGACACACACACACACACACACTTTGTCGAAACAAATATGTATACTGGAAGAAAAAGTTTATTTTACTTTAAATATTATAAATCGATTATTTATTATTATTAGAATATTATATTAAAAAGCTGTATTATATAACATTTAATTGCTGACAAACAATGAATAATAAAAGTAGCTGTTACAATAATAATAATAATATGTTTCAAGAAAACTAAAACAGACAACAATATCACATCTTACTCGTAAGGACTGCACTTGTTTATACACTAAGCTCGAGTTCAATGTGACTGAGATACCGCAACGCAGTGGATGATGTAGTATGGTTCCTTTAGAATTTTAGCAAATATACACATCAATTTAAACAAACTTAATTAATACCAAACAGGGTGTAAACAATATACATTAATATCCAGTGAAATATATTTTTATTTAACATGGCTTGAGATTTATATTAGTTCAAATTTAAAATATTCAATATTATGATTGTTATTGTACTATACCAAAAAGAAAAATACACATACTACATTGTATTATTTTAATCCATTTTAACAGAATTTAGGTCTGTTAATAGTAACAATGTGTAATATATATTAAATTAATTACGAATGATGAATTGAGGAATCAAGCACCTACGGTAGCGATCCCATCATTTATCTTTGACATTTTCCGTCTACACGAGAATACTTTGAAATTAATTCGTCATCACGTTATTTCAATTCAGCGATAACTTTTGGGATCGGATAACTAACTATATTACTTATTTATTGTGGTAAAATATCTTTGTTTAAATATTTGGTCCATGGCGTCAGACAAATTGAAAATGCCACGCGAACGATATCTATAAGAACATTTACGATAATTGAGTCTTTAAATTTATCCTTTATGATATTTTTTTAAATGTATATTTACACATCAATAAAATATACTTCTTGATGTAATGAATGGTGATAAATTACATATAATGTATTAAAATGGTTATCTGATTGTAATACCTAATACCTACACATCATACCCAAATATGTAATAAAACTGCGCAAACATTAAGCTCAATGTTTCATTAAATAGCAGTCAAAATGTTCCTAAGTGACGGTAGTCGACTCCCTCGTGTACTGACAGTATAGTGATAACATTATCATTTAGGACCGCGCTATGAGCGACTTTCCATTCTCAGACAGGTTTCTTTTACACACAGATATTAATACAGAGACTTGGTAAAGGAAAGACAATTTAAATAATATATGGTTTATATTAAATATTTTCTAAATAATAGTAATAATACTCAATATTCATTTATATTTTCTTATTTCGTTTTATATCCTTTTAATGTTTCCTCACGTCTATTATATATGAGTTCAGAGTGAAATATCATCCATAAAAGTACACTTTTTATATGCAAACAAGAAACTATCGCATCAATTACGTATATTGAAAATAAAACGGATCGAAGCCAGCAATTAAGAGCTTTGGCGAGGAAACCTCCGTCCGTTGTCCCTGAGCACTTCATCGTCACTCGTATTAATGACGATAACTTTAACCTCCTATTTATTATTACAATAAAACCATGAAGTAATGGTATCAAATATAAAACTTCTAACATCTTACTTCACACGTTTTTATTAAAAAGAAAAAATATACGAGTGATAATGTATTCTAGCGTACTTTATTTCTTTGAAATATATTATTTTGGCGCGGCGTAGTATATTGCACTTGTAACACGTAAAAAGCTGTATCTAATCAGGATCAAAGTAAGAAGCTTAATGAAACCTATTTTCTTCAACCTTCCAAAGCTCGTGATCCATCAGTGACTTATCTCAGTGACAATGACTGACGTATATCAGTTATAGAAGAACACAGCTCTCTTGTTTGAACCCTGTTGTCGAACCGTAACAATTGTGGGTATTATCACACAACGATCTGACTTTCATGAATCGTTATTTTAATAAAAGACAGAATTCGGATATTCATTGACAGAAGAAAGACATAAGATGACTAACGGTACCTACTTGGAAATAAAGTTTTATTGGATACTTTAATAATTTCAATAAACACTAAACAGTAAAATAGTATACATAATAGTAAGCGTTAATAACAACCTAGAGGAACATCGAATATACAATAGAGTTTTGCCACAGAGGACATTACTTAATGAGAGCACAAGTTTCCTATATAATATAATATCTGCTTCAAATGATCAGTTACATCAAATGTTGGTACAGAAATAAACTATTTAAATTGCAAAAATAATAACGATATTAAAAAATATTTTATTACATATTATGTCAAATAATAATACTAGCAGCAACTGTCGGCACGTAGAAGAAACTCGATACTGGTGCCATCTAGTGGTGCCCCGCAGAGTACGACGCCTGAGGTCAGACTGACAGCTGATGACAAGTGACAGACAAGTTTTCAAAAACTCCTGTCACATAGAATTATTAAACAAAATAAAAAAAAAAACTACATACTTTCATACATTTCAATTTTCAACAATATTAAGTTATTGAAAATGATTTATTATTATTACGTTCCAATTAATGAATCAGGTGAACTCACCAGTCAATAATTAACATTACGACTCTATTATTATATTTTATACTTTATTATATTTAATCGTTTAAATGATAACCTTCTTATTTGTTAGTTGTAGGTAACTTTTGAGAGGATTAAAATTTATGGAGTTTTCTTTGAACCTAGTGCGGAAGAAAACATTTGATTACTAATGTTCATTCTCTGTGATGTATTTATCATCGCGTGCCTGAGCAGCGTTAGAGTGTGTTGTAATATGTAATGTAATAAACAACGAACTGACAAACAATAAATTAATTACAACAACATCTGTTTGTAAATAATCGTTAATTGCTGGCTTCGATCGGTTTTATTTTCAATACACATAATTAATGCAATAGTTTCTTGTTTGCATATTTTTAGAGTTTTTTTATAAAAAGTGTATTTTGATGGATGACATTTCATTCTGAATTTAGTATTACGCACATAATAGACGTGAGTAAGCATTATAAGGATATGAAACTAAATAATTTAATATATATTAATATTAAGTATTAATACTATTATTTACTCGTAGAAAACATTTCACATAACCATACATTATGTAATTTATCTCATCTTTACCAAGACTCGGGAACAATATTTGTTTATAAAAGACACCAGTCTGGGAATGGAAATCTTCAAAATAAAAGTAAACGCCTTCCTAAATAATAATGTTATCACTACACTGTCAGTACACGAGGGAGTCGAGTCCCGTCACTTAAGAACATTTTGACTGCTATTTAATGAAGCATTGAGCATAATGTTTGCGCAGTTTTATTACATATTAATTACAAATTATATGTTCAGATAACAATCTCAATAGATTATAGGTTACTACCTAAATTATAACACATACTTTTTCTTATTATTTTTTTAATATAGATTTATATGTCTCCAAATGTTGATAGCGTTCGCGTGGCATTTTTAATTTGTGTGACGACATGAACCAAACATTTTAACAAAGATATTTAAAACTATAATAAATAAGTAATATAGTTAACCGAAAACTTCTGTAACCCCAAAGTTATCTCCGAACTCAAATGGCACGATGACGGATTGATCTGAAAATATTCTCGTGTATACGTATGTATGTATGTATACATATATATATAGACCTGTATGTATGTATATATATAAATAAATCTTTTTGTATTATACAATTGCAATGTGCAAAAAACTCTAGTATAAAAAAGTATTAAAATGATTTTTTTAATCAGTGTAATACTTATATCACAGCTACTAAAAAATTAAAGCACCCATTTACATCTTGCTTGATAGTTATTATACAAAACAGAACAATGCTTCTATTAATTAACTTTATTATTAAGTAAGTTAAGGGTAAGTTAACTATTTCACAGTTAATAAAATTCATGTGTAAAATACATATAACTCACCTAGTAGTACTAGTAGTAGGTTTACAGTACACGGTGTAGTGTTAGACGTCCGTTGGGACGCGGTGGGTTGCAGCTCACGAGCAGTGACCAGCTGATGGCACCAATAGTTTGATCTCCGCTGGGCGTCAGGCGCTGGGACCACGGGCACAGTAATATGAACTATCGTCGTTATAACGTCGTATAGGTATAACATCGTTTCATAGATACTAAACCTGTCCCGATGGTTGTCTGATTAGTTTCTATTACATACTACTACAATTTAAACAATTTTAATAGTACCTACTTCTATTCAAAATTGATTACAAAAGAAAGTTAAGTTACTGCAAAAGTTCACACAATACACTGCATAAATAATAAGTCCATTATAATAGCATCATAAAACTCACCGTCCTGTAGCGTGGAGCAAACAATGGGGAAAGAAAAGGGTCCGACCCCATAGTTGGAGTAGCAGCAACTTTGACGGTGTAGTTTGTGAA
Source organism: Melinaea menophilus ssp. n. AW-2005 (assembly GCA_918358695.1). Taxonomy (NCBI): domain Eukaryota; kingdom Metazoa; phylum Arthropoda; class Insecta; order Lepidoptera; family Nymphalidae; genus Melinaea; species Melinaea menophilus. Next base: position 11,227,917 of record OU911054.1, on the reverse strand, counting down.
CTTGAGGAGTCCTTGTAGACGGAGTTCAGTAACTATGGAAGTTGTTTTGCCAGGGACGACCTGAGGTGATGTGGTTTAAATAAGGACAATTTTGAGTTTTATTTGGTTCAATTAACAACAAATTTTGTTATCATAAATACTTCATCGTTACCTGAAACCGCAAGTCTCAGAAGAAATTCTATGATACCTTACCTAACAAAAGAAAAGTTGAAAGGCAGACCTCTAGCCAGCATTGTGTATATCATCATCATCTTAGTCTATAGACGCCCACTGCAAGGCATAGGATTGTGACGATGACCGATCTTGCGCTGCCACCATCCAGCGACTTCCCGCGATCTCGACTATCTCGTCAGTTCACCTAGTGGGGTCGACCACTGCCGTCCCCCATCGACCGTCGGTTGCACAAACGATGTGCTCCGCCCACTCCCACTTCAGATGAGCGATATTTGGAGTTATGTCGATGATCTTAGTCTTCCTACGGATCTCTTCGTTCCTTTTTCGATCTCAACATATAACATCATAATATAAATACTTACCTTGGGCCGCGTACAGTACAGAGTATCCGACGAGTGCGCCAGCCTGCCTGTGCACGGGAATGGGCTGCCAGCTCACACGCAGAGCTGATGACGTCACACCCCCACATTCTACTGATGTCGGGCCTTCTTCGGGGGCTATTTAATTTATTTTTGCCTTTTAGGATTTTGGTATATTAATAAAATTTAATTTTGGTACAATTTGGTTTAATAGAACTTCGGACTTCACATATATGTTCGATATTTTGTGTGTTTTGTTGAACAAAAACGATAGCATTTATATTATTTTGTATTATTTATATTAGATAGTTTTTTATTATTTTGTGATGATAAATACGATGGTTCAAGCGACGCAGTGTCAATGGATCTAATAAAGTTTGTTATTTATAGTTTCTGATTTCCATAAAACATAATAGTAACAGATAATGTTAAAAATATAGTCATTTAAAACGAAAAGGTAAATAACAGACGAATGACGATTTAGTTTCTTTAAATTATCTATATAAAATATATTTATGAATATTAATATTATAAACAGAATATCACGTAAGTCGTAGTTATTGAAATATTAAAATAATTTGTCTAAGTTCAAAAGTTAAATTAAGAAAATTTTGACTCAAGAAAGTTTTGGATAATAATCACAGCACTGGAGCGAACAAACTCGGCAATTTTAAATTTAGGAACGAAGTAATTTGAAGAACAATAAGTAAGACAAATATAAATTTTAAAAGACAATAATTATTAAGTAGCAAAATAAAATAAAAAACAAGGACTAATTATTTTATAGTTTTTTATTTCAATAAATAATATTAGATATATTTAGTAAAATCTATATGAAAAATTAAAAGTAGATATAATTTTCAATACTAAGATATTTAATATTAACCACTTTTGAATAACTTAACTATAAGTTTCAAATACTCCATTCCTCCGGTTACAAACATAAGATAGACTTGATCATAAACTTTTGATAGAATAAAAGTTTTTTGTTAAAACAAACACCTTAAACCTTCTACTATGGATGGTGAAACACACATTAGAGACTTAAGTTACTGAATATATAATATTACAATATTATAAAACCATTCTCGGTTTAATTAATTTCAAATTATATCCGTTAAAGAAAAGTTCAGTCTTTACTGACATGTGTGACACTACGAATATATACATATATGGTATTATTTATTTTGATATATAAAATACATCACTATTATTAACAAAATTAACAACAACATATTTAAATTCTCTTTGAGTGGTTATTATATATCATGACATGTGTCCGTGCCACCCAATCGACCCGACACAGCGACGTGCTCTAAGGGTCCTCGTACAGACACACAGATCATTTGTTACTAATATCAAAGAAATAGCTTTTAGAACTTAATTAAGAAAATTACAGTCCCAAAACGTTATAAACATAAATAAACTTTGAATAAAAGTGGAGTGGAGTATATCAGATTAATCAGATTAGTAACTACCACCTTAAACACCTTGTGACACAGAGTGTCACAAACCTCACTATAACTAATCATTTGATGTAACTAATATTATAATTCCCTTAAGAATCGTTATATAGCGGTTGTATCGTACTTACAAAACTAACAGTCAATAACAATTCAATACAAAAGAAATAACAATTCAATAATATTAAAATAATAATAACTAAAATAACTGAATAGAGACTGAATTAATACGAGAAACTTAAATTAATACGATAATAAAAATTACTACAATTTACCGCTATTACATACAAGAGAAAAGGCTAAATAACCGTTGAACGGATGTCCATGTGCGACTGAGAGAGACATGTCGTGCCGAGTATTGCCGAAGAAACACGAAATCAACAAATAGGAATTATTATTCGACTCTAATTTTATTTTAATGACTCAAATACGTTGAGACTTTTAAATATAATTAAAAAAGTATTTATTACTATTATAATAGTTTGATAACTGAAATTCCTAACACAACGGATTAAAATTTTGTTTAAAACAACTTAAACTAATTTTATTTGATTAAAATAGAGTCTAATATTATGACCGAATTGTAGATTTCTTATTTACATTAAGTTCGATGACTGCCTACACTTCCTCCCGCGCACGTAATATCTTGCTAACCATTTGCAACTAACTCCACAAAATACATCTTTCAGCGACGCAGCTGTACTTTTGTACTAAAACATTCTCTGATCACTTCTGATTTAATATAATATTATTACACCATAATAACAAAATAACTTTGATATTTAATTTCAAAATTTTCAAGTTGTCAATATGGCCGCCTTTTCAATAGGGCAAAAGGATGATCGTTCTATAATGTTATTTCGTTACTACAAATAAATGACTAGTTTAGTTTTATGAAGACACATTTGATTTTAATACATCTATTATATAAAAAGTACTTTGAATATCTGTTTAATTATTATTAATATTAATATTATTTAATATAGTAGATGTCAATTGTTGGTTAAAAGTTGTTATGAAATTTAAAGTTAAATTAAGATTTTTCCCATATTACTATTACATATCTTATTAAAACTATTACTGACCGTGTGATCATCGTACTGATTTATTTATTTGTTTAATATCACTGTAATAACATTTATTGAAATGCAAAAGTATTATTACTAGAAATTATAGCCAGTTTAGCAAAGATAAACATTTTATTATGTAATAAATGATATTGAAGTATTTATAAAATAATAATTGTCGGTAATGGTCCGACCCCATTCGTTTACCAATTATCATTAGGCCGATACAACAACAAATCGAAATAGAAACAAAGCTACCTATTATTACCTGTGTAGTTTTAAACACAATTTGATAATTTTAATATAAAAAATATGGCTTGTGACAAAAAAACTCACCAATATTGTTTATTGTTGTTATTAAGTAGATTTATGAAGAAAACTATAGACTCACACAATACACTGACACATATAGAACTAATATAGTAAATATCACTCACTTCGACAATTACAAGATAAATTCAATATTATTCGGGAACACATGAGCGCGCGATTCGACCGAGAAACATTGACAGTGGCGCCGCGTGCCGGCGGTGGCAGCAGGCGATATTAACATCACCGAACGGCGTTGGCGGAGTTTTTAAAAATACAAGCTATCGAATATCCTACTATCTCTTTTACACTTACTACATTTTATATTTTAGTGAATGCTAAGAAGTATGTATCTCATAATTTTAAAATTATAATTATAAAGACAAATTTTGTGAATCTTATTTCTTTGTTATAAAGGCTAAAATACTTTAATAATTATTGACTAAAAGTTTTTTATTTATTTTACTAATAATAATATACAATATAGTACAATATTATGTTACCGACTTTACGTATTAATCATAAAACTTACATAAAATCATTCAAATAGATTATAGACGGTATTATAAAAATGTTTAATTATATTAACTAAGTATTTCACTTGGAAATAGAATGTACTGTAATAAATGTATTCCTCAATTGTTGGATATTTTAAGAATATGGATTTTGTTTTGACTCTAACACAACTTCACAATAAAGTCGGTAGTTTATATAAATATCGGCCATTCGTTTGGAAGCTACAGTCTGAAGTGTTTGAAATTGGAAATAAAGTGAATATTCTGTGAAAGTGTTCTTATTTCTTAATAATTGTTGAAGACAAAATATCCTATAAAGAAAAGTATCAGTATTGAGTGAAGTGAATTATTTGGATTGGCTGTCTTGGACGCTAGTTTAATATCTCAGAAGTGGGATTGCACCGAAATATATGTGATTTTGGTGTAATCCTGAGCTGCCCACATCAGAAAAATATATAAAATAAGTGATTACTACTACGATGCCTAAACGGAACAAAGGGACAGAGTCCGTTGAAAGTGACTCTTCACAAAATAGTCAAGAAAGACATTCAAGGAGACACAAGACTCAAAGGCACCGCCGATCTAGGCGTCATAGTCGTAGCAGAAGTGCACATTCCAAGCATCGTGGACGCAACAAGACCACAGGAAAGCGGAGGTCTCCAAGTAGCAGATCGGACACTCCAGTTTCGGTCCATGCTGGCACGGCACGGCATGCTGGGTTGTCGTATGGAGACGGCACCACACCACCGGCTGGAGAGGAGCGTGGAACACAATTCCAGCCATGCTGGACTTCACAAATGAACCAAGGTACGCAGATTCGCAACGATTATTTTTTGAACAGTTTACTCAAGTAATGCAAAGTATTAAAGATAAAAACACTGTAGAACGTGACAAATTTCCAGTCCTTAATAATGTTGTTCCCGAATGCGATCCTTTATGTAAAGAACAAACAATAGATTCATGGATTCATAAAATAGAAGAGTGTGCTCAAATTTATGGTTGGGATGAAAGGCAAGTCGTTCACTATGCTTTACCCAAACTCTCAGGGGTAGCAAAATTATGGTATCAGGGGTTGCCATCACTATTATTTTCTTGAACTGAGTGGAAGCTTAAGCTTAAAGAATCATTTCCATCACGAGACAATTACGCTGAACTGCTTACCGAAATGTTAGGCAAGAAAGCTCGATATGGCGAATCACTTGAATTATATTATTATGCCAAAATGAATCTTCTTAATTGTTGTGATATAAAGGGTAGGCGTGCCGTTGATTGTTTGATATTTGGTATAGAAGATAGGGGTACACGATTAGGAGCGCAAGCCGTAGACTATACCGAACCGGAACAAGTTCTTAAATATTTTAAAACTATAAAGATAGGCCAAGACAGATACGTTGCATATGACTTACGTAATAAAGACAAAGACAAGCGTGCTCATTCTCACAGTGGTCCAAATTCTTTGACTGACAAACTGACTGAAAAATAATAATTATCCTCATATAGTCTGTTACAATTGTAACGAAACAGGACATATTTATTTTCGTTGTCCAAAACCCAAAGTGCAATGCACCTATTGTAACTTGAGAGGTCATACTTTATCTAATTGTCCAAAGAAAAATAATGATAACTCTAATAGTACTAAAAAGATTTTGAGAATTGAAAGTGACAAATACTCTAGTTTAAAATACAAAATGACCTTGAAAATTAATGACCAAATTTCAGACTGTTTAGTAGACTTAGTAGATTCGGTAATACCAAATTTCGCCCAATAGCTTTAGCACTTGCCAAAATTGAGATTCAGGGGATCAGGGAAGAAAACATTGAAATGCTTATTGTCGATGATTCACATATCAACACCACTCTTAACGCCACTACCAAAAAGACTCCTACAGAACTCTTATTTGGCTATAACGCTACTAACCCTTCTCAAGGAATATTGAACGAAATTTTTCCCTCCGATGTCCTCCGATAATGAGCACTCTTCTGATAGTGAATCTATGAACAATGTTTTAAATGAAAGTGATAATGTAACTAATGATACAAATGAAGTGACTAAGGAAGAAATAAACGAAATTAGCGATGTAAACAAAAGTTAATTAGTATAGATTATTTTTATTATATTTAAAATTGAAATTTATAACTTGTAAGAATTTTGGTGGCAATACTGTTAATGATGTTATGATGTTATGATTAAGTTAAGATTAGACATGATGAGATGAGATGTAGAGTGACGATGCAATATGTACAAGTCAACGTCAAGGATTTGTACATCTCTGAAATGATCAACGTCAAGGATCAGATCGGAGGCATGTTAACTGGTCAACGTCAAGGATCAGCTAACATGTTATTGTTTAGTCGCCTCTAAAACGATCGATCAACGTCAAGGATCAGATCGGAGGCATGTTAACTGGTCAACGTCAAGGATCAGCTAACATGTTATTGTTTAGTCGCCTCTAAAGCGGTCGATCAACGTCAAGGATCAGATCGGAGGCATGTTAACCGGTCAACGTCAAGGATCAGCTAACGTGTTCTTGTTTAGTCGCCTCTAAAAGCGGTCGATCAACGTCAAGGATCAGATCAGAGGCATGTTAACTGGTCAACGTCAAGGATCAGCTAACGTATTATTGTTTACTCGACTCTAAAGCAGTCGGCTAACTTCAAGGATCCGCCGAATTTGAAAATATAGTGTCAAGTGTAAGTGATTAACGCCAAGGCCGTTAAATAATTTAATTAAGTAATTATAATATAATGTCAGAATAATTATTATGTATTCTTAATTATATATACATGTACTTATAGATTTAAGAATAACTATTGATATAACTTTTACGAGAGACTCGTAAAACTGACGGATGGCCGAGTTGTTACCGACTTTACGTATTAATCATAAAACTTACATAAAATCATTCAAATAGATTATAGACGGTATTATAAAAATGTTTAATTATATTAACTAAGTATTTCACTTGGAAATAGAATGTACTGTAATAAATGTATTCCTCAATTGTTGGATATTTTAAGAATATGGATTTTGTTTTGACTCTAACACAACTTCACAATAAAGTCGGTAGTTTATATAAATATCGGCCATTCGTTTGGAAGCTACAGTCTGAAGTGTTTGAAATTGGAAATAAAGTGAATATTCTGTGAAAGTGTTCTTATTTCTTAATAATTGTTGAAGACAAAATATCCTATAAAGAAAAGTATCAGTATTGAGTGAAGTGAATTATTTGGATTGGCTGTCTTGGACGCTAGTTTAATAATTATTACATTATTAATATTAGAAAATTGTTACACGACCATTTATTTTTCATAAAATTGAAACAACTACTATAAAATAAGTTTAAATTGCCTTCTAGCTGCAGTACCTCCAAGTGCTTCAACACTGCACGTTGACTTGTACAATGAACTAACAGATCGCAGTGTGAACTATTATAACTAATTGAAACTAACTCAACTACACTGTGTGATATACACATGTTGTAACTTAACAACTGACACTGCAATACGTACTGGTATTGTATATATACAATTAAGAAATAATGTTAAAGAGGTAGAATCATTGATATTATAATAATTTCAAATAATTCATACATAAGAAGAAAAAGGAATACTTTAGGACTTTAGATAATGTTTTACTATAATGGTTTTATCAAACGTCATAAATGAACCAACAGACGGTCACTGTAACATATAGTAAGTGTATATAAGAGAGTATCATATAACATAGTGTCATATAAACACAGTGAGCTCCCGTGGAGCGACACATTGCAGTTTGATAACTTACACTTATTAGTAGCAAGTTGAATTAATTATTATTATACGGGTCTGTATTCTGTAACGAGAGATCAATTTAAATTAAATCAATATATTTTTATATTGTGATCTATTTAGCATCAGAAATTAACTAATTAGTAATTTATTTTAATACTTTTAAAGTAACATTTTTTACGTAAATATTACTTTTTAGTGATCAAATCAAAATCGAAAGTGAATTTTAAATATGATATAATCTGAAATGTCAAATAAATAGTTGAGTTAAATCCAAGTAAATAGGTTAAGTGAATAGTTTTAATATTTTAATAAATTAATGACGTAATGATAATTCAAATCGCTGACGCTCAAGATTGTTCCGATGTCTATAATCTTATTGCACTACTCCGTGCAGTGGAAGTGGTTATTGGAGGAGGAATGTTGCAGCAGAGTGGAGTTACCAGTAATTAAGACTGTCTCTGTGTGAGTTACAGTCTGTGTAGTTTGGTATCTACGTACATTGGTACAATATAATTGTTTTATTCTTGTATTTGTATCATATTAATAACTCTTATACATTACTTTGTGAATGTCTGATGCATGCATGTGATTTCATCTCGATACTACTTCATTATATTTATTGATAAGGTGTTAAGAAGATCATTATATATAAGATGTGTGATAATTTATTAATTACATCAGACGTACTATATTTAGCACGCCTGAGCCTTCAGATCATCTCGACCCATTGAACTACCTTTATCCTGGAATTATGTTTAATTTGAAAGCTCATTCTCACCTTACATTGATTATATTTAGAAAACTAATGTTGTAAATATTTATTCGTCTACTTCATCTAATTTACGAACATCTCCCGCGGGTATGATGAACTCTGTTCAGTTTATATCTATATAAAACACCTTAAGGGACTCTCTTTGAACTCTAATGAACCTCCTGTATATGTAAAGATGGTCACCTCGCTCATCAACTGTACGTGAATACAGTGTCTGATGAAGTAAACCCGCCCTGCACGAGCATCGCAGGAGATATACTTCTCTATAAGTGTTTATTTAAAGTAAGATGGGTGTTTATTAATTGACTTATATCCGTTTATTAAATGTTATCATGGTCAGTGGTATGTGATACCAGAGACTTGTAACACTTTAAAACGTACAATTATCATGTTTCAGTTACTATTTAAGTCAGTATTTACCAGCACTTTTGAATCAATTATTACAATAAAAAGGTCAGTGTAGTCAGTCCGTGAGTACGCTAGCACCAGCTGGGAATGCTGCTTGCTGAGGAGAGCTTGACAGAAATTTAAGAGCTGCTCTTTCATATTATAAATAGTCGATTTATGAGGTAAGTAACCTTTGTTATATAAGAAGAAAACTTATTAATCTCAATTTACACGATAAAGAAAAATGAAGACTCGTCTCCGTGATGTCACCGAGGTAACACATTCCTTCACCGATGTTAAGACATGTTAGTATAATTTATATTCATTATATTTTATTAAATATTATAAAAGTTGGGAAAAAATATATTAGATTATCTATTGTGCTCTTTTTATTTAATACTTTCCTTAAATTTTTGTTATTTTTCTTATAAATCCACTTTATATTAAATATAAATGATAATAATATCATAGATCATTCAGATCAATTAAGTACGAGTCACATTTACATATCCTTGTATCCCGAGGTGTGACCGCCCTTTAGTAAAAAATAGAATTATTGCTAAATAAATAAAATAATATTACAGTTTATCATTTTATTAAGTTAAATAAAATTAATTATTGTCTAACCAACTTACACTGCAGTAAAATAATTATAAGTAACTTTGATTACTTTTATAAGTGATGTTATTGACGTCATCTGAAGTGGATCATGTCATGTATTATTGTGTTGTGTTGTGTTGTATCGATCTGAGAAGTTATTACTAATTATAGGTAAATAATTGTTAAAAAATAAGTTTAGTACTATCGCCTAACCTAATTCTATAAAAACACTTGTTATTGTTGTAAATGGATGACATATTGATAACTGGCGATGAATCAATTGTCTTTATTACTATTTAATATATAGATTTAGGTATTTTTTAAGAAATGAATTGTTCTTATCGCTGTTTAATTTATAGATTTAGATGAATTTTCTTTGTAATTATTTAATCTTTGTTTTATAATTGTTTAAACTGAAATGTGGGTAGACGTTACTTGCTCACTCTCCCCACCCGGCTGAGGCGCGTGGGGTGAACGTATATATACAGCTCCACAGCCGAGTCTTGACACTTTCACCGGTGACGCTGCCATGGCCAGAGGGCCAGAAGAGACATTCACAAGAAGTCCGACGCACTTAAGCTCCAGCGGTTTCTCGGTAAGTTTTTTATTATTACTGCATGAAATAATGTTGGTACCACATTTTAGTTACTGGTTTTGGTTTAGATCTTATTTATCATATAACCTAGTATTAATAAATACTAATTGCGCAAACTAATAAAATATAAATAACTATTTTCTAATTCGTTTAATTTATTATTTATTTGTTATTATGGAAAAATCAGTACTGGTCTTTTTAGAAGTTTAATCAGCCGTTCAAATCCTATATATACTGTTTTAATTAGATTCAGTGTTTTTGTTATACATTGATAGCAGATTACTGAATATTATTTAAAAGTACTAAAAAATATCTTTAGTTTACCCTCATTTAGTCTGACGTTCTGCATGTCTCGTTTAATGATGCTTATTTGTTTCCAAAGTAATTCAGTTTAGTTTAATATTACTAAATTAATTTTGTTTGAAAATATTTTTAGTTTACCCTCATTTAGTCTGACGTTCTGCATGTCTCGTTTAATGATGCTTATTTGTTTTCAAAGTAATTCAGTTTAGTTTAATATTACTAAATTAATTTTGTTTGAAAATATTTTTAGTTTACCCTCATTTAGTCTGACGTTCTGCATGTCTCGTTTAATGATGCCTATTTGTTTCCAAAGTAATTCAGTTTAGTTTAATATTACTAAATTAATTTTATTTGAAAATATTTTTAGTTTACCCTCATTTAGTCTGATGTTCTGCATGTCTCATTTAATGATGCTTATTTGTTTCCAAAGCAATTCAGTTTAGTTTAATATTACTAAATTATTTTTAAAAATATTTTTAGCTTACCCTCATTTAGTCTGACGTTCTGCATGTCTCATTTAATGATGCTTATTTGTTTCTAAAGTAATTCAGTTCTAGTTTAATATTACTAATATTATTTTAAAAAATATTTTTAGCTTACCCTCATTTAGTCGGACGTTCTGCATGTCTCATTTAATGATGCTTATTTGTTTCCAAAGTAATTCAGTTCTAGTTTATTATTACTAAATTATTTTTAAAAATATTTTTAGCTTACCCTCATTTAGTCTGACGTTCTGCATGTCTCATTTAATGATGCTTATTTGTTTCCAAAGTAATTCAGTTTAGTTTAATATTACTAAATTAATTTTGTTTGAAAATATTTTTAGTTTACCCTCATTTAGTCTGACGTTCTGCATGTCTCATTTAATGATGCTTATTTGTTTCCAAAGTAATTCAGTTTAATATTACTAAATTATTTTTGTTTGAAAATATTTTTAGTTTACCTTCATTTAGTTTGACGTTCTGCATGTCCCATTTAATGATGCTTATTTGTTTCCAGAGTAATTCAGTTCTAGTTTAATATTACTAAATTATTTTTAAAAATATTTTTAGCTTACCCTCATTTAGTCTGACGTTCTGCATGTCTCATTTAATGATGCTTATTTGTTTCCAAAGTAATTCAGTTTAATATTACTAAATTATTTTTATTTGAAAATATTTTTAGTTTACCCTTATTTAGTCTGACGTTCTGCATGTCTCATTTAATGATGCTTATTTATTTCCAAAGTAATTTAGTTTAATATTACTAAATTAATTTTGTTTGAAAATATTTTTAGTTTACCCTCATTTAGTCTGACGTTCTGCATGTCTCATTTAATGATGCTTATTTGTTTCCAAAGTAATTCATTTTAATATTACTAAATTAATTTTGTTTGAAAATATTTTTAGTTTACCCTCATTTAGTCTGACGTTCTGCATGTCATCATTTAATGATGCTTATTTGTTTCCAAAGTAATTCAGTTTAATATTACTAAATTATTTTTGTTTGAAAATATTTTTAGTTTACCCTTATTTAGTCTGACGTTCTGCATGTCTCATTTAATGATGCTTATTTGTTTCCAAAGTAATTCAGTTTAGTTTAATATTACTAAATTTTTGTTAGACAACAATTTTTAATTTACCCTCACTTAGTCTTATTTTGAATTCGATGTCCTATCGAAAGCACGGTCGTAATTAACTTTTAAATTATCCTCGGCAGAGTGTTGCTTAGTTATGTTTATAAGACGTTGGTGTCCTTATGTGTTATTGCTGGGTCGATTAAATATTATGGATTAACCATAATGCGTATTACCGGCACAAGTTAGTTGAATTCACTAAAATTAGGTTTTCTGTACTTTTGCTTTACTTTGCATAATGTCTTATAATATGTCGTTGCATAATTTCTTTGGTTACAGGGAAATTTATAACGAGGGATATTTTTTTATCGTGGGTATACTTGAAGCTTCGGGACGTCGTCCTGGATATACAGTTTCCTGATCTGGAACTGAATGCGAAGCCTGCTGTTAAATGTCTGATCCTTGATAAAATATTAAGAAGATATATGGTGAGTTACAAATTTATATATATTTGTTCAGTTTTAATGTATAGTATTTGGATAGCTTTCCTCCAAGTGACCCAAAGCTGAGTCTAGTCATATAAATATTAAATGTGGTATTTGGTTCAGAGTGGTCCGCTGTTACACAAACATGATAATGGTAAGGTCAGACACACGCCGTGGATGTATTACTGGAGATAGTCCATGTCTCGGCGCTGTATCATTTAAGATACTCCACCATTTCTTTTAGAAGTTATTCATAATATTTGTCTATAATTTACTACATTACTAGTGAATATAGTGTTACTTAAGTTAAGGTTTTTAACTATTAATTAATTTAAAAGTTTTGTCCAATAATTTGCTTACTTACTACTTATACTTAATTCTCTTTTAATGATAGTTTGAATTTTATTTTAATTTTAGTTCTAATTTTTTTTCAATTCTATTGGCCAATTTAAAAGAAATCCTGTCTATGAAAACATTAACTTGTATGTTAATAAATAGTCAATGGATGAAAAAAAATGGGAACAGCGGAATCGGCCTAGAGTCACTTCGCTGGAGTCTAGTGCAATGATCCGTCGTCTCGCACACACTTTACCGATCTTCAGTCAAAATTCTCGACCTACCTCCAATCAGTTACTCGAAATAATGGTGTGGCTGATGGCAGCACTGCTCAGAGCCGCCACGACGCTTGACAGTAGCACTGCTCAGAGCCGCCACGACGCTTGACAGTCATGACACGGCGGGTACAAACAACAATCGGGATTCGATGTAAGTATAATTTGTGCCTTTAAAGTTTATATACAATATGATGCAACAAATGATGACCCAGTTTATTCAAACCACTGCCAAAGCATTTAATGCTTCTATTCTAATACACACATTTACCTACCTGAGTTCAACCCTAATGACCGGACCGATAAAATTCCAAATGTTCTCGTAACCTTTGAAGAACTCAAAACCGATTATGACCTGACAGAACTAAAACTGGTTTTACTGAAACCTTTTCAGACTTCTATCTACTTTTCCAACGATCAGGCCAGCAACCTCGCCGAAAATGCTACGAGAAAATTGAAGTTGGCTATGAAGGTGATTGGCGTGGAGATAACTGATCATCGGTTGGATGAAGCAGTAATATTAGGTATGTCTAATTTCATATTCGCTTCGATTTGTTTCGTAGGATCCCGTGGAGATTTATATTCGTAGTCTTTAAAAGACTTAGCCTAATTTACTTGTACAAAATAATTCTAACCCTTCTGCTTCTACAAATAAAGATGGCTAATGAATCATTGTTAGTTTTGACATTCGCAGTTCACCGTTAGTCTTACAAATATTAAAATATACATATCAGTATATTTATGTTGCATTATATCTAAACAAGGATGTTGACGGAAGAGCACAACATCACAAAGGTTATGTTTATTAATAAAGATTCTGTTAATTTGTGTTAATTTTAAAATAATATTTTGATACAAATGCAAATTACAATAAAATTTTAAAATCGTTGAAAAACATTGGTTATCGCTATAAGAAAAAAATCTGAATTTAGGTTTTTCTCTAAGATATAAAACTGAAGGTATGTTAGTTATAATTATTATAAAATGTTGAACATGATATGTAGTATACTTTTTGGATCCACAGAAACAGCCGGCACCATCGTCAGACATGTCATAGGCTGAATAAGGTCTGCTGCATCGATCAAAAGGGGAACGGAGAATAGTGATCACGTGTGTCATGCGACGTCTTACACACAAACAACACTGCACACAATTGCACGTTACACGGACGAATTGCAGTTCATATCAAGGAGACTGAACTGTACAACTACCACAAGATCATAATGTAAATAAAAATACATTGTATATATGTAGTAAGTAACATTTGTTATTGTATTGTAAATTAGTTATAATTACAATGCTTATTTTGTTTATAAATGACATGGATATCTTAATAAAGCATACATTTGTTATTTGTTTTATTTAAAAAAAGATATATCCCTTACAATATGTTACTGACCATACGTAGGGTGAATCACCCAATATAATTAGTATAAGTTAAAATATAAAGTTTGTATACCTTAGCTAAGTCTAAGATTTATACAATGAAGTTAATAACTCTATAGTTATATCTCTATTCAGTATATTTATATATACTCTATATATATCAACTATCAAGCCTACTAATTGGAAGGCCAGCAAGGCTCTTGCTAACCCGGGTGTTGCAAGAGTTCGAGGTCGGCGATATCAGATAACATCGGTGACCCGCACACTTATTTGTCCTCCTCTTACATAAAAAATAATAGAACATGTGAACTAAAGTAATGGTTATTTGAATATTATATAGTAAATGTATTAACCGAACTATTACAACTATTTAATCAACTTTAGCTAAAATATAATATAAACATTCATCACATGTTTTATTTGACGTGTTTTCCCTCTCACAGAACTAACGTTCGTTCGTTCACCAGAGCCGGCGTCGAATGTAGATTGATTGCGCTGTATTTGCGTTGCTGCGGAAAACGAATTCACAAATTCATTTGCAAAAACATCCGCTAAATAACAACACAAACACAAACTGTATTGTATAATGTCATGTTAATTTTTTTAACCATGTAACCTGTTTCCTTGTAACATTAAGGTTGACAATAGACTTATAACTTGTGAAAAGTATATAACTTTTGGCTTAAAGGACCTTTTATATATTATTTAAACAAATATCTTAATATATAAAGCACAAAGACTCTCACTCACTGACTCATTCATCGCTCTACAGCCCAAACCGTTATACCTAGAAAGCTGGAATTTGTGACACAAGACATATTTAATAGGTGCAATAAGAAAGTTTTTTGCAAAGGTTCCAAAGTTACAGCTAAAAAACTGCAAAGTTTGTCTCCCGCTCCCTCCCTTCTTCCATTCCATTGCAGTAGAAATTTAGGATTATTTGACCTCTCACTATGTTTATTCATAGGACTAGGGTTCCGTAACTCACATACAGTTTGTGATTAGTTGTGATTATTTTCTACTTACCTACATATTACCTACATATGTGATTATTTGTAATTATTTTCAATTAACCCACATATAGTTTGCGATTCTTGTTTATTATTTGCCCAGCAAAGCGGGCGGGAATAAGCTAGCTTATTATAAAAGATAAAATTGCAGTCGTATACATTTTATTGACTCTTTTAATAAATATTCTTTGATCATAATATTATTCCGAAGATGTAATGAAGTAATTTATTTTACTACATTATAGACATTTTTTCTTTTGCTTTAGAACAATATAATTTCAGTGTGTCCGCATCTCGCGACACAACAGATTACCGGTTGAAGGATGCCATTGAAGGCACTCTGAAGAAGTGCAGGCGGTTCCTTAAAGTTCATTAATTTATATTACGTCTGTTGCTTTTATTCAAGTTGATTTTGATTTTTTTATCGATAATTTCTGGCATAGGAAGATGAGATGATTGATACAGAACTAAATTAATAACATACAAATTAATATCGTTTTGACGTATTAATTACAAAACTTGCTGAATTATTTTATAGATATACCTATTAGATTTATGTTTATATAGTATATATATAAGATACAGTATAGTAAGTATAGTATATATATAAGATTTATGTTTATATATATCACTATCAAATACACGTCGTAATTAAATGCTTAACTATTGAATGAACAATAATTCTGGCAGAAATGATTTATTTCAATAAAACTGAACCTATAGTTCTCGATAAATTCATTACAAATTGATTGTTTTTTATTGTGGCTACAACAAACATTTAAATGTTTTGATTCCAGTTCTAGATACATATTCAATGCTTCATTTATAAGCATTAAACCACACATATTTTAAACCTATGATACCTTCCAACGCAAAATACTGAAAGGCTCATGAGATTTATGCGTTCAAAAGCTTTTACTAGATTCCCCTCGTCCAAACACATCTCTATAAATTACACATTTCACGCTCTTCGAGTCCGCAAGCTTTGAGGTGTCATTACAAAACTGGCGATATTTTAAACGATTTCCTAATTCTAAATATAAAATATATAATGTAGTGTAATAGTGCATATTTAATATCATCAAATAGTTTACTTGATTTATCTTTTTTATTGAAGATATCTTTACCGATCTTTTTATTATCTAAAATATCGCGTTCAAGATCAATTAATGAAACGGGTCAGTCGTCATCTCCACTATCACCAGATGTGAGAAGTATCAACTGGTCATAGACTATATCTACTTATTATGATACATATAAATGTTATAATTAACTGATCACTTGGTTATTAAATATTCCGTTCCTTGGAACTCTTTTAAAAGGAAGTCAGTATAAAATTATAATAAGAACTTAGTAAAAACTTCATAAATTGGAAACAGCATTGTTGATGCTGTTACGTTTGTTCGTATGTGTGTTTATATTTATATATGTATCTATGCATACATGTAATTAACGGTCAAAGTATCTTATTTTAGTAACACTTATTTCATTATTTATGACAACTGTTCCTTACTTTGTACTTGATAGTTATTTCTTATTGCTTGTATGTGTTATTTAAGTATATTGCACTAAACGATACTAAATAGTCTGATCATTAAACAACTAATATCCATTTATTGAATATTAAAACTGACTTACATCGATTTATGTAGAAGTTACGAAGATTTTTGAATCCCGGTAGTTCTAAACCAAAACAGATTAAACTCAATTTACATGATAATGAATAATGCAGACTCGTCTCCGCAATGTCACTGAGGTAAAAACAATTTCTGTTAACGGATATTAAGAAATGTCATTATAATTTATATTCATTATATTTTATTAAATTTGATAAAAGTCTTGAAAAACATTTTAGAGTATTCATTGTGCTGTTTGTATTTAATAATGAGATTCTTTTTATTTTATTTTTGTCCTATTTTTCTTCTCACAGCGTTATACACGTTCTTGTTTAACGATGTTGTTACAGACAAGTTAGTGTACGTTGTATATACTATTATAAATAATTAATTCTAAGCGATAAAGTTAGAACTTCATATATCTAAGTTACTACGATCAAGGTGATATCTAAGTTTTAATATTACCAAGTACAATAATGTAAGTGCACTCAATACCTCACTATGGCAGAGTTTAGTTTATAATTCACGACTGCTGTTTCAAAATATTAATTAAAAATGTTCTTAAAGTGTAAAATGTTTTTAATAACAACCTTAATTTCCCAGCGGTATCACAAACAGAGTCTGGAGTAAAAACATAAAGTGAAGGATTTATGTTCTTCAGAGTTTTATTATTGAGGTAGCTTTTACTGTGTTATTATTTATTCTTAAAGGCGAAAAAGATTGGGTCCTCAAGGAGCTGTAGGGATTACTGTGATATAGGGATAAATAAGAGAGTTGCTTGAGGTTTATGAAGTTTCACCGTTACATGGGAACTGAATCCCGCCTATTTCTTCAGGTAATCGAGATAAAAGTATAAAAAACGAAACGAACCTAAAGGTGTAACACCTACAACAAAGATATGTCGTCACACCTTACAATATACATTTGTAAATAATGAATATGAATATACTTACGATTAAATCATAATATAGTACATTTAATAACTCTTTACAAACAGCTAGTTGACAATTAATAGTCTGATACACAATGTGTCGTTATAGTGACTATTGTGTTATTCTCATCATTATTGTAATCGGTACACTTTATTAATTGTTACACTGATGAAACTTTTCTAGAAGAGTTAAATAAGCACTTTTAAATAATTAATTATTACTTTTATGTATATTACTTAATGTCAGTAGTGGTGTGCGGTTAAAATTTCAAGATTATTACATTCTAGATCTTCTTAAATAAAATAAGTCCCTAAAAATAATCAAATAAAACAAAGGAAGTAAGGAACAATTAAATAAATATCTACAATCAAATAATATATTCATATAAATATGATCATATAAATAAGAAGATTTTTTTTTTTAAAATATAGACCTAAAACCTAGCTTTCGTATAAAATCACTTTGTTTCTATTTTAGGATGTAATAACA
Source organism: Melinaea menophilus ssp. n. AW-2005 (assembly GCA_918358695.1). NCBI lineage: Eukaryota > Metazoa > Arthropoda > Insecta > Lepidoptera > Nymphalidae > Melinaea > Melinaea menophilus. Next base: position 11,209,518 of record OU911054.1, on the reverse strand, counting down.
ACATAAAAGAGGGAAGTATTGAAGCTTTATTCCCAAAAAAGTATAAATGAAATATATTTTCAATTGAAACAGTTAAAATACGGAAAAACTAATTCGCTTGTTTCGTCATCGACATGGAATTGAAACTTGTATTAAAAAACCTTATGCATACATGAAACTATTATATGAGTGAAAAATAAAACTGTTCGGAGCCAGCTATTGAGAGCTTCCGAGGAGAAGCGCCGTCCGTAGTTGATAACAACTTTAACGTGACTCGCGTTGACGACGACGACGTTCAATCTCTTTTTTAAATAATTAATTAATCTTTATATGTATAAAGTACATTCATAATATCTGAATTGTCTTCTACACGATTTTCTTCAAATTCGTGACATCGCATAGACATCACACAGTGCTTCAAAAATTTAAATTCTATTTCATAAAAGTGATTTATTTATCAAGCAGTGTAAAGGTATATTCTATCAAATTAATTATAATCAAAGTTCCGTTACTTTAAGTATCTATTACAGTGCACATACAGCGAGTGCACGCGTCGCGGGAGAACATAATGACTGAACTTAAGTACTGGCATATTCATGTTCTGCATTAGGTAATTGATACTGTGTTTAATAAAATAAAATAAGGCAAATATTGCATAGAAAATGAAATCTTTATTTAATAATCAAATGATTATAACATAATATCAAAAATAATAATGACCTGTTTGTTTTTAATTAAAACATTGCAAAGTAAAGATTACAGAGTAATATACTGTAACAATTTGGTATTTGAATAAGATCGTTATAGTGTCCAGTGATAGTCAAACTTTTGACCCTATAATTCCAAGATGGTACAAACCGGTTTAATTATCATCGTACATAATATTTGTTTGCAAAATTTCTATTAATAACACAAAACTTACCAAAAAGAAAAGCATCAAGACAATAAACACTACCTAAGCAATAAGCATCTATTTTTATAGATAGTTTCTAATCCTTTTATCTTAATAACTATTATTGAGTGCTCTTTTCAAATAATTCCTTCTAAAGGATCACGTCCGTCACTGTCACGGGAACTCCCTGATGGATGGAGTGCATTGTCTGGTAAAAAAAAGACCTGATTAAATCTCGAATTTTGATAGATTGATAAAATATTATTAATTTCTGTATAATAAATACAATGTGTTATAACATATTAAAGGTAATATCAATATCAATAGTTAATGACATGGAAACTTAAACTTATCATAAGACCTGAAGGTTGTTACAATTAACGAATACTCTAATAATTTACTGTTACCATTTTAACCTAAAGGTCTATTTGGGTATTTCTTCACACACCCACAAAAACATAACAAACATGAAACAAGAAACAGATCCCAAACTATTTGTGTAGTAGCTGAAGTCGGGAGCGACCCCGAAGTTTCTAAATCAAATAAGCCTTATAGGTCTCTACATCCAATAAATCAATATCGGTTTTAAGTTACTTCAATAGTAACCAATTAAGATACGAACTTGATCACACCCTCATATATTTTACTAATATTAATTATTGTTTTATAATGAGTATTTAAAATTACCCCTACACTTTAGATATAATTCTATCTGAAACGGCTAAAAAAAATTATTCAGATGTTACAATTTTTAGTTCACTACCAAATTTTTAGTCTCTTTAGTTGCTATACTTTTTAGGTTTCTTTACTTTTTAGATCTTTACTTTCATATAGGCCGTTGTATTTACTAACAGGTTTTGAGAAAAAATGCTAATTTGTTTTATAACCACGTTTTACCTGAAGAGAGCTTTGTCTTAAATACTTAGGTGTTCTAAGTTATTTTATTATAATATAAATATATTTAATATTCTTTTGATAATTATTGTAACTACGATTTTCTCTAACCCTGTGAATATTTTACAATCTAGTATTTTGATTTCTATAAATTAACTTCCTAAATCATTTAATTGCAAATTTTATCACATGAAAGCCAAACAATGTCTTGTAATATTCAATTCAATTTATTTCACAGTTGTTACTCTTCTCAATCGGTCAATGTGACTTGGCTGTTCTAATTGTATTTAGATTCAACCTCGTTCGTGTGTTCGATTGTAGCGATCCTTTTAACAGCATTGAGATCTTAAGAATAACAATAATACGAAATGGATGATGTTACAATCTGAAGTGTGAGGTCACTTGTGAAGGTGTTATTGGGTAGAATTGTAATAGTAGGAAATATCGTTTGATTTCCGATTGTAAATCAGTTATCTTTGTGGAAAGAGTGGTTTAACATTAAAAAATGTCTAAAGCAGATACTTAATATATTAATGGTGACTTTATAAATTGTAAATGCGGACAATGAATAAAGTAAGTTCTGTTCTAAGTAGTGTCAGAGATAATGAAAAGTTGATAGTATGTGGAGACATGAATGGAAAGGTTGGAACCGCGCGAAGTGGTTACGAAAGCGTGCTAGGCATGTACGGTGATAAGAGAGTAAATGAGATTGGAAGGCTTATTTTGAAATTTTGTAAGGAGAGTAATTTGTTTGTGGCAAATGCGATGTTTGATCATAAACAAATTCACATGTACACATGGGAGTGAGTGGAAGAAAGAAGTATGATTGATTTATTCCTAGTTGATCAGCGTATTCGAAGCCAAGTTATGGACACGCTAGTGGTTAGGGGTGAAGATCTGGAAACGGACCATTATCTAGTCGTTGCTAGAGTAAGAGCTCTGTTTGCAGGTTGGCGCAGCCACATAACGTGACCTAGCTTGAAGTCGAATTATCGCATAAGAAGCTGGAAGCTTCAAAATCCACCGATCAGCGAGGAATATCAAGAAAGGGTTACCAAGAAGCTTGAAAGCTGTGATTCTGAAAATGGAAGTGCTGAAGTATGCTAGCAGAACCTTAGGAATGGTATGGTGAAAGTAGCGACAGAGGTATGTGGTAAAAGGAAAAGAGGTTTTGGAAGAAATGGTGGGATGATGTAGTGAAAGATGCTGTGGAGTGAAAGAAGAAAGTATGGCTGGATTATAAAGCCTCGGATAGGGATAAAAATATGAGAGAGATAAAAGAAAGAGAGTACAAGCTGCAAAAGCACAAAACGAAAGCACTTATAAAGATGAAGCGTAAAAATTATGAGAGAGAAAGGGATGAAAGATTGACGAACAATTTCCGGAAAAACACGAAGCTTTTCTGGCGAAAAGTTAGTGATTCCCGGGGTTGTTCGGTAATCTGTAAAATGAAAGGGGTGCTTTCGAAGAGCGGTGAAATTTTAACCGAGCAAGCACACGTTTTGCAGCGGTGGGCCCAATTCTACAAGGAGACGTACGAATGTAAGGACGCTGCATCCTTGAGTACTAACAAAATGCTGAGTCTGGATGTAGCCGGTGGTGAAATCAATTTGGAAGAAGTGGAGAGCGCGATTCGAAGTCTGAAATGTGGTAAGGCAGATGAAGTTACTGCCGAGATGATCAAATATGGTAGGTCACGCGTCTTGGGCTTGTTCTGGTTTTTGTGCAATTTATGCAGGTGCAGGTACAGTCATCGTACCTTTGTATTAAGGCAAAGATTCACAGATAGACTGTGCAAGCTATAGGGCTATCAGTTTGATTAGCTTGGGCAGTAAAGTTTATCCTAAAATAGTAGCGAGAAGAATGCTAAAGATATCTGAAAGTCTGTTGTGGGAGGCCTAAGGAGTTTTTAGACCTGGAAGAGGGTGTATAGATCAGATCTTTTCCCTCCGCATGATCACGGAAAAGTTTTTGGCCCTAAACTAAAAGGTTTTCTGTGCTTTTGTGGATTTGGAATAGGCGTTTGACAGGGTTGTGAGTAAGAAATTATAGGAGATACAGCCCCGATACAATGTAAGCGGACCCTTGCTACAGGCTGTAAAGTCTCTTTACAGAGATCACTTAGCTTGTGTCAGTAAGAGCTGACATGTCGCCCTGGTTTTACATCCAATCGGGTGTTAAACAAGGTTGCGCTATGTCAGCTTGGTTGTTCAATTTGTATTTGGATAGTTGTCTCCAAGGTATGAAAGATAGTGACATGGGAGTGAAATTAGGTGACCTTAAGGTCTGTTGCTTGCTATATGCACATGATGCAGTGCTCATTGCATCATCAGAATGTGATTTGCAGGCATTGGTCACCATTCTAAAAATGGGTATGAAAATAATGGTCTAAACCTGAATGCAGATAAGACGAAGGTTCTGATATTTGAAAGAAATGAAGAAAGAACAGAATATAAGATCAACGTGAATGGTAAGATAATAGAACAAGTGAATAAAGCGGTAAATTTGTGAAGTATGTTTAGCAGAGACGGAAGATACGAAGTGAATGTGGAAAGGCGTATTGCTCCCGGTAACAGAGTCAACGGTACTTTGGGTGCATTGTTGAGACGGAAAAACGTGAACATAGCTGCACGTTTGGCTGTACACAATGCGGTTTTGCTACCGATGCTGTTATTCGGCAGTCAAACGTGGGTAACAGAGAAGAAGAATGTAAGAAAAATAAATGCTGTGGAGTTGCGATCTCTTCGCAAAATATGCGGAGTCAGTCTAGCTGACCAAATCCGCAAAGAAGAAATCCACAGAATGGCAGGTACTAGCGAAGATATCACGGTGAGAATGAAGAAGAACGTGCTCAGGTGGTTTGGCACGTCGAACGAATATAACATTTTTTTCCAACATAATTCCAGGACATTTATAATGTTTATATGAAGTTAAATTAGTTAAGACAGTAGTTGTGTTGATATCTAGTATTTGTATTTTAATTATTTTATAATATAGAAATAAAATAGAATGATGGTTAGTTTTTTACCAAATTTAATCAAAAATAGCGGAATCAAATTATTCTGGACTTGGCATTAAGAAGATATTATTAAAAAGTGATAAACAATACAATAATGTTATTTAACCTTAAAAAAATCATACAAACAATTTATTTTAAATTTCAATCGTCGCTTGTCTTTCGTCTCAGACGACAGACAGACTCAGTCTTAAAGATCTTTTAAGAATTTTTATTTTACACTTCGATGTCAAGAATCTGGAAAGAAATAAAATAAAAACGAGAATACTTATATAATAATTAAAAATTAAAAATAAGAAGTATCAGATTACAGTTTTTATAACGTGAGGCAAATTTAAACGAATTATTCAAATCGCTGTGGTCATTTTAACACTAAACCTACTGACAATTCTTGTACACCTGTTCCTACCGCACGCCGTCAAATTGACCGGTATTTAAAAGTTATTTTATTATATACCGCAGGTAATAATGGAAATAACTAAAAGTAAAGAGTGAAGACAATATTATATGCATATTCTAAGAGTTGTCATGTAGTTTGATAACGATATTATAACGTTTAAAAATGTGTAAGTTTTACAAAAGTTTAAGAACGGTCAATTTGACCGGTACTTGGTAGGTTTAGTGTTAAAAACATAAACAAAATAAAACCAAAATAGAGTACGAAAATTGCTATGAATATATTAATAGAAAAATATGTATGACCCCGTTTTAATACAATATACAAATTTACTTGTAGGTTACTTTATTTAGAAGTTCATTGCAAAATAGAGTTTGAAATTTCTCTATTTTGAAATTCCTAACTTGGGCTTGTAAATACATGGAAATAAATTTATTGATTAATTTATTGTATGACATTAAGTTCTCGATTTTGTACATACATATGTATATATTGTTATCTAATACGTAGCAAGTGCTTGCTAATTTACAAAAACTATTTTTTTTAAGCAAAACCATGAATGTTATTTCAAGTGTTATTTTGACCATGACAGGTGAAACAAACTAACATAACAATTATAAATAAATCGACGACACTTTCAGGAATTAAAAACTTTTTTAAATCCTATATTCAGAACAGTCGAATGAATAGTTTAGTCACGTGTAGAAGATAAACACACTAATAAACCAACCAATCACTCAGTCGATCACACACAAGGCTCGGTGACAAGCAACTTCATTTTGGTATATTTTTTTGAGCCGACAACCTAATAATCAGTATTGGGCAACTTAGAACTTAGTATATAGATATTTGTAAGATTTATTTGATTTGTAACCTTCGGACACGTTCGTAACTAGGCACTAAGAGCAAATGAAATAATGTGTGAGTTTGTTATTGAAGAAGCGAATTGAAGACGGCTTCAGTAGTTTATTAACTTACTTAGGGTACTTAGCTGTTGTTTATATTTTTTCAAAATGTTATAAACCTATTAATGAACATTATCAAACTATTATTATCAGAACATTTTCAAAGATATTTATTATAGTATTTAATATTGAAATATCATGTTTTATATTTTTAATGTGGCCATATTGTTTATAATAAGAAAACAGATTTTTTTGAATTATAATAACAAAGTAACTTTGTGTTTAATAACCAAATAATTTTATTGTATCATTTTTAGTTAGGTGATGCTTTCAGAGAATGTCTTTTAATTATCTTTGTTTGTAAAATTTAATAATAATGTAAATAATTCCGATATTAATATTTGTACATTTTGATTACGTTTATATAATGATATAATATTGTAACTGACATTAGATCATGTTATAACATATAGAACGATCTTATGTCATCTTATTTTACTTACGTATCAAATGTTTTTGAGTAATGCTAATAATCTATATTATATTTAGTGTGAACAGAACCTAACTTCTTAAAATGTAAGTGTTTCGACATAATTGTATGTACTCAGAGATATAGAATATTTATATATTATGTACTCTAAAGTCGTTTTTATAAAAATAAAAAAAAACGTCCAGTAATTTTTTAATGACACTGAAGAAAAAAAAGAGACAAATATTTTAAAAAGTTTTTTAATTGTATGCAATTCTGTGTATTAATCATGAAGCACTGTTAATATATTTCTTTACACAAATACTTATGTTAATTAGTTATTTTAAGTATCTCTTATCAAGATAGTTATTACTCGTTTATCGCGTATCGAAAGTTCATCGCTTCATGAAAATCAATCGGCGTGTAATAGTGGCGGGATATCCTACGAGTAGTGATAGGGCTGCCACTGCTTTTAGAATATAGTTATTTGTTCGTCTGTCCGTTTACTTTAAAATATATACTAATAATAGTTTTTTTTAATAGTACCATAATTGAATTAACCGACATCATTAAAACAACACTATAATTATAAATCATCAAAGTACTCTTACTATAGTGGGTGTTAATTTAAACAATTAAACTTAATACATAGTTAAAGTGCCGTAATGTTATATATATCGGTATATATTTTTTTAATTGTTCTTAATGGAATTACCGTAACTTATTTCCAATAATTCATCGTCAACCCTATTTGCACGGGCACCTCACTCACTCACCGTATGCGTTATTCAGTTTCATTATTCCCGAGACACTTCAGCTATATCTTATCATAAATGAATAGAATCATGATCAATCAGAACAACAGCAATCCTGGCAAAAAGGAAGTAACAAAATACCTTCTTGCAATCAACTAAATGACAGACTAAATCAAACACATTTATCTTTATTTATTGATGTATTTTATCAGTCAAGCAGTCCCTGCAGAGTGAGTGATCTCTACCGGCCTCCTGTGACAGAGACAAAAGTGTTACTCTATTTTCTTAAGTGGATGGTGTGAAAAGTTGTAATGAATTCAAATAGCCTAATAGTCTAGTCTTGATTTAGATCAAATATAAAATACATCGTGTGTGTTTCTTTTTACTTTTCGTTTCATCTAAACTCATGTTAACTATTGGTCTAATTTTTAATACGATTATTATTTATTTTTTTTATTAAATTATTAAAGAGAATATTGTTAAACTAAAAGTTCAGAATTTTGATAAATTCTCAAACATTCAGAGTTATTGTAAATCTGTAGTCCAAATGTAAATAGCAATTAACAATATTTTAGTTTTGAAATAAAATAATTTTGTTGTTTTTTTAACTTTTAAATTGGTTTGAAAATCAGGGTTACTTTTGTTATTTTGCTGCTTACGAGTATTATTGTGTTTTTTTTAATAAATGTAATAGTAGTAAATAAAGTGATAAATTAAACTTACATTTTAGACGACGTTTTTTTTGATAGATCACTAGATTAATTATTTTATATTTAAAAATATAAACCAAAATTTAATAATTCTATCCTTAACAATACTAACATTCTTCGTTTTAATACATACTATACATAAGGAAACATTCAACTTATTTGTTTTTGCTTACAATCAAATAATTTGTAACCAATAATAAACAGATCTTACCAACCTTTTATTTAGCTTAGGAGAATAAGTTAGGAATAAAGCCCGACCCGAGAGGGAAAATTTATCTAGAGGGTCCCGCTGCCTTCTCAACCGAGGCATTGAAAATCTAATTTTATTCATTTGTTTTACAAGCTTCGATAAAGTTTGCATATCAATTCATTAAAATAATTTAATTACTAAATAATTTACGGTAACTCGTGCACAATAAGCAGAATATATTTAACGTACATATTATGTTAGGACTTAAGAATTTGTGACTTTTATTGATTGTATATAACAATATGTTATACAACTAGACGTTTTTGAATAATAATAATAATAATTATTTTAAATATCAAATTATATAATCAAATCTAATGGCGATACCATTAGATTTATATAAGCCAATTTTCGACTTTTTGAAAACCATGTCATTAATAATTAACAAAGCAAACATAATAATTTAGTTTAATTTAGTTATTTAGTTACATATTTTTAATATCGATTTATATCTCGTCTGAATCACTAACAATTTTTAATCAGCAGTTTTGTAATAATTTATGCCAATGGCAAGTTTTCCAAACAGTATTAGTATTTGAAATTGGAATTAGTTTTCGGCAGCAGCACAAATACAGTTCAATCAAGCTTCTGGTGATGCAAACGTTAGGTTTGTGAGAGAGTAGACACATTTTAAATAAAATATACATTTTGTTCCTCTTTGTTATAGCTGGGAAAATTGCTTAAATTATATATATTTTTAATAAATTTAATATATAAATAATCCTTATTTTCGTTTAGGTGTAAATTAATTCAATATCATTCATTTATTATTCTATCAGAAGCAATCTGATTTTAGTTTTAGTTTCTACTAACGGTGTCAGGTTCTTTTTACACATTATTTAAATTCCGTGGTGACGTTCCACTACTATTAGTTATTTAAATGGTATTTATACCACGTCTTAAAACAAATAATAGAATACTACCTTTTTAATTATTGTAGCATATATTGAAAGACCTCAATGAGAAGTATCTATTGTAGCGTGTGTTGCTGAGCGCTTTGGAATTAAGCCAATATGTGCTTCACCAACACCAGTACGTTAGTTGTAGATGAACGTTAGTCTTAGTCTTATGTTTAACGTGAGCTATGGTTAGTTACACAGGTAAATTAATAAATAGCACAGGTTATATATTTTTGTCGCATATCACTATAAAAATTGTATGAAGTTGTATTTTTTAGATTTTATACAATAGATATTCCTTTACTCGTAAATAGTTAGTTTAACTTTTCAAATAAAATAAAAAGAAACTGTGTCTTGAATTGTCTCTCTTACCGACTGTAATGTTGGAAGTTCTTCGCTAATGGAAATACGTCTCCTACGTAAATGCAATCAAATGATTTATACTTTGATGAGTATGATATCGTGATAGCTGTAACATTAAAACTTAAATACATAAAAGATTATTATTATATTTCTTTGATATTAGAAGTAAAATAAGAATAATACAAATACAGAAATATGTAAATTTACTATAAATAAACTGATCTAATATAAAATCAAAACCAATAATATATTCCAGGAACACTGTACTGGATGCTGTATCGTGATACATATAATATACTATATACGAGGATGATTTAACAAAACTGTACACATTGATTGATTCTAAACTATTCCAATATATTATATAGTAGTGTTGTTTATTCTTTTACTTTAAAGCGAAGGCTTATATTAATTTAAGTGATATTTAGGTACTTAGCACGACACATTTAAATTAATTTTATATTTGTTTTATATTAAAACTGAGATAACATTTAAATCATTAATTAGCAAAATACATGATATCGCGGCTGACAATTCCAGGGTGCGTCGCGAGAAAAATTCTACGGGGCTGCGAAACTGCAGGCAGCAGTTGCGGCTCCAAGAGAGCGGTGCAGTACCAGGTGAGCCATGCAACACCAGGGTTTTGAATTTTTGTCTCTCCTCGACAAGCGGTGAGGCAATAACATTTTATTTTTTTATTTATTTTTCCGAACATAGCTAATTATGCCGGACCAAATTGAACAAAGCGTAAAGGAACTATTTACTAGTCGTACATATTAAGGGAAAGATGTTGTTCTTAATCGACCACACTACAAAACAATTACTGTTCAGAGATCAAAAAAAAATTAATCAATCAATTAATTTATGACCATTATTGAATGGAACTTAGTTAAAGTTTGTGATCTTCATTTATTTATTTCTTTACTTTTATTGTATTTTACAAAAGGCGACTTTAATGCCTGTTGGCATTCTCTACCACGTTTTGTGGATGGTAAGAAATGGCGTCATAAAAGCAATAAAGAAAATAAAACTAGTACCTAAATAAAATAAAACAACGCCTCTTACATGTGTCTTAATCCTTTACATCTGTACAGTAGGTATATATTTTTTTATTATCAATACTTAAAAAAACTGTTTGTAAATGCGTTGTCAATTTTTTTACGCCATATTGAGATTAAATATTCAGAGGACTTTGGCAAACGAAATATTTTTTCTTAAATTTAACATAGCAATCATACCCATCTTAATTCAAAGCAAAGGCTGTTCTTATTCCCTTTAGGGAATAATTTTTAGAACATGGGCATTGTTTCAAACATATCAAAATTAAATTTAACAAAGTTTAAACAAAAATTAGAATAATAGTGATATTTTTCTTGCCCGTTATGAGTTCTAATGTCATGTAACATAATATAAAATAAACTGAATTTTGATTCAATTTAAAAGAAAAGCGTTATTTGCTATTACATTGTATTGAATTGCGGGGTGAGGATGATTTATGGAATGTTTTTGTGAACAGACAAACACCAATATAAAATGTGGAACTTTTGCAGGGTTTCTGCCTCTTATATATCAAGGCTACAATACAATACGAAGCCTGCTCTTTTACCTTACTTGACGCCTAATCGTAGTAAATCTGTCTGCAATATTTGTTACCTTCTTCCGTTATTTGATTGTATCTTAGAAACGAAATATTGGTGTGCTAAAAGCTAAAGCTTTTATATAGAACACATTACGACATCCCAATGACTGCCGTTAAACTGTCACTAATCTAATTTAAGCAGACTACAGAAAAATGTAGAACAAGGAACCCGGAAGTAATTTCAATAACCCGGAATAAATTTCATTGGACTTGGAACATCCACGTTGGGAATGGAAAAACTAACATGTATAAGACTGACCATCAGCAATAGATTCTTTACACACAGAACTAAATTTAGAGATTTATTTAAATATATTCAAAGGTACGTGTATAATCATTTAAGAAAGTTAGTTAATTTTATATAAGAAATAATAAAGAATATATTAATTATCTATGTTCCTTTTCAAAATCTGAGACTCAGATCCCGGAGGAAATTACAGAAGCGTTCATCAATCAGAAGTTAGTCCCCGGTTGTGTGCTTTGGATATTCTGACAAACAGACTTGCCTATGGCTAAGTAAAGAAAATGGAATATGAAGCTGTGGTAGTATTAATATATACAAAATAAACTAAATTTAAATGTGTTTATTCTAAACTAAAACTGAACTGAAACTTCTTATACAACTAAAAATGTAGACTTAATTTAGTTTCAGTTCAAAAAAACAGTAAATATTTTTGTTTAGAAGTATTTCAACATAATTAAAAAAATAAATCCAACGGCCGAACCTGAACATAATTTTAATTACTATTCTTACTTTGAAACGTTGCTTTGAAGCGAATGAGCGAATACATTGACTCCGAGAAAATTATATTTAGCTTTTTGACTCTTCATTTCTCCACGTATTAATAATCATCTAATCATAGCATTAAATCGCTAGTTGCCATGAAGTAATAGTTCATGTTCATAATGTTATTAACTATTTTCGTATAACAAATCTAGGGTAAAAGAAAACACGTTTAAAGATTCACAAAAAGCTTAAGAACCGAACCAAAGCGAACCAAATTGAACTAAACTTACCTTAACTTAATTAAATATATGTTTGCAAATAATTTAATCTCTTTGTAATATTTGTCTTCATACTCCTCACATACTTGGAATATGTTCAACGAGACATCTTGGAAGTCTCGTTTGATCTTGAGAGTTCATGTGTTTTTGAAGGTATAAGAGAGATGTAGTCGTGCTGCTTGTACATCACTACTCGCCACTATAACTTTAATACATTAACTTTTAACCAAAATATTTTTAATATTATTTGAATTGTAAAATTATTTAATTAAAGTTTAATTATTTATTTATATAGTGTTATCGTAAAGGTAAAAACTTGTCAATTTCAGAAAGTTTTCCTCCGAGTTTTTTTATTTACCGAAATGCAACAATATAAACATGTCAATTCAAAACAATACGAAAGTCGCTCGCTGTTTGTTATAAACTTAAAAATAGTTCAGGTTGAGAATAGCACACAAGACCTGTTATACTGGAGGATATGATCTACAACGTCTATAATAAAGTCTTGAGACCGGCTGAGTAGTTTGTTGTACAAAGATACTGAAGTTATGGAAGGAAGATGAGTTCGAGGTGCACTGAGCTTACATCTTCAAACAGGAGATTACTTTCATTACAAAAGTAATTAATATGTAATTAATTATGTAAACTACATTTTATGAAGCAGTTAATAAAGATACAACAATTTAAAAATGTTACAAAGTCATGTATTTCTCACATCTAAATAAAAACAAAAAAAGAGATATCTGAAGTTAATCATCGAAAAATATAGTTGTTATACATAATATTATATATATAAAACTCATTGTATCCAAAGTCTTACCCGCTGCGCGTTTCGTCGAAGCGTGAAATGGGACGAGTAAGTTGTTACGTCTCACAAAAGATATAAGAGAGCCGTCAAATGACGTCCTTTCACAGAAAGGAGCGAAGAATCGAAACTATGTTAGTTTATTATTGATTTGATTATTTACTCGTATATATTATATTAGATTGCATACAATATTGGTTTTCTTAGAATTTTAAAAATCTTCCAGTAATGTAACTTTTTTATGGTGGTCAATTTATTAATGATGAATGTTTTCTGTCCAAGAGTAAAAGTTATTCTTTACGTCAGTTATCTGGGAATTTAATTGGGAATATTGATCTTAAATTATGATAAAGGGTAATATTATATGTTAGTTTATTATTTTTAAAGATCGATGCTCTTGAGAGCTTGATGCTTAAGCACCAATTATAAGATTTGCTCAGCGCAGAAATGGCGGATAATAGTACACTATGAAGTATCAATTTGTATTTTATCTTATAATATATTTACAAGGCAAATAATATAAAGGAGCGAATTACATCAGAAAGTTTCAATCAAAGTTTCAGAAGAAAATATTTATTCATAAAAGAAAATTTTAAATCTCAGCATTATGTTCTATCAAAGAAATGATTGTCTTATGATAACTATTACACTATTGTCTGTAATATAAGTAGCAAAACACTCAAACCACGTGTACAATAAACGAATGTAAACAGTTAGTAATTGTTATACAATACTTTTATCAACACACTTTTCTAAATGTGTATTACACACATTTGATGCAGTTTCTATTTTTCAAAACTTATCACGCATGATTTAACATTTGTGGTTTTACAAATAACAAATGCGTTTTCACAAAATTTCCTCGTGTCAACTTAAAGGTCGAAAAACTTTACTAATACTATAATTCCCAGAACCAATAAGAATTAAAAACAAAAGATACAGTAATCCCTTACAGTCTCGGGAGACTTCCTGAAGGATAGCAACTTAAGAAGATAGTAGATAATGGACTTGATTAATACTCCGTTTGTTATAGGGTCAAAGTATTATTACCATCTCGAATATATTTTACATACAATTATAAATAAATAACTAGTCTTGATTGAACTCTGCACAAAGAAAAAGTATTCGTAACCACTTTGTCAAACTTTGTCACTACTACTCTTCCTTTACTGCTGCTGCTTTTGTCCAAGGGCTGGTGAATATCGCAGTACTACCGTATATACTCAAAGTTATAAATAGTTGCGAACGAATAATATAAACGAAATAATAGTGATGAAATTATCCGTCAATAAGTATTAATATATTAAATATGGATAGTATTTTAAATATCGCACAGCATAATAATCTTGGATTCCATTGGTATCCTAATAAATCTGAAAGCCGTAATTTGGATTAATAAAAAAGGATTTAACTTTTAATGAAATATAGATGCGAATATATAAGATTGTAAAATTCTACATTTATAATTTTAAAAACAAAATTCTATATTCATATGTAGTAAATATACAATTTTAAAATTACGATTTATTTCACTGGGCTTCCAATAAATATGCTTTGTGGTGAATCATTATATAAATGTAATTAAAATGTACAAATATCAATATTGGAATCATTTGCATCGAAATATTATTATATTATTATTAAATTTACAAACCAAGAGAATTCAAATCAAATTCTCTGAAAACATCACGTAACTAATAATGATTAACAAAACTATTTGGTTATTAAAGACAAATAGTATAGTTAGTAGTATAGTAAAATAGTTATTTTGGTGTTGATATGAATATAATACATATGATATATAATACGATATTAAAATGTTACTAATAATAGTAACCTTAAAAGTATCTCAATCTTAACAATAAGACTTCGTTATCAATAATACCAATCTATAACCGTTTTCTTCTGACTGGTACAATAGAACAGACGTATAGACAGCAATATTAATACTTGTCTATATTATATATATGTAGAAATAATGATATTTTTACCCAATTCAAAGATAAATAATCATTACGGAGTGCCATACTATTATACAATTTTTGTGCTACATATAAAAATTTATACATTTAGTTTAACATATTACTTGGCAACACATCTTAGCAAAAACGGTATACAGAATTTGAGCTCACCTGAAATACACAAATACATTTATAAAGCAGTTAACGCAATAACATTTTGTATGACAACAAATTAAATATATTTCAAAATTCAATTCAGTTAATGATATGTTGTGGACAATCCGCATCCGAAGAAGTCCAGGTAATGATAGAAATACAAACATTGTCGGTCACAAATTTCGAAACTCCTTGATTGATGATTGGCTCACTTAAGTTACTTAATCATTAAATATCATCTACTGCTTGTGTTGTAATCCTCCGTTTCTTGGCTGAGCAAATTTTACTCTTTATCATAATTTAAGATATTCCCAATTAAATCTCCAGACAACTTAAGTACAGAATAACTTTTAGTCTTGAACAGAAAAGTATATTTTGATCATTATTAAATTAATCAGCTTAAAAAATATAGTTTATTTGATAGCTTTTAAAATTCTAAACAAACCAATACTATACACAATTTTAATAAATATTCAATAATAAACTAACAAAGTTTCATCATTTTTCACAAAGGACATCATTTGAGGTCTATCTTAATAAGTGCCCATAATTATGAAAGTGGTCTAAGTCATGAATTTCTTGTTTCGAGAGATTTAATGAATCGAGTTTGAATAGATTAAAAATTATTTTTACATTATGCGACATTTAAATTTATAATTTTATTAGTCTTGATTAATGGAAATTTATTATAGATATGAAATTTTGTGTCAATTTCATAGGAAAATGATGTTTTTAAAGCTTGAATTGACTTAGACCATTTTCAAAATTAACGGAATGTCCTATAATTGACTTAAAGTAATAAAGAATTGTGATTTTTATTTGAAACAACAACTTTAACAAAATTATATTAATAATTCATAAACATTTATTAATCTTTTTTAAAAAGTAATCCATTTTTTATCATAATATCGAGTGTTTAAGATTTTTAAAATGTTCCTGAAAAACTGGAGGGATGTATGGTAGTAAAACATAAGATCTTTATATTGTTCTTCCGTTACGGGTCTAGTGGTGTTGTATAATGGAAGTAATTGAATATTTTCGTATATTTTTGGTCTTTCTCTTTTAGGTGAAAGATCCAAAACTTGGAATTCAGAATCATCTAAAGAAGTCTTATAAAACATTTTATAAGGTTAACTTTTCAAGAATCTCATCAAACCAAAATCACGGTCATTCGGTATATAGGAATGACCCGATACCAAAAATTTGTGGTCTATCGTTTCAATATTATTATTCGATGACTGGGCAATTTTCAGCCATGTTAATGCTACTTTAATGTTG
Source organism: Melinaea menophilus ssp. n. AW-2005 (assembly GCA_918358695.1). Classification (NCBI taxonomy): domain Eukaryota; kingdom Metazoa; phylum Arthropoda; class Insecta; order Lepidoptera; family Nymphalidae; genus Melinaea; species Melinaea menophilus. The sequence continues at coordinate 11,193,145 of OU911054.1, read as the reverse complement.
CGATTTTGGCCTGAACAAGCATCACTGTAGGGTATTACGTGTTTTTGCGAAGCTGAGATATCCTCAATATGCAATAAAATGCACGATGCTATTTCCTGTGCACCTCTTGAAGCTGTTGTTTCATCCCATACATACATTTTGACATTGTCGTCATGGAAATTATGGGACCTAAGTTGTATACGTACATGTTTCGCTTATAATAGGCTAAGGAAACAGACAGTTTAGGATAGGGAAGTGCTTTCTTTCTTTCTTTTTCTTTCTTTTCTTTTTCTTTCTTTCTTTCTTTCTTTATTTCTTTTTTTCTTTCTTTCCACGCGGGTTTTTCAAGTTATGTTTACATAATTTCTTTAAATTGTTGACTTAGACCACTTTCATATTTAACACTAAATGAATTCCGTATAACGTTGTAATTACAACAATTTTTTAAAGGTTCATTTTTGGCGATATCGTAAAAATTACATTGAATAAATTTAGTTTAAAATCATGTCATGTGAAATAAGTGATAAATTCATTTTTTTTTCAAAACTGACTTAGGCCACTTTCATAATTATGGGCACTTATATCTTTATATTGTGAGACGTAACAACTTACTCGTTCTATTTCACGCTTCAGCGAAGCGCGCAGCGGATTAGAATTTGGATGCAATGAGTTTTATATATTATTATGTATAACAACTACGAGTATGTTTTTATTATCTTCAGATATCTTTGAACATGCTTTTTATTAAAATATAAAATACGGGACCTTGTACCATGTTTCAATTGCTATATATTGATTAAATTTAACTTATAAAATATACTTTAAATAATATTTTTCCCATATAAGCACCATGTTTGTAGATGTAAGATGTATGCTCAGTGCGCCTCAAACTCATCATACTTCCATAACTTCAGTATCTTTGTACAACAAACTACTCAGCCGGTCTCAAGACTTTATTATAACTTTGTAGATCATATCCTCCATTATAACAGGTATTGTGCTTTATTCTTAAACTGAACTGTTCTTAACTAAGCAACCAACCGACCGGCGACAAATTTCCATATTGTTGTAAATGATAGTTTTTGAATTGACAAGTTAGGGGTTCGATACCTGGCCATGAAACTTATACGAGTATATTTGCAGGTCGGTAAAGAAAAATACCGGGAGGAAAGCTGTCTGAAATTAGTATATTTTTACCTATACGATAACAATGTATAAATAGGAATTAACCTTTAAATAATTTTACAATTCAAATAATATTTAAAATATTTATAACGTCATATCCCTCACATGTATTAATAGTTATCGTGGCGAGTAGTAATGTACAAGCAGCACGACTACAACATTTCTCTTACCTACATCTTTCAAAACATAAATTCTCAAGATCAAAGGAAACTTTTAAGATGCCTCGTTGTATATATTCTAAGTATGTGAGAATTATAAAGACAAATATTACAAAGAGATTAAATTATTTGGAAACATATTTTACTATAATGTTTAATTAAGTCAAATTCGGTTCCCTTTGGTTCTGTTCCTCTATTTTTTGTAAATCTTCAAATATAAGTATTTTCTTTTTTCCTACATTTGTTGTACAAAAACAGTTAATAACATTATGAACATGAACTACTACTTCAAAAACTAGCGACTCAATGATATATTTGATGATTGGTAATAAGTGGAGAAATAAAAATCAAAAATGTAGTTGTAATATTGCAAACGCACATAAAATAAAATTATCGCTCACTCGCTTCAAAGCAAGCGAACAAATAAGTTGACATTTTTAGTTGTATAAACTTACACAACTTTTCATGTAAGTTCAGTCTGTTTTTTATTTAGTAGAAACTTATCGGAAATTGGATATAAAGAATCTTTGAATCTAATTTCATTATTGCTATTGTTTTTGAATATATTTATACTAATACCACAATTTCGTATTCGATTTCCTTTAACCACAAGGCTGTTGTCAGAATATCCAAAGCGCACAACCGGAGACTAACTAATTGTGAATGCTTCTGTAATTTCCACCGGGAACCGAGTCTACATTTTGTAAGAAGATAGATGATTAATATATTGTATATTATTTCTTATACCTACAGAAAATTAACTTAAATGAGATAAATAATTTAGCTTCAATCAACTTCCTGTTTGTAAATTATAATCAGCTTCATTTGTTGTAATAATAACGCACTAACAGGTAAAGTTAATTGATATAATATAATTACTTACACATTTTATGATATTAAGATTAACAGGAACAGACGTTTGACAGGAAAATTACTAATAGATAGATAGATAGATAGATAGATAGATAGATAGATAGATAGATAGATAGATAGTACGCAGTACGCAGTCCACAAAGTATAACCAAAGATGAATGTGGACATTTAGAATACCTGTTACACTTGGTACCTGATATACCAGTTTAGAATTGGAAATGGTAAAATATCATAATCCCTTTTTTATTTTAAAAATAACCGTTTTTACGAAATTACATTCCATAAATCAAAGTGTTAAGTGCATTATATGCAAATTGTTTGTAAGGCGGATACAATATTTTTAATGTGAGTTCGAAATAAAAATTCAAAGCGTCAACATCGCTTGTCTGTGCTCTAAAAAATAATAATAATCCCAACAAATATTTAATAACAATAACAGCTGGTAAGAAATTCGGCGCATCAATAGATATAAGATCCGTACATCGGTATGCATTTACTTATGCATGTAACTCAATAACAATAACTAACATTATATTAGAATTCATTAAATTTAGAGCCATCTGTTTTTGGAAAACTCAACAAGCCATTTTACTCATTAAAAGTTCCATAGTTCTGTTTCAGTTTCAGTTTCTTTAATTTCAGTAAATGGAAATATAAACCTCATCTAAATTTTATTCAATATATAATTAACCTAATGTTTATTTATTGTGGATTACATAAATCGTGCAGTATTAAAATATTTTCATTATATAATACCTACATAAATTAAGATCATGTTGGGTTTATTTAAACCCCTCTTGAGAATAATAAGCAGGGTCATAATGTTGTTTAAACATGGTTATAAATTAAAACTCTTATATATGTTTTAAGGCAACCAAATTAATTGCGAGTTTTACCGTTATCGTTCCCTTTACGACTCCTATTACTTAACAATAATTTGTTGACCCATTTAATATATTTTGGTATTTAAAATCTATTATTTATATTGATAAAGTTGATTTGTAGTCCGACGTCCTTGTTACGAAAGCATAGCCAAGGGCAATTGTTATAGTAAGAACCAACTTGGTTTCACACGGTTAAATGCTGACACCACGCTTCGAGTATCCTGAAGACGACACCATACGGCTTGCGTTCTCACCATCGATGGGAATCGAGGATAAAATATATTCATTCTTGGGTCAATCGCTGACCTGGAATCACCTTTTTTAGTATTAATTAATTATAAGTTTTAATTGTAACTCGTTAATATAATTTTATAAAATAATTGTTTTTTTTTGCATCCTTCGCTGCCACCAAACTTAATTTCCTCAGCAACAATATTGTTTATTATTGTTTTACATTAAAGTTCTCCATATGGGTGTATCTCATAAACCAATTGATGAATTGAATAAAGTAAATACCTCCAGAGTCTGCCCGTCGCTTGCCCGCTTTTCTGGTCCGTTAAAATGACGCTGTCATACAACTTTATTACAAATTCTGTGGCTAGGAAATAATTAAAAAACATATTTTTTAAAATGTTTTTAAGTAAAATATCACATCCATATCTATAAAACCAAATATATATCAAGAGGTAGTTGACAGTCGTTTACAATATGAAAAGAATAATCTTTAACTACTATTAGTGTTATATCACTAAATTAAAGTGCTTGATATATTTCTTAGACTATAGTTAACGTACATTTGAACCACTTTGAATAAATCTCTAAATTTGAATCTCCGTGAATGGATGTTACAAGTCCGATGCAATTTATTGCTTCCGGGTTCCTTGCTGTAGATTTATGTGTCTTCGGCTTAAATTAGATTTGTTTGTGACATCCTTGTTTCAGTTTAAAGACAGGGATTAGGATGTCGTAATACATCTTATATAGAAGCTTTTAGCTTTTAGCTCATCCATATTTAGTTTCTAAGGTAGAATCAAATGAAGGAAGAAGGAAATAAATATTGCAGACTTTACTACATTAGGCGTCATGTAAAGTAAAATACCAGCCTTCGTGTTATCAGATATAAAAGAAAGAGAAACCCTGCAAAGTTCTGAACTAATAAAGAACATCAAATAACATTAGAACTCATAAAGGGCAGGAAATATATCACTATTATTCATATTTTTGTTTAAACATGTGTTAAATTTAAGTTTGGTACTGTTTATTGTGTTTTATTGTTTTGAGGGAATGAAAAAAAGCTTTCGCTGCTGAAGTTATAGAATAAACAACACTGCTATATAATATATTGAAATAGTTTAGAACCAATCAAACTGCGTATAATATATTTTCTCTTTCAGTGGACGGGTGCAAATAAAAGTATAGATGACTGATATACAATACCTGGATGGGACATTCACTAACTTTATGTGAAAACTACGTCATAAATATTTTATTGACAACATAAAAGACTAATCCATTTATTATAGAAATGAATGAACATTTTCATAACAACTTTGATGTTTTATTATTTGCGATTTAAAGGATTTCTTTCCAAATATCGTATATGGGTGTATCAGTGAGACTTGTACGAGACATTGTCAAGAGCATGCAACTTAAAAAGAAGAGCAGTTTTTATTTTAGTTAATTAAGATTAAGTAAGGTAAAATATAGTTCCACCAATTCGATAATAATATTATAATCCTTCAGCTCAATGTGGAACGAATTAATCAATTGATTTAAGATAATTAATTCCTCACGTTTATGTGATCTAAAGACCAATAATAAAATTAATGGTTTGGGAGACCTTTTTTTGTGTTTAGTTGTCTCCAGAATGCGACGAGATAATTAGCTAAAAATTTTCTCATGTATGTTTGAGCCAAACGTGGATGTCATAGCGAAAATAGATTGAAAAAATGTTTAGCTATTCAAAGGTTATCACGAAAAGAAGAAGGAGGAGCTCAGCTCAAAATCCGCCGCGCAATGTTGGCGGATCCTAGTAATAAAGTGATGTGATTAATGTCTCTATTGACAATATAATTATACTGATAAAAAGTACTTTTTATATTTTATTTATATTTAGCTTCACGCCATATCCCTTGCGGGGTAGCCAGAGACGACGGAGCGCCAAACGCTACGGTCCCTGCATACCTCTTTCGCCTCGGCCACAGACATCAACCTCTTCATACATGCCCTCCGGGGGGTCCTCATGCTTTTTACGTGACCTTCCTCCAGTATCATAGATACTGTGTTTTCGAAGGTCACTCGAGGACTCCCCCTGTCTCTCTTACCGCTCACTTTTCCTATATATATCTTTTTTACCATTCTTTCATCACTCATTCTTTCGACGTGCCCAAACTACCTGAGCACGTTCTTCTTCATTCTCACCGTGACATCTGCTCTAGTACCTGCCATACTGTAGATCTCTGCATTACGGATTCGATCAGCTAGACTGACTCCGCATATTCTGCGAAGAGATCGCATCTCCACAGCATTCACCTTTCCTACATTCTTCTTCTGTGTTACCCACGTTTGGCTGCCGTATAACAGCGTCGGTAGCGAAACTGCATTGTGTTCAGCCAAACGTGCAGCTATGCTGACATTTTGCCGTCTCAACACCATTTTGGCGTCAAAGCACCGTTGACTCTGTTACCGGCAGCAATACGCCTTTCCACATCCATTTCGTATCTTCCGTCTCTGCTAAACATACTTCCCAAATATACCACTTCATTCACTTGCTCTATTATCTTATCATTGACGTTGATCTTACATTCTGTTCTTTCTTCATTTCTTTCAAATATCTGAACCTTCGTCTTATCTACATTCAGGTTAAGACCATTAATGTCATACCCATCTTTCAGAGTGGTGACCAATGCCTGCAAATTGCATTCTGATGATGCAATGAGCACTGCATCATCTGCATAAAGCAAGCAATTTACCTTAAGGTCACCTACTTTCACTCCCATGTCACTGTTTTTTACGCCTTGGAGACAACTATCCAAATACAAATTGAACAACCAAGCTGACATAGCGCAACCTTGCTTAACACCCGATTGGATGTCAAACCAGGGCGACATGCCAGCTCCTACTCGCACACAGGCTGAGTGATCTCGGTAAAGAGACTTTACCGCCTGTAGCCAGGGTCCGTTCACATTGTATCGGGGCAGTATCTCCCATAGCTTCTTTCTCACAACCCTGTCAAACGCCTTTTCCAAATCCACAGAAGCACAGAAAACCTTTTGGTTTAGGGCCAAAAATTTTCCGTGATGATGCGCAGGGAAAAGGTCTGATCTATACACCCTCTTCCAGGTCTAAAACCTCTTTGGGCCTCCCACAACAGCCTTTCAGATCTCTCTTGCATTCTTCTCGCTAATATTTTAGCATAAACTTTACCGCCTAAGCTAATCAAACAGATTGCCCTATAGCTTGCACAGTCTATCTGTGAACCTTTGCCTTTATACAAAGGTGCGATGACTGCACTTCGCCAATCGTCTGGGACCTCCCCCGATTTCAAGCATAAATTGGACAAAAACCAGAAAAAGTCCCAGACGCGTGGCCCACCATATTTGATCATCTCGGCAGTAACTTCATCTGCTCCGGCAGCCTTACCACATTTCAGACTTCGAATTACGCTTTCTACTTCTTCTAAACTGATTTCACTATCGGCTACATCTTGACTCAGCATTACGCTGGTAGTCAAGACCGAGGCGTCCTCACATTCATACATCTCCTAGTAGAATTCCGTCCACCGCTGCAAAACGTGTGCTTGCTCAGTTAAAATATGCTATATGCTTTTTATATTGATTATATATTAATTGTATTTCTTTATAAAACAGGAGATACGAGTAGATACTGGAAATAAATAGCCTTCGATTCATAGCTGAAGTGTCTTAGGAGTAATGAAACTGAATAATACATACGGTGAGTATTGCCGTGCAAATAGGGTTGGCGATGCATTATTGGTAACAAATGGCTGTAATCTTTTTTTGTAACTATTAAAAAATATATATACTGATATAGATAACATTACGGCACGTTAAATTGCTTTAGCAAATTAATACCTACTATTATCAGGGTAATTTGGTGATTTATAGTTATAGCGTTGCTTTAATCATTTTGGTTAATTTAGTTATGGTACTATTAAATAATACTATTATTAGTAAATATTTTTAAGTTTACGGACAGACGAACACACAACAATATTTTAAAGCAGTGGCAGCCCTATCACTACTCGTAGGAGATCCCGCCACTATTACACGCCGACTTCCTTTTCATGAAGCTTTGCTCATTTTTATGAGCTTTAGATAAGCGATAGACGAATAATAAGTATCTTAATATTGGACTGTATAAGAGATACTTAAAATAACTAATTCACATAGGTATTTGTGTAAAGAATAATCTTAATACTGCTTCATGATTAATTCACAGAATTTAGTACAATACTTTTAAAAGTATTTGTCTCTTTCTTTATATCTTTCAGTATCATAAAAAAAATACTGAACTCATTTTGATGATGTTTTTTTTTTATTTTTACTAGAACATGTAAAAACGATTGTAATTGTTTAAACTTTATAATATTATATATTTAATATCTTTCTCTGAATACATACAATTATGTCTAAACACGTACAACACTTTAGTAAGTCATATTCAGTTCACACAAAATATAATATAGATGCAAGGCTCAAGAATATTTGATATATAGGTAAAATAAGATGAACTGCTAAGATCGTTTTATATGTTATAACATGATCTTATGTCAGTTATAACACTATGTTATAACACTGCGAATTAAAATAATAAATAAAACTATTAAAAGTCTTTTGATTACCAAAATTACCAACGTTGCTATATTGCTAGAAGCCAACAAGCAACATAAAATTTCAACGTATGAGTAACTTGACGAAGACTATAATTAAATAAAATATTAACTGTCGCAGTACAATATCCATCTAGTCGTTAGAGACACGGCATACAGACTGACTGCAGCGTGTCACGGGTCTGTGGAAAACTAATACTCGTACATATGTACGTCTTGATACATATAACATTTATGTTATATAATTTCTGATTTCGTAAAAAAAAATAAAGCAATTTGTAGTCTATGTTTTTAATATTATTAATATTAAAAATGTCTATTTTGATAAGCCTTCCTTAGCTTTTATTACGCTTCTAAGATTTTTATTATATTTACACGCATATTTTTTAACTAGCAGGAGAGTTTTTTAAATTAAATAGTAATATTATTAACAGCGTTTATATTAATATCTTTTATACACCACTAATAACTTCCAATGTGAATCGTTGTGTTATCAATTGCCGAATGCATGTATGAATATGCAATCTCTATGGAGTCGGTCATTATACTTCCCGACTGTGATACTACTGATACTGACATTGTAATGAATACTATAATTTATATACATTTTACCAAAAACACTATTCATTAATGCTTTAAATTTTCCCTATAATTATATACCGTCTGATTAGTTTACACGATATTCACTATATATAGCGTATGTTGCAGGAAACTTAATAAACGTTATCTTACATAATAGCAAAAACATTAATTTATTGACCGAAGGACGAATGTTGAGCGTAGCGAAGAAGAGTGTAGCGAAGCGTTTGTCCGAAGGACTACGTTTCCATTAGATAGGCCCATTCTGCGATTTTTCCGTATGTGTTTCAGTATGTTTGTTCCGACGTAGCCGGCGTATTTTTCATCAGATCATCACGAAAATCGGCAGACGTATTCTTTGAATTATTTGAATTTTTATGTCGAGCCGTTTTTTTGATTGGGCTAAAAAATCCAAAATGGCGGGGTGTTTTAGTTTTGTTTTTGGCGTAGCAATAGTTGGCGAGCTTACAAGGTCTGCACAATTAGTTAATAAAATCTTTATAAAGTTTTTTAAAATATATTATTTAGATTCACTTTTATTATTCTACTATTCCAAAATTATAATTTGTATTTGGAAACTATTTTTCTTTTCTCTTGTTGTTATTTCTATGAAATAGTTTCTATGAAGAAATATAAATCTTATAAACTACGTATGATAAAGTTAACTAATAAATAAAAGTTTTAGTATCTGTCAAGGAGCATATTGCCTTCAGTATGCTCTTTATTTTTTTAACAAATAAAATATTTAACCTTCCCCAACATGGCAGGTCTCCAACCTGCGACCTGTCAGGTGACGGCGCTCAGCCATTGGAGTTACCGTGTCGGTTGCGAGCTTGATGAGTTTTGAATTATATATAATATATAATAAAATCCTTATCAGGATGAAGATGATATACATATGTAAGTAATTTGATTCTGACATTTCTAGAATTGTTATCTTTGCAGAAAATAATATTAATAATGATATTTCTCATTACTCGAATACGCAATAGAGGTTTTTATATCCGCGTTTATAAATTTTTATGTAAGAACTATTAAATAATTAAAATATATCAAAATAATAAATTAATAGTTCTTTATCATCATCAAATTAAAAAAATAAATTTAAAATGAGTTATTACACACTGCATTAGTAACCACGCGTTTAGTAAACTATGTAGCTGATCTATTACACGAACCATCTTCAATATTTGGGAGTTCCGTATAATATATACTTAAAATTATAAAATGTTCAATCTCTGTAATTAATTAACATAAAATAAAGGACTCTGATAAGTAAGATACTCCAATAATTTTCTAATAATATATTTTTTTAATATAAATATTTCAACTACAATTTTACTTATTTTACGGAACTCTAAACCAGTCAGTGCGAGTTAATTTACGTTGCTACTTAAAAGCTCTCTCTAGATACGGACGCTGTGAATGATTACAAACATTTTTATTTCTTTTCGTAATCCTAGAAGCTCCGTAACTTTCGACTTAGTTATAAGTTGAAGTAGCTGATGTAGTCTGAGGATTGCTACAGAAGTTACTTATTAAAATATAAAAAACAAGTTTTTAAAAAATGTAAAAAACCTACTAAACTTATTTCACACCTTCCAGTTAAGAGAAAAAATTGAGAAGATATTAAGCAAATATAATTTAATAATTTCGCAAAGTTTTTTTATCGGAAGGAATGTGTGAAGAAGCGTTCAACTTAAAGAATAAAATGAACCACTAAGACTAAAAAATAACATATGACATACATATGTATATATTAAATTTTTTATAAAGTTCGGAGTGGATATATAGAGCAGGTAAAATTTAGCAGCCTTATGTGATTTATGCATTCAAACGCTTTTACTAGATTCCACTCGTACCGTCATCTCCCTGTAAACTCCACATTTCACGCTCTCCGATTTCGCAACCTTTGAACTGCCATTTTAAAACGATACGTACATCAGTGTTCTCATTCTAAATATAAAATAGATAAAGCATATTTAATGTTATCAACTATTTTGTTTGGTTTATTTCTTTTACTGATATAAAATTGATTCTAGACGGAAGTCATATATAAAATCATAAGATTAATATAACTAACGATTCTTATTGATTAGTCGGTCACATCTGTAACGTTCGTCAATGAAGCACTATGTGGTTGTTGTTCAGAAAAAAACGATTAATATTTTTTGAAAAAAAGATTACAATTTCCATTTCAGTGATCGATTTCAATTTTTTTAAATACAAACATATACTGTTATTTCAACAGTATTATATACTATAATTCAATATATATTTTACATTTTCGTTTCAGAAATGAAAATGAAATAATTAAATTAAAATTTAACAACAATATGCATATTATATTTAGTGATGTATGAATTCTGAGATGTTTGTTTTCCAGTTTTAGTCCCTTAAATGGCGGTGAAAATTTATTGTGGATTTGGGGTTCATTTCGCCGTGCCGTTATACATAATATAATACTTCACCATTATATATTCTTAGCATTTTAGAATTATAAGAAGTACTCTCCTGGGGATATTATCAAACGATTGCCGGATGGATTAAACACTAAATGTTTATTTAATTACTATGATATATCTTCTTCTATCTATTATATAAAAATGAATCGCAAAATGTGTTGGTAAGCGCACAACTCAACAACGCATGGACCAATCTTAACAATTCTTTTTTTTAAATATTCCTTGAAGCCCAAGGATGGTTCTAACGGCGAGAAAAATTCGAATAATTTCCAGGAAAACCCTAAAAGAGCCCTTTTCTTTTTCCTATATAATTATTTTCTAACTAAATTTAGAGTCAATTTGAACTGTGTTGCTATACAATAAAGTTCATATTAAATTACAAGCACTCATTTTTGTCTAAACGATGTAGGTGTGTTGCTAACGTCGAAGAGTCAATTCGCGCTTTATTGTCGCTGCACAAGGTTCAAAATTAATCAAATGAATGTGTACACCCGACCAAATTGAAAAGTCAAAAAAAGTAAATGTAAGATTTGATTGGCCTTGGAATATTCTTTCTTTTGTTTTAGTTTCGGAATGCGACATAAATTGTCATCAGTTTTCACGTCATTGCATCTGTCAAACAAACTGTGTTAAAAAGCGTTTATAATATTTAATAATTAATTTTGATTGTATAAATACCTGTGATTAATAATTATTTCATGTGATATGCCTCCTATAAGACGAAGTAATTTAAGTAGAAGAACCCGAAATGCTAAAAACCAAATTAATTACCGATCTTATCACACTGCACATGAACGTGACGACCGAAATGAACGCGAAAGAATTCGTATATCACGAACGCGGGAAGCGAGAGCAAGAGATTCAACTAATAATCGCGAAAGTTTGAATCGAGCTGCTTTCAATTACGATTTGTCAATTGACTACAGTAACCACCAATGTGTTGCTATTGGATCTATGAACTTGGTTTGCTCTTATTGTAAGGCATTGAAATACAAAAATGAAGCAAATGGATTGTGTTGCGCAAATGGGAAAGTGAAATTGATACCATTGGATCCACCACCAGAGCCGTTGTACTCATTGGTTTCAGGAATAGAACCATACACTTTTTGTCAAATATTCAACAATATAATAATTGCTTTCAAATGACATCATTTGGAGCAACAAACGTAGTTCGGGAAAATTTCATGCCAACTTTTAAGGTATGTATTATAGCAGTTAATCATTATTATTTTAATGAACAAAATTTCCTGTTAACTAAGTAAATATGTGTCATTAACCTTCAGTTCCCTAAACCCCAACACATATATTACTTAGTCATTACATTATTTGGTGATTCAGTATTAGCAACACTTTTATTATTTTGAAACACAATATAATTATTTGATGATGGATATTAGTTACAACTAATTATTACATATTGACATACCTAAGCATATCAATTATTATTTGGTGATTCAAATTAAGAGACAGATATACTTTTTAGGAACAAATATTATTTCTATTTGGCAAAAATCATTTTTTTTAATTTACAGATACAAGGCCAAATATATCATAGAGCAGGTTCACTGTTACCAGTGTCAGATAGCAATTACAAATTTCTGCAAATTTATTTCATGGGCAATTCAACACGAGAAATTGATATGCGTTGTTCACATAACAATTCACTAAAGAGGTCTATTGTAGAACAATTACAAACTTTATTTCATGAGTACAATCAATTGATTATGTTGTTTAAAACTGCACTGGATTGGATGCCATCTGATAATCACAAAATTGTAATCAGAGCTGATAAAACACCTGTTGGCCAACATGCAAGACGTTTTAATGCACCAACTATTGATGAAGTTGCCATCGTTGTAGTTGGAGAAAACTTGGAATCCCGTGATATTGTTTTACATCGTCGGAATGATCAATTACAACGTATAAAGGAAACACACCGCTCATATGACGCACTGCAACATCCCATTATATTTTGGCAAGGTGAAGATGGCTATGATTTTTCAAACAAGATGATAAATCCCATTACAGGTAATAAAAAATATTAGTATATATAAATATTAGTATATATAATATATCTCCATAGCTTTAGCTATTAATATATATATTATCAGTCATTATTATTATATATATTATCAGTCACTATATTATTATTTTTTTAATTTTCAATATTATGAAAACAAAAATCTATTTTCAGGTTCCGAAACCAACAAAAAAGTCAGTTCAATGAACTATTATTCCTACCGCCTAATGATTCGTGAAAATGAAGACAATCACATACTCAAATGTCGGCGATTATATCACAAGTATGTTGTAGACATGTATGTTAAAATTGAAACGGAGAGATTAACATTCATCAGGTTGAATCAGAGCAAACTCAGATCTGAAGAGTATATTCACCTTCGAGATGCGATTAATACTGATGGAAATGCACAGAATGTTGGTCGGATGACTATTCTTCCAGCAACATATATCGGAAGCCCTCGACATATGCATAAATATGCTCAAGATGCCATGTCATATGTTCGTCATTATGGTAAAGCAGATTTTTTCATCACATTTACATGAAATCCACACTGGATAGAAATCAAGCAGGAGTTATTCTCTGGGCAATCACCTATTGATCGTCATGATATTACAGAGTCTTTAGACAAAAGTTGAAATCTTTGATGGATTTCATTGTAAAACATTATGTGTTTGGAGAGACACGCTGCTGGATGTATTCTGTGGAGTGGCAGAAACGGGGATTGCCACATGCACACATTTTGATTTGGTTAGTTGAAAAGATAAGGCCAAATGAAGTTGATGCAGTAATATCAGCTGAAATTCCTAATGTAGAAGTAGATCCTGGATTGCATGAGGTAGTTATTAAAAACATGATACATGGTCCCTGTGGAACTCTTAATCAAAATTCACCGTGTATGGTGGATGGTAAATGTTCAAAGCGATATCCACGGACATTAATATCTGAAACAATCACTGGTAATGACGGTTATCCTTTGTATCGTCGCCGATCGACAGCAGACAATGGCAGATCAACAATTGTCAAAATAAATCAACAAGATATTGAAATAGATAATCGCTGGATTGTTCCATATTCACCCATTTTATCAAAGACCTTCAAAGCGCACATCAACGTTGAATCTTGCCATTCAGTAAAATCTATTAAATACATTTGCAAATATGTAACCAAAGGGAGTGATATGGCTGTGATTGGTATTAATGCAGAGAATTCCAATGATGAAGTTACCAAATACTAAATGGGTCGCTATGTTAGTAGTAATGAAGCAGTTTGGCGAATATTTTCTTTTCCTATTCATGAAAGACACCCTACTGTTGTTCATTTAGCTGTTCATTTAGAAAATGGACAAAGAGTATATTTTACAGCACAGAACGCAGTAGAAAGAGCTTTACAGCCACAATCTACTACATTAACCAGATTTTTTGAGATATGTCAAAACGATGATTTTGCTCAAACATTGTTATATTCTGAAATGCCAAAATATTATATTTGGAATCAATCCTTAAGGAGATTTATATGACGGAAACAAGGAAAACCAGTTACAGGATACCCAGATATATTTTCTACCGATGCGATTCGTCGAATTTATTCAGTACATCCAAGCAATGATGAATGTTTTTATTTACGACTGCTATTAGTCAATGTACGTGGCCCAACATTGTTCCAACATGTACGAACTGTTAATGGTGATTTGTGTGGATCATATAGAGAAGCTTGCCAACGTTTGCGATTGCTAGACAATGATGCTCATTGGGATCAAACTCTCAATGATGCTGTAATATCATCACAAACTCATCAAATACGAACATTGTTTTCTATAATTATATCTACCTGCTTCCCATCAAACCCAAAGGATTTGTGGATCAAGTACAAAGATAATATGTGTGATGATATTTTGTATCAAATACGGATTAGAAGGGGAAATCCAAATATACAAATAAGCGAAGAAATTTACAATGAAGTATTGATTTCAATTGAGGACATGTGCTTGATGATGTCAAACAAACTATTATTTCAATTAGTTAGGCCTGGCCGCGCCCAATCGTCCAATGCATGATGCTTTTAACCAAGAGTTGCACCGAGAAAAACTGTATGATCTCAACACTTTGAAAGAATTAATTCAAACGAATCTTCCACTATTGAATGAACAACAGAAGTATGTATTTGATACACTTATGAAAGTAATAAATGATAAAAGAGGAGGGATTTACTTCTTAGATGTACCTGGTGGTACAGGAAAAACTTTTTTGATTTCATTGATATTAGCAACAATTCGCTCACAAAATAAAATTGCACTTGCACTCGCTTCGTCGGGAATCGCAGCAACTTTGCTTGAAGGTGGTAGAACAGCTCATTCAGCACTAAAATTACCATTAAACATGCAAAGCAACGAAACTCCAACCTGCAACATTTCGAAGAACTCTGCAATGGCAAAGGTTTTGCAGCAATGTGGATTGATTGTTTGGGATGAATGCACGATGGCACATAAAAAATCTTTGGAGGCTTTAGGTAGAACCTTACAAGATCTCCGGAGCAATCATAACCCATTTGGTGGTGCAATTATTTTATTAGCAGGAGATTTTCGTCAAACATTGCCAGTGATTCCACGATCAACGCCACCTGATGAACTTAATGCCTGTTTAAAGTCCTCCAATTTGTGGAAATATGTGAAGGTATTACACTTAAGCAAGAATATGCGTGTCAAGTTGCAAATTGACAAATCTGGAGACATATTCTCTAAACAACTCATTGACATTGGTAATGGCAAATTTCCTATAGACATCTTGACTGGTTGCATTAACTTTCCTCAAAGTTTTTGACAGTTAACTAGATCAAAAGATGAACTTATTCAAAAGGTGTTTCCAGATGTTGCTCAAAATTATAGAAACCATGATTGGTTGAGCGAACGGTCTATATTGGCTGCAAAAAACATAGATGTAAGTGAATTAAATTTCAAAATTCAAGAACAAATTACAGGCGAATTGAGGATATATAAATCAGTTGATTCGGCTACTAACCAAGACGATGTCGTCAACTATCCGCCTGAATTTTTAAACTCGCTGGATTTACCAGGATTGCCACCTCACAATCTTCAATTAAAGGTTGGATCGGTAGTAATAATGTTGAGAAATATCAACCAACCGCGTCTTTGCAACGGCACACGGTTAGCGATAAAAAAATTATTGAACAACGTGATAGAAGCAACTATACTGAAAGGAAAGTATAAAGGAGAAGACGTTTTGATACCACGCATCCCAATGATTCCGACTGATGTACCATTTGAATTTAAACGACTACAATTTCACTAAAATAAAAATAAAACAGATTTTTGTTAATAATTATGATTCACTTGATTTACAATAACGCGATTACTGAAAATACTTATATACGTTTTATTTCATTATTTTTTATTTCATCGGTTACGAACCCTATGTTAATAATAATAGTAATAAAGAATTAATTATCTCTATACTTTGTAATTGAAGCACCCACTTTATAAATATTTGACACCTTTAGGTTCCCACTATCCCTTTAGATTATTTTTCAATCAGGTTTGAACCTTAAGTTCCCCTCTTGGTTTGAAGCCCTCTGGCAGACATCCCAATCGGAGTTTTTAGTGGGTCTCAAAAGGGTGACCAAAGTTCGTGGAATCTAAGATACTTAAGTCACCCGAGCTGACCTTTTTCTTTAATTCTCCTGAACAGAACCGTCACCATGATGATAGGGCGATGTGTGAGGATCAGCAGAGTAAAAACGTCTTAAGGTCGAAATATAAACTGCCACATTCCAAATCTATTTGACAGAACGAAGTCTGCCGAGTTGTATAAAAATTGTTGTATTTATTAAAAAAAAAAAACATTTTTCATGATTTATCTTTTAAAATTTAAATATTTTGAGTTTAACTTTCATTGTATGTATTAGTAAAAACCACCAAATACTTTTAATTATAGACATCTTAATAAAATGATAAAGTAACATATTAAAAAAAGGATAATTTTACGATTTATGTATTATATTATTTAAAATATTAAATGATAAAAAAATACACCAGAATTCTTAATATATATAAATCACGTGTCGCGTTGTTTGTCCGCGATGGACTCCTAAACTACTTAACTGATTTTAATAAATTTACACACCACGTATAGTTTGACCTAACTTAAAAGATATAATAATTTTCAACTCAATTCATAGTCGCAGTATTATTTTATTGCAAATTATTAGTTTATCATTTTGCAGTTAGCTCCTAACAATTCTGAAAGATGGGGGTATCTATTGACTGGATTGAGTAATTACGAATGAGGTATCTACCCTACCTACCTCATTCGTAAGTTTAGTGTTCCAAGTTATTTACTAAAAACTTTGTAATATACAAATAGTATTATAAACTTGGATAAAATTAAAAAAATAATTATAATTATTTTGTTTTGATTTTTGCTTAATATCGACTGTAATAAAACATTATGGTTTTCATGAAAGATGTACTCTGAACTTTACCTCTTAAATAGTTTACTACAATGTAATATATCAAAAACAATAGTCACAGCAACGCGTGACCGGGTCTGCTAGTATGAGATAAAGATGTTTGAAAACTATAAAATGTAGAAACTTTGTTAATTATGCTTACATGTATAGGTTTATGAATCAAAATATTTATGAGAATACCGAGAGAAACAAGACGCATTACTTAAAATATCAAGTACAGTAGAAGAGCTTCATATTCATTTGGTAAGTAATGGTAGACTTTCCTTTGTAAATCATTTCTAATCTGAGTAATTATGTGTTAAAAAAGTAATATTATTTAAATAATGTATTGTAAAAATAATAAATAAAATCTTAATAGAACAGCAGTGTAGTTAAGTAATTAAATCGTAGTATCCTCTGGACCGTTTATCTCACTCCCGTAGAACTGAAAGCGTCTCTAAACGCGATCCAAAACTACTTGTAACGTCGCAGGTACTGAAAAACTAGAAGAGATAACGTACATTTTAAGTGAAAAATAAAAAATTATCATGTTTTAATATATACTTTGCATTAGCGGAATATTACTTTGGTAGATGGTTAATTAAGGGCACCTATGGAAATGTGGATAGTTGTAGAATTTAGATACGTCGTGCGGTGTTACCTTTCAAGGACAAGGAAGGATAGAAGAGAGGAGGGAAAGTACCAAGTTGTATGAACTGTTCTATGGAACTCTACTTCTTGCTCAACCACTATGTATGTATTAGGTTTACGTATTAGAGAGTAGTTATGTATATGTATGTCTATTGTTATATTGTATTGCATCTACCTATATCATCTGATTTTTGTCTAAATTTCTTCTAACCCTAAGGTTGTCTGGAAGAAATCACCGTTTGGCGATAAAACTGCCTTTTGTATGTTCCCAATGTTTGTTTCTTTTTGTTTTTTTTGTAATATTTTTTTTCATGTGGTGCACAATAAAGTATATAAATAAATATGGATCAATCATCTATAATATATAATTGAACTTATGTGGCTATGGCTGTCATTATATATGTCAATTATTATTATGACGCAAAAATAACTGAAGAATAAAACTTAATGCGACTACAAAATAACGGACAAAGCACAATTAAATTTGTAATAGATTTCACAAAGAATTTGCCAATTTGGGGATAGAATCACCACTGGTTAAGACACTGATTAGAAACACCTATCGTCCTAAATTATATGAAATATAACTATGTTATAAATCTCCAGGTGTTTTATGTTGCATTTTCTTAGCAGACGCTTCTTAAAAAATACGATTTACTTTAAAGTCTCTTCTACAACCTGACATCTGTGTAGTCGTTAGAGGCAACGTATACAAACTGATTGCAGCGTGTTTACGTGTCTGTACGTGGAGCATAAATACTACATACTTACGAGTACGAGGGTGTTTTTTAAAGTTCGGGGAATGGAATAGAAGGGGATGAAATATATTAACCAAAATATTTTTCTTTCAGTATATTCATTAGCAATCCTAATACATATCAATAACCAAAATAACAAACTTGAAAAAATCATTTTTAAATTTGTTTAATATCCCAATAGCCTATAGTTGGGATTGTGTTCAGTTTTGTAATCAAATAAGTATTATAACCTATAAGAAAAAAGTTTCTGGACACTTCACTAGTGACTAGTTATCGACAAATCCACAAATATTATATTTTGTTTAAACAATATATATTTGTCGTATTATTATTCCCTTTATTTGTATTAGGTAAAAAAAAACGATTTTTTTTTATTTTAAACAAAGACACATTTAAAAGGACAAAGACACATTTTCACAAATTCATAATACTGAATTAAAAAGTATGCATTACTTGTGACTTTATTCGCATTAATTTTAACTATTTCGCCAAAAGGTCTGACCTTATCTTAATACAAGTTTGAAAAATAAAGATGTACGAGTATATATTTTTTTTTTGCATGATCCTTTGGTACGAGAAACAAATAAGAATTTTAATAAATTTACTTTTTTGTTGTCTGTGAGAAAACCAACGCGGACTTTTATATAATATTTTAATCAGATTTTAGGACCTTATCTCTATAAAAAGAAAATTTGTATCTATACATTTGTTGTTTGTAAGTAAAGTTAATTAAGAATTACATATAGAAGCCGTCTGCTGAATCGCTCTATGCAGTATGCAAAATAATAATAATTCTGTGTAACGATTCGGCATGACTTATTAATTTATTCTCGTTACCATTGTTTATATTATTTAAGAATATTAGTCAATATATGATAACGGGATACTCACTTTAAATAAATCATTAACCAACATCAAAGCAAAACGTCGACTAAAAAACCGGATGCAATCGCTGGTGTAACAGAATGTTCCTTTAGTGGAGAGGCTGCATTAGGCTGAGTGGCTGTCTAGTCAACGAGCCATATGTGCTACCTAATGGGTAAGTATGATGTATGGTACTAAGTATTTAATATCATCAATTTATTCCTCACAAAATTAATAGTGAAAAAATATTAATAATAATAGTTAATAACTTACTATTAAAACATAAATTAATAATAAGTTAAAGGGTATTCAAATTTATGTCACTTACAACATTTCTTAAGTGACATATATTTGAAATAAATAAAAATGTCTTTGACTGCAGTTGACTACACTTTATAATTCAATATACACCTTACAATTCTTGATTAACTATTTATGATATTATTTACACATACTACAACTTTCAATTTTCCATATAGAATATAACATTTAAGTTTTAAAAATATTAATTTATCTTCACGCCATATCCCTTGCGGGGTAGCCAGAGGCGACGGAGCGCCAAACACCAAAAAGGTTGAAATTATTTAATAAATTATAATCTATATCTATTTATTATTCATATTGTATGAAATGTTACTAAGTGACATATCTACCACTTTACACAACCGGTATATTTAGATCTTTTAAAATAAATATTTATATAATTTCATATGAAATGATTCAAAACATTTATATTTCTTTTTCGTATTTCTCATTGCCTCGGTCATTTCTGACAGTGAAAAGTTGAAGTAACGATCAAATGATTGACGCAGAACTAATTTAATGATTATTTTTTTTATTCTTAAGTGAATTATTGATGTTATTTTTTTAATACCTAGTTACGTCAGTCCAAACAGCTGACTCGACAGTCACACCAGCCCATCCCGCTGAGTCGGTATCTCGCAACGTTCGCACGCTCATATTCGAATGATGGGAACAATACCCTTCTGGGTGGCCGGCTCGATAGTATTTAAGACATTGTATTAATATTAAGTTAGTCTTGTTAAGGTAGTCTAAGTAATTACTTGTCAATTAAAGTGATTATATTTTAAATAAACTTGACCACCTAGTGACCTTATTTTGTATCGTCTTATAGTTTATTGTCCTGTAATGAATACCAGGAGTGGTTAACTAAGACAATTAAACAATTTCGCTAAGTCAAATTACCCTCGAGTCTTAAATAATCTCGTAAAAGTTAAATTTGAACAAAAAGACATTAAACTTAAGTAATAAAAAACCACTAACACTTTTTAAAAATAAAACGTTTATTATACAAATGAATAAAATATATCAAATTCTCATTCTTACTTATGAAGGTTGGTACAGCTAGATGTGATAGTTAATTTAGAATAAAGAGACCTCTTATAAAATAGTTTTATAGTGTAATATTTATAATTATTTATATCATTTTTAATTTCTAATAAACATTTTCAAAAAGTCGCTAATATGATGTAATAACAAAATCTTGCTGAATTCATAAACGTTTGTTAATAAACAATAATAGGTTTTATAAACAATATTCACTATCGAGAACTCGTATTATTTACATTTACTTTCCCACTGAATAAAATAATACCGGCACCAATATATTCTTTTTAAATGAACTATCTCTCGCTGGGCTTTTTTTGTGGCTAAAA
Organism: Melinaea menophilus ssp. n. AW-2005; assembly: GCA_918358695.1. NCBI lineage: Eukaryota > Metazoa > Arthropoda > Insecta > Lepidoptera > Nymphalidae > Melinaea > Melinaea menophilus. The sequence continues at coordinate 11,171,737 of OU911054.1, read as the reverse complement.
CAAACATTTAAATGTTTTGATTCCAGTTCCAGATACATATTCAAGCCTTCATTTATAAGAATTAAACCACACATTTTTTAAACCTTTATAGGTTTATAACCCACCAACTCAAAATACTGACAGACTCATGAGATTTATGCGTTCAAAAGCTTTTACTAGATTCCATTCTTCCAAACATATCTCTATAAATTCTATATTTCACGGTCGCTGAGTGCAGGCTTTGAAGTGACATTTCAAAACTGTTGATGTTAAAGGATGTTCTATTTCTAAATATAAAATAGATAATTGAATGTAATAGTTCATATTTAATGTTATCACATAGTTTACTTAATTTATTTTTTTTATTGAAGTTAATCTTAATCTTTTTATGTTTAAATAATGAAACGGGTTAGTCTTCATTTGAACTATCATCAGCTGTGTGAAGTATCAACTGGTCACAGACTATATCTACTTATTATGATACATATAAGTATTATAATTAACAGAACACTTGGTTCTTAAATATTCCCTTCCTTGGAAATATTTTAAAGAAAAGTCATTTATAAAATTATAATAAGAACTTAATAAAACGTTAATTTATAACGAAATTTCAAACATAAATTTTTATGTTGTTACGTTTATTCGTATGTATGTTTATATTTATATATGTATCTATGTATACATGTATGTAACAGTCAAAGTATCTTATTTTAGTAACACTTATTTCATTACTTATGACAGCTGTTCCTTACTTTGTACTTGATAGTTATTTCTTATTGCTTGTTTGTCTTATTTAAATACATTGCACTAAACGATACTAAATAGTCTGTTTATTAAACAACTAATATTCATTTATTGAATATTATAACTGACTTGTAACACTTGCAAATTTTCACATTTGACTTACTATTTAGTATTGAATGTAGATAGATCTAAATAGTAAATAATAGATTTGTGATATATGTTACTCTTTTCATACAGGAAGATTGCTGAATCCCGGTATGTCTAAATCAACACAGATTAATCTCAATTTACACGATAAAGAAGAATGAAGACTCTTCTCGGCAATGTCACTGAGGTAAAAACAATTTCCGTTAACGGATATTAAGAAAAGTCATTATAATTTATATTAATTATGTTCGGAATAGTTATTAATTAAATTGTACAGTTGCTAATGGCAATCGTCAGGCGCTAAATATATTTTAATTATTAACAAATCGAGGGTAGATGTTACGTTTTTGGTGGTGTGACAAACGCACGCGTAACGGTCGAGACAGTTCTCTAGACAGTTCTCGAAGATAGTTCTCGGTGAGCGGTTCTCGGTGAACCTCGGTGCTTAACGATTTTGCGGAGTAATCATTATCGGTTCTAGAAGTTTCCAAAAGAGTAAATTACATTAGTGTCGAGTGTTTGAATTGTTGGCTGCAGCGCCGAATTGGTGGCTGCCTTCTCACTCGAAGTGTGCGTGGAACCGAAGGTCACGCGACGGAACACTTAAGTATCAAATTATTTGTCCCATAATTATTTCCCTTTTATTAATTTTATACAATTTATCCTATTCTCTGGGGAACCCCAAATCCTTTACTAGTACAGACTGACTATGTGACTTCCTTCTTTGAAGCATAACAGAAGCAGACAGGTAAGTCGTTAGTTTTAATAAGCAAATTAGGGAGTAATCGTATACGTAGCTATTGATGACGTTGCCCGTTTAGAGGTTGTGTCGTGGGGTCAGCCGAGCCCCTTTGTACGATACAATTGCTGGTAGCAGAGCGTGGTTGTTAACCGAGTAGATTTAAAACGTTAATATTCGGTATTACGGGTTGCATAATCAATTGATATACGTTTGTTATACGCGGCTATTACTAATTAATTATTTTGTTATTTTATTATTAAGGGTTATTTGTTATTAACGGCTAATTAATATTTAGTTGTATAATTTCTATTATTTTCGTAAAAATAAATAGCTAGGATTACTTTCTTTGTGACGTTTATAAAATCGTTATACGCTTACTCGCTACGTAACATATTTTTAAACCGGTTTGTTAATTAGTGTAACTTAATTTATTTTCAATTTAGTTGTTTCAGTAAGTAATTAGTTAGTATTATATTATTCAATATAATCGTTGGTTATTGGCTCACATATTATTATTTTCGGGAATTCTTTATTTTGGATTTAAATTTACTTTTTTTATTTTATTTGATTTTTATTTTTATTTTTATTTTCGCGATGAGTGCTAAACATACCGCACGAATTGCCGGCGTATTGCGTTGGCTCGGCTCCGCTGTTCTAAATATTGAACGTAAGGATCGTGCTCAGGCTTTATTATCGCGTTATAAATTATTAGATAGTCAGTTGGCTGATTTGTATGATGCGTACCGGTCTCTTTTGGAAATGGACTTGGACGGTGACGTTCTGAGTAAAATCAATTGCGACGTTAATCAAGCGGACGATCTGGCGGATCAATTACGTCAGGCAGTAGGCAATATCAATGCTTCTAAGATAAATGATCCTCGCATAATTCCGGATACGGATAGTTCGCCGGCATTAATTAGTAGGTTGCCAGTCCTCGACTTACCGCACTTCAGCGGCGATTTAGGACAGTGGGTTGCGTTTAGTAACTTGTACGATAGCTTGGTACATTGTCGTAAGGATTTGACCCCTGCTCAAAAGTTAGCTTATTTGATGGCTTCATTGACTGGTGAGGCTAAAGGGTTAGTGCAACACTTGGAGCTCGTCGATGCAAATTATGACATTTCTCGGGACTTACTCAAGCGTAGGTACCAGAATGTTCGACGGCTAGCAGATAATCATGTTTCTGCCATTTTAGGTTTACCAAGGATCGTTGGAGCTCACGCCTTACGAACGAAGCTTCTTAACCCGTTGTTAATTGCACTTAACGGTTTAAAGGGATTAGAATTGCCAGTGACGAGTTGGTCATTTTTGTTATTACACATCGTGTTAAGTAAATTATCACATGACTTAAGAAATCGGTTCGAATTGGAATACGGTGGGGACTCCGCCACTCATCTTCCCCAGTTTGATGAATTAATTGTTTTCCTGGAGGAGGAGTGTCGTCGTATGGAGAACGTTCCTCTACCCGGACCCTCAGTTGCTTATTCTCGTATACGGCCCGCAGCTGAAAATCGTCAGATGGTTCGGCCGCGTGAGATACCTCGTATGTACACTGCGGCAGCAGCACAGAAGGATGATCGTAGGTGTTCATATTGCCGAGATTCTGGACATGGTGTTACGAGCTGCCATAAATTTAAAAATCTTCGTTGGCAGGCGCGGCGCAGTATTACTCGTCAGCGTAACTGGTGTTACAATTGTTTAGGCAGCCATCTCGCGTTTCAATGTCAGTCGGCCCGTCCCTGTGCGCAGTGTAGAGGTAATCATCATCTCCTACTTTGTGGCAATCGCAATGGATCTCCTCAACCAGTTGCTACGGGTCGAGTATCACCATCAAATTCTCCAGGGTGTGATATAAGGAACTCGCCTCAGCCTTGGACCGGAGGCGTCAAGTATGTTTCACCACGAAATAGTAATTCGTTTTCTAATCGAGGTGACAATGGTGGTCGTCGTTCACCACCTCGTACGGGCGGGGGTCCTCACGGTTCTCGGAACAAGGCTGGTGCAGATACGGATCGGAGCTGCTGGATTGAGCCACAAGCGCAGCTTCCTTATATAGATCATCCTCGCTTGGGGCAACGCAATCAACATTCTCATCGACGTTTGAAGGAAGGGTCTGGTAACGTTCTCTCACCGGACAGCTGTAATCGTGATCAGGATTGTTGACTCCTTCCTCGTTCTCCATGCGTGTCTCCATCTTCTCCTATAACCGTTTTGCTACCTACTGCGTATGTTCGTGTTGGTTCTCTTCGGAGCGAACAGGTTACCGCGCGCGCGATTTTGGATTCAGGCTCTCAGGGGTGTCTTGTGTCAACACGGTTGATGAAGAAATTATCTTTACATGTTGCTCCTGGCGCGAACTTTATTCATGGGGTTGGTGGAGTCAAGGTGTCTGGGTTGGTGGGGAAAGTCTCACTATCCTTTTCTCCACTTCATTCCCCTTCTCCTCGAATCACGACGACAGCGATCGTCTTGGATAATATTTTGGGACAGCATCCAGTAGTTTCATTACCTCCAGGCGTCGTAGGTTTAACGTCTAAACTCTCTCTTGCTGACCCAGGTTTCCACATTCCGGGACCAGTTGATGTTCTACTCGGAGCAGATGTTCTTGGATTGTTACGGTTGGAAAGCAGTAAGCTTCTTCAAGCAGGTGGTCTTTCTGCAATAAATACTGATCTTGGTGAAGTCATTATGGGTCCAGCATTTCCAGTACTCTCCTCTCCGGATAACGCCAGCTTTCAAGTAGGTCTATCCCTCGCTGACGCAGTTCAGCGATTTTGGGAAATAGAGGAACCTCCTACAGCGCCTCGTGTCAACCCGCAGCACCAGGAATGCGAATTATTCTTCCAGAATAATACCGGTCGGCTCCATTCAGGTCGGTTTGTGACACGGTTGCCCTTCTTGCCCTCTCGTTCTCCCCTTGGTCAGTCCAGGATGCTGGCAGAGAAAAGACTATTCTCCATGGAACGTCGTATGAAACGTGATGTGGCTTTCAAACAAGACTATTTAAATTTCATGAGGGAATACCTGGAGTTGGGCCACATGTCGGTTTCCAAATATGATTGGCGTTCTAAAGAGCATTATTTTATCCCTCATCATGCTGTGTTTAAGGCAGGAAAGATTAGAGTAGTTTTTGATGGTTCAGCACCCACCTCTAACGGTATTACCTTAAACCAATGTTTGCATGCCGGTCCAAAACTGCATCGTGATATTTCAGACCTCTTAACCAGCTTCCGCCGACATCAAGTCGTTTTTGTTGCGGATATAAGGATGATGTTTCGTCAGACTCTTATTCATCCAGATGATCGGTGTTATCAGCTCATACTGTGGCGAGAGGATCCATCTCATCCAATGACTGTATATGAGCTAAATACGAACACTTATGGACTCAAGTCTAGTCCGTTCATTGCTATAAGGTCTTTACTGGAACTTGCGGATCGCGAGCGTATTTACTTTCCCAGGGCAGCCGCTATTTTATCAAGCGATGTCTATGTCGATGACATATGCACAGGTGCTGCAAGTGAAGAAGAGGCGAAGGTTTTAAGAGATGAGCTGATCGGTATCTTGAGGTCTGGTGGGTATGAATTAAGAAAGTGGATATCCAACTCGCAGGTTCTTCTTGAAGATTTACCGGAGGAGCACCAGCAAGCCCCACATCTCTTTCAAAATATAGAAAATCCTAACGCAGTCACTCTTCTCGGAGTACAGTACCAACCGGTCCCAGATGTTTTCACATTTCGTGTACAGGATATAACTATCTGCAAGGTTTGGACTAAGCGTATGGTACTGTCAACCGTAGCTCGGATTTTTGATCCCAATGGTTGGTTGGCGCCGGTTGTGTTTTGGGCCAAGTGTTTCCTTCAGAAACTTTGGTTGCAGGAATTGACGTGGGATGCCCCTCTCATTGGTGAGTTGCTCCAGGCTTGGTCTCGGTTTGTAACAGCTCTGCCAGAATATCCTTTAGAGAATACCCCACTTTATAGGCTCACACGTTTTGAACTGTTACAACAGTTATCTCAAAGTTTTTGGCGTAGGTTTAATTTAGAGTACTTACATTTGTTGCAACAGCGTGTACGATGGTCTGATAAAACTGACCCACCTAAGGTCGGTGATCTTGTCTTAGTTAAAGAAATGAATATGCCTCCACTCTCCTGGAGACGGGGTCGTATTCTAAGGTTATTAACAGGCGCAGATGGAATTCCAAGAGTCGCAGAAGTACATGTGGGCAATTCTGTGTTAAAGCGGGCAGTAGCTACTCTCTCTCGGTTACCAGTGGCTTAGACACTTTTCAGGTGCCTGGTATTACGTTTAGACTCAGTCAGGTTTCGCCTGGCTGGGGCGGGGGATTGTTCGGAATAGTTATTAATTAAATTGTACAGTTGCTAATGGCAATCGTCAGGCGCTAAATATATTTTAATTATTAACAAATCGAGGGTAGATGTTACGTTTTTGGTGGTGTGACAAACGCACGCGTAACGGTCGAGACAGTTCTCTAGACAGTTCTCGAAGATAGTTCTCGGTGAGCGGTTCTCGGTGAACCTCGGTGCTTAACGATTTTGCGGAGTAATCATTATCGGTTCTAGAAGTTTCCAAAAGAGTAAATTACATTAGTGTCGAGTGTTTGAATTGTTGGCTGCAGCGCCGAATTGGTGGCTGCCTTCTCACTCGAAGTGTGCGTGGAACCGAAGGTCACGCGACGGAACACTTAAGTATCAAATTATTTGTCCCATAATTATTTCCCTTTTATTAATTTTATACAATTTATCCTATTCTCTGGGGAACCCCAAATCCTTTACTAGTACAGACTGACTATGTGACTTCCTTCTTTGAAGCATAACAGAAGCAGACAGGTAAGTCGTTAGTTTTAATAAGCAAATTAGGGAGTAATCGTATACGTAGCTATTGATGACGTTGCCCGTTTAGAGGTTGTGTCGTGGGGTCAGCCGAGCCCCTTTGTACGATACAAATTATATTTTATGATAATTGATAAAAGTTTGAAAAAATCATTTGATAATATCAACAGTGCTCTTTATATTTAATACTGAAATTTGTGCTATTTTTGTCCAATTTTTCTATTTACTTCACACAGCCTTATACACCTTCTTGTTCCACGATGTTATTTAAGACAAGTTAGTGTAGGTTTAGTTTGGACATTATTTTGTTGTTCATGATGTCAAACCTTGTATATTTCTTGCAGTTGGCATAACAGCATTCTGTAGAGGCACCATATTATCATTAGGATCCACCGGCAGTTCTGTACCAAGATAGGCCCTTTATGGTATAATAATAAAGTTTAAAATATTTATTTCAAACACTACTCTTATATATAATTAGTAGTAATTTATAATATTATCCAATTAGTTAAATAAGTTTTAATATTACCTAGTATGAAAAATGTAAGTGCACTTAATGCTTCACTTTGGCAGAGTTTAGTTTATAATTCACGACTGCGATTTTAAAATGTTAATTAAATATATTCTTAAAAGTAAAATGTTTCTCCTAACAACCTTAATTTCCCAGTGGTATCACAAATAGAGCCTAGAGCAAAAACATAAAGTGAAGGATTTATGTTCTTCAGAGTCTTGTCATTAAGGTAGCTCTTAGTATGTAATTAGTATTTATTTTTTATTTTACCAAAATGTACGTAGAATAAAAAAAAATGCTCTTAATGTAAATAATATTTTGTTAAGAAATGGTTTGAATATGATTTGTTAACGTGTTGTTACATAATATGATGTGTATATCTTATAATATATAGATAATTATCTTCAATACATTCGATATAAATATATTTCAAAAAATAATTATAAGCATAAACCAAACTCTTATTATAATAATATTATTTTGCATGTTTCAATTCCATTTTACATTTTCTGTTTGATAATTGAAGAAAGAAATTTTCAATGTAATTAATATTTACCAGCAAATATTATATTATATTTAGAGATGCGTAAATTCTCTCGATGATTGTTTTCCAGTTTTAATCTTTGTAATGGCGGTGGAAGTGAACTGAGGATTCGGGACTAATTTTGTAACCGTGAAATCATAACACCGTGACATGATGTTATGATTTAATCTATTATTGTCGAAGAGTTCAAATAAAATGGTGCATGTAACATGGAATCCTAATTTACCATTCTTTACCTTATAATTGTTATTGACCACATATATTTCTATAATAAATTAAAAAATGTCTCGAAATAAATACTTCTGATTCTAAAACATGAATTAACTATTTTGTATTTTTCACTTATTTCTAAAAGTCGATTTTTCTCTTTTGTACAGCTTACCATCATTGTAGACATAATAAGAAAGCGATTGACGCATAGATACTTTACTAGCAAATATTTTTGATTAAATGTATGATTTACAGTAGACTATTATTGTTAAACAATTCCTGTCATAAATGGCTAAGTTACACTGGCTTCATTATGCCATAACATTAGTTAAGTTCAAAAGTTGAGTCACCCCAATAGATTGACCCGAGTGTCGTGTGGAAGCTCATCATAATTCCATTATCTTTTTGAGACTCACGATTACCAGTTTTATATACAATAATGTTACATAATAAACCTCCATTTTTCCATTTCATGTCGATGAACCGTCGTTTCTAAGTTGGAATATTTTTTTACGAATATTTTTTTTTATTTGTAGAGTAGCATTCAGTTACTATATATTTCAGCCTAATCTTTGCATATGTACAGAGCATGCACGTATAGCACATATAATGCAGTAATAATAAATCTATAGAGTGACTAATGACATCCAAATTGAAACAAATAGTAGTATAAATGAAATTCTAGCGAAGTCATAATTTTGCTCTGAGTGAGAATGCTAAAGAGATTTACGCGTCTCCCGGGATAACTTTTTTTAAAGATTTACGTATCTTTTTTACTGACTTAAAAGATTCTTAAGAGTTAATTTGCGAGTTTGCTCGTATGTTGTTAATGATCTTGACGGTTATTTTATTTGATAACATTAACATTTACGTCACGTATATAAAGTTATTAAAGTGTGTTTGTTTTTGTATTTTTAATATAATAGTGTATTAGTATAAAATGTATATTTTGATTGGTAAATTCGATAAGATTTATTTATTTATAGGTTTAATTATTGTGCTTTTAATTACCGTTGATTGAAGAATATTTATATAGCTACGCCTAAATCATAACATTAGGCGTTTAATAACTCTTTATAAATAAGCTAGATGACAAGGATTGTCTGATACACAATGTGTTATTATAATGTCTATTGTATTATTCTCATCATTATTATAATCGGTACACTTTATTAATTGTTACACTGATGAAACTTTTCTAGAAGAGTTAAGTGAGCACTATCGAATAATTTACTTATAAATTTTATATGTATTATTTAACTTAATGTCCGTAGTGGTGTTTGGTAAAAATCTCAAGACTGTGTTATTCCGGATCTTATAAAATAAAAAACGTTCCTAAAAATAATCAAAAAAAAACAAGGGAAAGTAAATTTAAAAAACAATTAAATAAATATTTACAATCAAATAATTTATTAATATGTATATTGATTATATAAATAAAAAAAGCATTACAGTTTTTATAAAAATAAAATAATAGACTAAAAACGTAGCTTTCGTATAAAATCACTTTGTGTGTATTTTAGGATGTAATAATAACACAAAAGAGGGAAGTCTTGAAGCTTTATTCCCAAAAAAGATTATATTAAATATATATTTTCAATTTAAACAGTGAAAATACAATAAAATCTAATTCGCTTGTTGCGTTATCGACGTGATATACAGAAAATGTGAATTCATAAAAAAGTACTTATGTATACATGAAACTATTGTTACTCGTAACACAGTGAAAAATAAAACTGATCGAAGCCAGCTATTAAGAGCTTCCGAGGAGAAGCCCCGTCCGTAGTTGATAACAACTTTAACGTGACTCGCGTTGACGACAGATACGTTCAATCTCTTTTTTAAATAATTAATTATTCTCTATTTGTATAAAGTACAATATTCATAATATCTGAATTATCTTCTACACAATTTCCTACAAATTGGTGACTTCGCATGAATATATCACAGTGCTTCAAAAATAAATATTCTATTTCATAAAAGTAATATTTATCAAGCAGTGTACAGATATATTCTATCAAATTAATTATAGTCAAAGTTCCGTTACCTTAAGTATCTATTACAGTGCACATACAGCGAGTGCACGCGTCGCGGGAGAACATAATGACTGAACTTAAGTGCTGCCATATTCATGTTCCGCATTAGGTGACTGATACTGTGTTTGATAAAATAAAATATGGACGAATATTGCATAGAAAATTAAATCTGTTTTCATTATTTGGTTATAATATGACATAATGATAAATAATAACCTGCTTTTTTATAATGAATACATTACAAAGTAACGATTACTTGAAATTGAATAAGATCATAATAGCGTCCAGTGATTGTCAAACTTTGACCCTATTATTCCAAGGTGATACAAACCGGTTTAGTTGTCATGGCATATAATATATGTTAACAAACTTGTATCTCCAATAAAAAAATTATCGAAATGTTAAAAGAAAAACAAGACAATAAACACTACCTAAGCACTAAGCATCTAATAAGCTTCTAATACTCAAGTCTTAATACCTATTATTGCGTGCTCTTTTCGGAGAATTCCTAATAAAAGGATCAGGTCCGTCACTGTCACGGGAACTCCCTGATGGATGAAATACACTGTCTGGTAAAAGACAGGCCTGATTAAATCTCGTATTTTGATAGACTGATATAATATTATTTATTTCTGTAAAATAAATTAAATATGATTATTATTAAATATTATATTAAAAGGTAATATCAATAGTCAATGTCATGGAAATTTAAACTTATCATAAGACCTGAAGGTTGTTACAACTAAAGGATACTCTAATAATTTACTGTCATCATTTTCAACCTAGTCTATTTGTACGTATATGTCTATAAACCCACAAAAACATAACAAACTTAAAACAAAGAAACAGATCCCAAACTATTTGTGTATTAGATGAAGTTGGGACGGATTTCGAAGTTTCTAAATCAAATAAGCCTCATTAGTCTCTACATCCAATAAATCAATAACGGTTTTAAGTTACTTAAATAGTCACCAATTAAGTTATGAACTTGAATACAATATAATATATTTTAATAATACTGATTATTGTCTTGTAATTCGTATAAAAATTACCCCTAAATTTTAGATATTGTATGTAATTCTATCTGAAACGTCTAAAAAAATATTCAGATGTTAGACAGCAGGGCACTCTAGTTAAAATGTTAAGGTGAAGGTGTTGTTGGTAGAATTATAATAGTAGTAAATGTCGTATGATTTCAGAATGGAGATCACTTAATACCGAAGCCGGTATTAATATTATAATAATTTTAGAATATTATTTTATTATTTTGTATAATATTCCTTATTAATAATAAATAAATTATTAATTTTCAAAAGTATTTGAAAAGCTTGTAAAGCTTCGGGACCCTTCTTGCTTATCTTAATAAGTAATAACAGTATAATAAAAGCTTAAGTCAATTTCTTAGTGATGTCTAATATCTGTATTATTATTAATCGACTGTCCTTTTTCAAGACCTCATCGAAATAAGTGAAGCTTCATGAAAGTCTAATCGGCTTGTGATAGTAACGCATTTCCCGATGGTTTAGGAATAAGGTTGTCACTGCTATCAAAACAAATATTTTATAAATAATAATATTACAAAGAATGGTTAAATCATTAAACAATTTAATGTAAAATTTTGTAAGAAACAAGAAGTGATTATCTGTTAAATGCCATTTTACAAGGTAAAAAAATTATTTCTAAGTCTTTATAGATTAGCTTAAAACGAGGGTGGCCGTGATGGTTAAATAGAGATAATTTATATTTTATAATTTTAGCATCGTCAACCCTATTAGCTCGGGAATACACACAGATATACATTATTCAGTTTCATTACTCCCGAGATACTTCACAATAAATCGAAGGTTTATATTCTCTTACTGTTTTTTTATAAACAGACCGACCTAAATTCATTTATTGTGACAATTACATGTTGTTCAAGCAAAAAAGCATGTAGTCATTTATAGCATTAAGAGCATTCTCAGGACTTTTTATTTGTATTAAACTGGATATAACACTATATGTTATAAAACTACTAAAAGTGTTACAAATAATTAAATAATATATACCAGAGGTTATGAGTTCCAGGTAATGAAGCTATTGCTATATTACGTAAATGACAATAAATACAGCTCTTAATATTTATTGTTATTTTCTTTAACATTTTCATACGTCAATAATAATTTGTTATTTTTAAATTATGAGTTTTAATCAAATGTAAGTAGTTGATATAAACTATAATAAGACATATTACAAATCACTTAAAAATATTAATAAGGCTAACGTCAGCCCATCATGTAATAAGAACATTGTGTAACCCTCACTCAGTTGGTGCGTATTTATATATGGTGATATTTTAAAAGCGCTTTTTACAGAAAATTTACCGCGGGGTTATTATTAACATATCACATTTCACAGATTTCATGTTGCCCATTAAGTCACCTCAGGATTTTATAATAACGTAATGTGTTCTGCTCTGAATACTATATAATTAATATACTCCTTATGTTTAACTATGTTGAAATTTTACATTCACAATTTTTTAATTTATCGAAATTAATAATTGTAAGGGTAGATAACGTATGGTTATCAGTATTCCTTTTACCCTTTGAACCAAAAATAATAATTTTAATCATATCGTTTAATGGAACAGAATAAGTCTTCATTCAATCTGGTATAAAAATACAACACTAATGTTTTGCACAAAACTATAGGTTTCATTATTTATATACATTATTATTGTGACTATTAATTACATTTGTACAATAATACATTTATATAATAAATAGAACACTGTTTACCTACGAATAATCATTATTTCTTATATCAAAATACATTTTATTTTCGTTACATACAGACATCTGTTATCGTCAGGAAGCAATTAGTTTCATTCTTGTATCCTGAACAAAGTATCTTATATTAACAACAGTATTTAAATATACAAGAAAACATTATGAGGATCTTTAATATACACAGCCTCCGCTTCAAGGGTCTGATCTAAAATAGATTATTAACTCTTTTGTATAATAGTAGCAAATAACACATCCCCAGCTCCAAGGGTCTGATCTAAAATGGGTTATTAACCTTTATGTTTAATAGTAGGACATAGCACATGGGGATATGCTATTAGCTACTATTAAACTAAAACTGGAATAATCTAAATATTATAACTCAAAGGCACATAATCTTAGGATAAGAAGGAAATCCGGCTTCAATATATCTCCGGACATAGAATATTAATGAGTGGTACTGTTTGTGCATATCTAATATGACCGTGGTGTGGTTACATTTAATATTATCATATAGAACTGTATTATATTTTATACGAAAGATGAACTCAAAAGGAAATAAATAATTAGATAATGTATGAGTATTTTATTTTATAAAAGTGTTTTTTTTATTATAATGTGAGTTTTTTTGACTTCGGGATATTAATATTCTATGGAATTTTACCAAAAAGTTGAATACATATGAGAAGACAGATTAGATTGTTTTTAATTCCTTGAGATTTAAGAACAACCTACTTTGCTCTCCTTATCTATATTATAGGCTTAATCAGGCCTTACCCTGAGGTACTAAAGAATACCGTTAAGGGTTTTCTTCGAAACTACAGACATCTATTTCCGTTAAACGTAAGTTGAAGAACTTACTAGTTGAATTTTATTAAAAACAAAAAGTTAGTTCAAGTAAGTATTGGTCACGTTGTATCTTACTTTAGTTATTGTCTGCATGTAAAGGAAATATGATATACGAGCTTGTATCCCGGTGAAGATCACAGAAGCGTTCGTCTGTCATACGAGTAAGTTAGTCCCCAGTTGTGTGCCTCGGATATTCTACCAAATAGACTTGGCAACTGTTAGTAAGTAAAGAAAATGGATATGAAATTGTTACATCGGTTTTAATTTAAGCATAAATAACATCAATATTAAGTTTTGATATTTTTTATATCCAACTTCGAATATGTTTATTAAACAAACAAAAAAGCAGACTAAAAGTTTCTATGTGAGTTTATACTCGTACAACTAACTATGTGAAACTAATTTAGTGTCAACTCAAAAAGCAGTATAAATCATTTTTATTAATCACATCCTAATATAATTAACAGTATAAAATCCACGGCAGTACCTGAACATAATTTTAATTATAAATTCTATGCTTTGAAAAGTCGCTTTGAAGCGAGCGAGCGATAAATTTATTTTTTGTGCGTTTGCAATATTAGCTCGAAGAAAAATTGAATTTAACTTTTAAGAAATTTATTATAAATTTCAATATTTTTTCTTTATTTCATAATGAACACAATTTAAAATTTTAAAATCTTAATGAAAGAACTACGAATTAGAATTAACTCACCTACCTCGCACTTCATCTTGGCATGCCGGTGTGAAGCGCATGTGTGCAGTTAACACTTGACTCACAACCCTCCATAGATAAAGCCTTGTTCAAGGATGTGGAATACCATCTAGTTCAAGTTATAAAGAAACTATGTGATAAAATAATGTATTCCACAAACTTGTTATTTTTTTAGCTCTCTAGTTTGAACTTTCCTCACTAAGGCTTGTTATGAAGTCGACAATATACATAAATATGATCCGTTTATTATATAACGTTGAGTTGATGATTTAAAACATATGTCTATTATCAAAACAATTGCTTACTAAGGCACAAAAAGCATTTTTAAGTAAAACCATAATAGACGAAATATACTAATGAGACTCAAACATTATTGTTCAAATATAAAAAAAATGTTGATATAGAAATATATAGGTGCGTTAACTGCCCTTATATAAAAACAAAGTACAAAGTGCAGGTGCGCTCAATGGGTGTATTTCGTTTTTGCCAAGGCTTTTTAATACCACTGGGAAATAAAATGGTTAAACGAAATATTTATGTTAAAAAGAACGGTTACTCCGTATTGTTTATGTGTCTTTGAAGTTACAAAAAAAGAATTATTAATTTACATACATAAAATATATAGATATTAAGATAACTATGTCTGTACGTTCTTTATCAGAAAGCCTTTTCTATAATATCGACTAAATGTAATAACTCTTTATCTCCTACTTACTTTAATTAAGTATTGGTTACAAACCATAAAATAACGTATGTATTTATTATACGAGTATTCACATACAAGGAATGTCACCACCAGAATAACTTGAAGATTGGCTATAAATTTACAAGTAGTAAATGGTTTTAAACCTGGTCTGGTGTTATCGTATTTAGCGTTAATCTATTTATAGGTCTGTAGAAAGAAATTTATATGTCTGTAAAATGAAACCCAATATGAAATGAAATCAAAAATATTAAATGTGGCAAAATAATTATTATATATTTAAATTCAGCACTCATAATCTTACAGACTTACAAATTCGTACTAAATATTGCTAATAATGCAGAGTTTTTAATGACAAGAGCAATAATAAATATACAATAAAGAGCAATAATAAATATACAAACCAATCCTTGTCAAATGAAACTAAAACAAAGAGTGATGAAGCTGGATTTTCCTTAAAATTTCAATGTCTATTGTCTTAGATCAAAGATCTTTGAATAAATTTTTCCAAGTGAAATCTTTTCATAATATCTGTACAAGTACCATTAAAACATCGACGAAAAATATCTGGAGATAAAATATAAACGACAATATTATCCTTCATTGAAAAATAATATTACATTTAAAGATCACACGAAAATGTTAAAAATATATACTTGAACGACATATTATGAAGACATTTTAGACCTCTAAATAAAATAAAATCAAAATAAAGTATCAAAGTAGCGATGTAAATGTATATTCTATATAAATATATAAATAATGGATTTGTCGCCTTATTGAAAGTTTGCAAACATCAATATTCAGGTATATTTAGATCTGGTATTTATTTTATTGTTTGAGAGTGTCCATGGATAGGGGAAGTGAAGATTCAATGTGTATTATTTTCATTGATTTGCATCTGCAATACTAATATACTAAAATACATAGGTCTGATTTTTGTGTAAATAGAGCATAAAGAAACTTATTTTTTATTGATATTGCATGTTAACATTAAAATAAATAAATCATCTATCCTCTTGTTATATTTTATATTATACTATTACATACAATATGTTCAGATTACAGTTAATGTAATTATAATTTGGCCTACAAGCGCTTTTACCGCTTTAATCCATTTACATATTACCATCAGAGAATAAGTGCTTAAAATGTAATAAATTAAATA
Source organism: Melinaea menophilus ssp. n. AW-2005 (assembly GCA_918358695.1). Lineage (NCBI taxonomy): Eukaryota > Metazoa > Arthropoda > Insecta > Lepidoptera > Nymphalidae > Melinaea > Melinaea menophilus. The sequence continues at coordinate 11,155,774 of OU911054.1, read as the reverse complement.
TGGCGTCGTATTATAACACCAGAAGTCAAGTCATGCTTGCATTTATAGTTTTGATATTTTTTAATAATTTAAAAATATATATGAAATCCTATGGGATATTATGATAATAAAGCCTGTATCTGTTTAATTTATTTACAATATTAAATATTCAAACTTATACGTCATTGGGCAGAGGGTTTCATTTCAATAACAGAGGTTGCGGCTCAATCCACCACGCTGCTCTACTGCAGTTTGAAGTATGTTATAATCATACTCGTACTTATACATTCTAAGGTACATTTAACGGTTTTAAGCTTTTATAAAAATAAAATAATAATATCTGGGTCGCCATTGTTTCCCCATGTCCTTAATATGTACATAGCCAGAGAAGCAGCATATGTATTATTTAAAAGAAGAAGAGAATTTTTTGAGAAGAGAAAATTTGAATCCTATATTAATTTAATTAGACGTTTATTGAAACTTGAATTTTGTTACTTTTTTCAAGCTCTCTATTTTGAATGTTCCTAAGGATTGTTATGCATTGAATGAAATACAAAAATATAAAGTTATTACATAACACAGTTGCAGGTCTTGGACTTGGTGATACCATATACCAATATACTTACGGAATCCATAGAAATTGTTTCCCAAGACACAAAAAGCAAGTCAAGTTGAAGTCAAGCAATGAATCAAATATTATTGTGACCATAACAAGGTAACACGAGACTCAAGTATTTTTATTTTTAATACCAAAAGTATTTATTCCAAGTTGTCAATATAAAAAATATTATAGTGTAGACCGCCGTTATATAGACCATCTCTGTGGAGTGCAGGAGCGCTCAATGTTTGTATTTCGTTTTTGACACAGTTTTTTAAAACCACTGGGGAATAAGATAGTAAATACTAAATGTGTATTTATATAATATGTCAAATAAAAATCGTTGTATTGATGATACTATGAAAGTTGTTTTTTGTGTGCGGAATCGAGTTAAAATACATTATATCTTTATACAATTGATATGTACATATATATTACCAGTACTACATCTGTATGGTCGTTTGTCACAAAGTCTTTTGTATTTCGACGAAATCAGCTTTTCTATCTCACGTAGATATTAAACCCTCCTTGTGACGATTGAGTTATGTGTTATATGCTTATTGTTAGTAACTTTAATGTAGTATAATGATATCACCCTGCGTCTCTCGCCCCGTGTAACAATAATGGGGATACTAAAATAACATAAAGATTGTCTTTAAATATAGAGGTACCGAATTAAAGTAGAAAGATCTTGAATTTTAATAAAATTTATATTTAATTAATTAATAAGAAGAAACAAGTGTCGCTTAAGTAAAAACCATGAAGACGCAAAATAAAAAAATATATTTATTTTGTTTTAATATACATGTTTTGTTTGACTTCAATTAATAAAACAGTGACAAAACATTTTACAATAAGAAACATTATTCACATGTGTTGATCTTAACATAGTGTATACGAGCTCCATTGTAATATATGTGTCTGATTAAAACGTGTTCTTGTTTGCAGAGGAAAGGTTAAAACTAACTTACCTTTGAGGACCTTCAAGGTCCTTCGAGGCTTACTTTTGTCAATTCATCAATATTTTATTTCTTATACACGTAAAGTGATAATAATAATACTATGATATTATATTTATTTAAACGCTATAACACTGCCGAGTCCTTTAGGAAAATAAATAAAATAAATAAATTTCGAGAGTACACTTCCTATAGGGACTATAGGGGAGACCGGGGATGGTTGACTATAGGGGCAGGTAGACTAATTGTCAAAAACGCGAGCTAGGCAAATTTTTTGCATCGACCGACTAGGTGAGCGTATCCATTATTCCCCCGCGCACAATCATCAGAAAAACCGCGGAGCAGACCCAAACCGTTTGTCAGCTAGAGCCTATTGTTCAAAAACAAGACACTTAAGTAACTATTTTTTTCCTAATTCTATTTGTTATACCTCTTTCCATTTTGTTTTAATTGCTTGTCAAACTGTTTAATACGAATGTTTGATTTCCGAACTTTGTATGCTTCCTTATTATTTTTAATTACGACACCATTTTAAGGTTTAGGCACGTAGTTAAAAATTACTAGGTTGTTTGGGGCTGGTTGACTCATTTATAAAGGGGTTAGTTGACTATCTAATCAACCTGCCCCATACAATTTTGGATATACTAGATATAAATTGATATAATATATAAGCTAATATTTCCAGTTTAGAACGATGCGAATCTATAAACGTAAGGACATACTGGAGAGAGTATGTCGACAAGTTATTTTCGCCGAAAAAAGTATGAATCCAAAGAATTTGCTATGCCATATAAGATATCGCCATTTAGTAAATATGAAAAAAAAGAATGCAATCCCGGACTGCTGATGTTTATTATGGATTAACGCCTTACGAGTCCCGAAAATTTGCATGTAAATTTGCGAAAAAAAAATAATAAATCTATTCCTGAATCATGGGATAAAAAACAGATTGCTGATGAAGATTGGGTAGGGAGTTTGCTTAAACGTCATCCTATTCTCTCTATTCGATCTACTCAGGCTACGAGTTTATTTCGAGCCACTTCTTTCAACAAAAACAACGTGCAGTTGTTTTTTGGATTACCTAATAACCGTTTACCTTATTTTTAAATTTAAGCCCTAGGTATATTTGGAATGTAGATGAAACAGAACTGACAACGGTTCACATTCCTGATAGATACATAGCTCATCTTGGCACCAAAAAATTGGGAAAATGACGTCTGCTGACCGAGGTTTGCTGGTGACAGTCGCAGTTGTTATCTCGGCCTCGGCAATATGGTCCTTCCCTTCTTCGTTTTCCCACTATTTTGACTATTTTGACTATTTTAGACTAAAGGATTATCAAAGACTATTTAAGACTGGAGGTGGACCGATAGGTTCTTAACGATGTTTAATGTTGTTGAAGATGTTCTTTAAAATGATGATTGCATTTACTTTAGTATTTTAATCTTGTTCCTTCGTAGTCTTGGTATTCATTACTTCTTAGGTCAACTTACCCCTAGTGACAAGTCAACCTGCCCCAGGCACGGGGTAGGTTGACTCGTTTTTCCCGTTCTATAAAATCGAGCCTATATACTATATTTTGATTGATATCGAGCTTATTGTAATTTCTTTCTAGAGCTGAATAGTGTCACTATCAATGGAATCGCTTTTCACAAACATAATCATTAAAGCAATAAAAATATTAACTTTTAAACTGAAAATTAGTCAACCATCCCCGGTCTCCCCTACAATAAAGATCAAAATATTTATTTCTCTTTCGAACAAAAACCAATTGTCGCAGAGATTAAATTCTATTTCTATTTGTGTATAAAGCAAGAATCTCCTATAAATAAAAATCTTTGACATAGACTTACGAGTATACATATATACTCGTAAGTCTATGTCAGCGTTACTCGTGCATACAGGGCTGACGATGCTAAACTTTTTAAAATATTAATAGTCTCTCACATTAAAAACTATGTAACAGATATGTTATTTTTATACCTTACACCAACTTACTGAGCAAGTTCAAAATACTGCACAGCTTAATCCTTGTTCAAGTTTATTTGGTTTTAAATACCAATCTACCTAATAATTTATTTTATTATTTATTAATCGAACATTTTTTAAACATTACTGTTATTAAAATATTGGCAGTGATAATCCTATTTTAAAGGAGGGTAAACTCATTAATACCATAGTTCAATATTTTTTCATTACAATAAGGACATATTACATTTTTATATAAACGCCATTAAACCAGGAATATTTTAAAGGGATTGGTCACTGTTGCTTTAATTTTTTTTTACACCAGAGCTATTCAAAGTTCCACATCAAAAATATTTCTTCAGAAATTTTACACAAAACAATAGTTTAACATTATTTTTTGAAAAACATACTACAGTTAGCTTTGTTATTTGATAGTTATTCACTGATACGGTTAATAATAGATATTTAAGTATTAGGTCTACAACTTTGCTCCCGCCGTTTTCCAAAAAATGGCGCTAGTAGCCAGTAATAGTTCAAATAAATAAATCACAGTTGTTTTCCATCAGTTTTGACATCTATAAATATAACCTTACATCGATATTAGGTAATTTTTGTTTGCGTCATATAGTTACACTTAATTAATTATGTCAACTTATAAACCGAATTCACGTCATTTGCGGGAGATTTTACTTTTTCATTTCAACATGAAAAAATCGGCAGCTGAGGCTCGTCGGGTTATTTCAAGTACTTATGGTGATGATACTATTAGTGAAAGAACGTGTCGCGAGTGGTTCCAGCGCTTTAAAAGCGGTGATTTTGTTGTTGAAGATCGGCATAGCGGTGGCAGAGAAAAAACTTTTATAGATGATGAACTGGAGGCTTTACTTAATGAAGCCAAACTCAAGAACAGCTAGCAAAATCATTGGGAGTAACTTAGCAAGCAGTATCAAAACGCCTGGAACAGCTGGGGATGATCCAAAAACAACATCCAACTGGGTACCGTATCAGTTGAAAACAAGAGATGTTGAGCGACGTTTATTTGCTTGTGAACAGCTGCTTGAAAGACAAAAACGAAAAGGATTTCTTCATCGTATTGTTACTGGGGACGAAAAATGGGTGCACTACGACAACCCTAAGCGACGCACATCATAGGGATTACCCGGCCACACTCCTACGGCGACACCTCGACAGAATATTCACGGATCCAAGGTCATGTTGTGTATTTGGTGGGATCAGCTTGGCGTAATTTATTATAAGCTGCTAAAACATTCTGAAAAAATTACTGGTGCACTTTATCGAACGCAATTAATGCGTTTGATTCGGGCATTAAAAGCAAAACGGCCGCAATACGCTGATAAACACGAAAAAGTAATTTTGCAACACGACAATGCTCGACCTCACGTGGCGAAAGTAGTCAAGACGTACCTCGAAACACTGAAATGGGAAATTCTACCTCACCCGCCATACTCTCCAGATGTTGTTCCATCTGATTACCATTTATTTAGGTCGATGGCACACGGCCTGGCGGGCCAGAGCTTCGATTCTTTTGAAAAAGTGAAAGAATGGATCGATTCTTGGATCTTATCAAAGGATGAAGAATTTTTCCGACGCGGGATTCGTTTGTTGCCTGAAAAATAGGCCAAAGTAGTGGAAAGTGACGGATAATACTTTGAAACATAAATAAGATACCATTTTTTTAAATATATTTTTTAAAATTAAAAAAAAAAAACGTAGACCTAATATAAAAATAATTATTATATTAAATTAATTTTTAAAGCCCTATTTTTCTAACAGTTTAAGGGTTATGATTTTTTTTTTTTTTTCGTTCTCGCCTTTAGTTCTACTATGAGCCTTTCCGAGGTCATCTACTGTTTCCTGTATAGGAAAAAGTTAATCTAAATGACAAACACAGTTTGCTTAACCTTACGGAATTTCTAGTTATTATAAGAGTGACAGACGTATATCTTTTCCATAATATTATATTACATGGTAGTGTGATAGTTTCCAGAGCTGCTATTGATGAAGCTATGTAAAATTTTATTTTCATTTTAATAGTATTAAAAGTTAGATATTAACACATTTGTTTTTAAAATAACCTCAATGAAAACGATGGACGTGTTGTGAATTAATGAACTCTAATGAACCGCCTGTACTTGTAGATTGTCGCCTCGTCTATCCGTCAACCGTCAGTCTGCTGTGTCGTGAGCTGCGGTCGTACTCTGGCACTCTGCCAAACGGATTAGTAATCTACGTAGCAGAACCGAAAGAAAAAGTAAACATAATAAATATAGTTTCATCAATTGCTTTAGTATATTGCTCGTCTGTCAATAATTGTTGTTGTAGTTGTTTAATTAAATATAATATATGTTTAATACATTTAAATGTTCTGTTGTACAACAATACAACTTTTAATCTGATCCTAATTCAAAACTTCTCAATACTTATACTGTTTCTTTACAGTTCCATAAATGGAAACTCACTCATGATTAACTTTTATAAGAATATTATAAAAGTGATAACTTAAATTAAATCAGCAAAACAACGGTAACACTTTCCTTTTTTATAAATATTGCACGTATATAAATATCATATAATGAGTCACTTAATAACCATGTTTCAATTCTGAACTTGACAGAAGTTACCTTAGCAAAAACATAAAAGCTAAGTAGAAATTGTTTTTCAATAATCATGAGCAAACGGTTATATTCCATAGGAAAGCGCTTTTGAACTAACAATGTAAATGAACGTGTCCCATTTATTACTTTCTTTCTAATAACTTGTCTGACTTTATTAATAACAATAGTTAAAGGTAGACACATTGTAGAGAATTATGATATTTGATCATATCTATAGTGAGAAAAAAACTTATCACCATTAAGTAGTTTTTAAAAAATCATAAATTCTTCAGTATTATTTATATCTTAAAACTATTTTAAAAGCAATTTGATAGTAAACCAAGATCTTTATTTAGATATCAGAGCTATTGTTTCGTTTTACAATAATAATTGCTGGCTCGAGGGACCATTTTTGTAAAAGAAAATTCAAAATGACTTCCATTTTTAAGAACAAAAGAAGCATCAGTCTGAGCCACCAACATTGTTTTCTTAAGTATAATGACAATATAGTTAGATTATTACAAAACTTTCTATATTTTTTTTTAATAATCCAACTGGCATCATACTTATATTAATTCTTCTGCAAGTGTTTGTTTCAGTGAAATGTTTTTTATCGCACAAAACTATTTGAATATTATTGTAATATGATGTCACATAAAACACCCAAAAATGTACAATGAGGGAGGTATCCAAAAAACTTCAATTAAACATTTAAAATACTGTTATAAGAAAAAGATAAAATGATTAACATTATAAGCATGTAGAGTGCTGTAACCCGCTGCAGGCTTTGTACAGGCTGTATATTTAAAATATTTAACTACTCTAAATTTCACAATCTATGAATGTGAGGTCCATAATATACATATATAATTAAAAAATCTATTCAGGATTGGGGTAAAATAAATTGACAGCATTCTTTGAAACTGTCCATGTCAAACACGTGCCATCAGGCGGTGAAAAAACTAAACTCCCGTTGTAAGGATTTTCAGCTTTATTTTCATTTGACCGCGTACAACAGAGAGCCGTTCGGATTATCGGGGACCCAGTGCTCTGCGAATGGCATTGGCAAAGAGAATGCCAATGCCATTCGCAGAGTTTGGCATTGCGTAGAGACGTGGCTTCTCTGTGCGTCTTCTACCCCGAATTTACAACGGGGAGTGTTCCAAAGAAATATTCGATCCGACGCCTACCGCCGAATTTCACCACTGCACAGCTCGCTATCGTCTTCTTACCTTCCGTACCACCTGGATCGCCATGGATCCAGGTGGTACGGATGGTAAGAAGACGATGGCGAGCTGTGCGGTGGCGATCTTGCACTGTGCGGTTTACAAGAACTCGTATATTAAGACAAGTTAATATACGAGCTGAGTATACATACACCAGTAATGAATCTATATACATAAATGAAATTGAAGGCTGTTTGTAATTCCAAATTATCAGTTGGATCGATTTTAAGAGGAGTCCACTGGCGGATAGCTGATGTTTTCCGGCTACTTTTATTTAAAAACATATTTCGCGCGAACGCAATGGATTGCCTTGAACTTATCGACTGTAGTGATCGAGTGTATAGTTTCATCTTCTTTAAATTTGTTGTTAGCAATTAGCATAACTTAATTATATGGCGAGCTTTTAATAATGTAACTCTAAGCAAATATGGTTTGTAGCGTTTTATATTTAAATGCTATTATTGCTTAAACTTACGAAGTATTCAGCATAACGTTCGTTACTGTCGTGGGAACTCCCTGACGGATAACGTACTTTATAAGGTAAGACTCAGTAGACTTGACTCAAACGAAAAACAGGTTAAAAAAAATCTGTTCTCTTGTTCGATGCAACAGACCTTATTCAGCCTATGAGATGGCGGACGATGGTGTCGATTGTTTCTGTGGATCCGAAAAGTATACTATATATCATGTTTAACATTTTATATTATTACTAGCTTTTGCCCGCGACTTCGTCCGCGTTTCCGTCGTTTTTCGAAAAAAAATTAGCAGATGTCCTCCCTCATAGTTTTGACGTAACAGGCAGATTCACTTTCGTATTTTAGAAGGGCAATAGTAATATAATATGCCAATCCACAAAACTTTTGAAAAATATAAGTAACCGCAGAATATTATAATATACCCACGCTATACCCACGACTCGGTCAGCGTGTAACTCCTTGTTTTTTATTAAGATAATATATTGCTAATATTTTTAAATCAAATTAAAATGTTTCAGCGCAAAGCTTCTGGGTAGACTATGTTAAGAGTCGACCCGTCCGGCACGTGAACGTAAAGATTCCTAGAATTGCTAACCCGGGAAAGAGCGACGAAACAGCTAACACCGAGATCTACTCCAGCAACACGAAAAATCTGCCCTTGAGCTTTATTGATAGTCATGGCATAGCACACCGATACTGGGAATTGCGTTCTTTTAAATTGGAATGGAAAATTATTTGGTATTATGGGAATTCTGGGAATAAAGACAGTTTCTCCTGCACCGCAACCTGTTAAAATTTGAGCCTCGATTACATTTTGTTGCAACTGGGTTACTTTTAGCCGAGTTCCATTGCAAAGTTGAGGTGGTCTTAAATTTCGGAGCAGAATTATCGGTATGCCAATTTTTAAACAAATTATATGAGAAGGTAGTCCAGGCATACTTAAAGAATTTAAAAATTCTATCGGGTAATTAGTGGCTTCTAGTTCATCAACCATTCTATTTATTGAACTATAAACTTTGCTTTCTCCCTGTATATTAGACAGTATTTTATTATTAATTTCAGATGCCTGGTCATTGCGAGGAGTCAAAATGGACCTTTCGCAAAGCCAAGAATTGTCCCTATTTAATATAATTGTTATGTCACCGTAAACCGAAGATATAAGATGTTGTTGGGATTGCACTATACAACATAACTCAGGTGTCAGAATAAGTTTTCCTTGGTGTAGTTGTAGATAGGTACCTTCACCAATCTTCAATAATGTATCAGAAAATTCACGATTATCTGCGTTGTCTCCAGTTCTCACTCGCATATTTATAGTCAAATGCACCGATTGTATATCACGCCACAAATAAGAGCTTTTCAGGCAAGCCCTAATCTCATCAGCTCGGGTTCCCCGTGGTATTACCGGTAAGGTTTGTCGGAAATCACCACAAAATAAAACCGTAATACCGCCCATTGGTCGATCATTTTGTCTTATGTCCCTTAGAGTTCTGTCTACTGCTTCTACTCCTTTTCGATGGGCCATCGTACATTCATCCCATACGATTAAATTACACTCACGCAATACCTTAGCTTTGTCGCTATTTCTTGAAATACTACAGGTTGGACTTTCCGTGCGATCTAAATTAATTGGTATTTTAAACATAGTGTGAGCAGTCTTACCTCCTGGTAGCAATGTTGCAGCTATACCTGATGAAGCCACGGCAAGAGCGATTTTACGCTGATTTCGAACATAAGCTAATATTAATTTAGTCAAAAAAGTTTTCCCAGTTCCTCCAGGTGCATCTAAAAACCATATTGTTCCTAAATTATTCTGCACACTCTCGCACACGCGATCATAGACTAAGCGTTGTTCTGCAGTCATCATTGGGACACCGTTTTCTAATGTTACCAGCAGTTCCATTGGGTTGTAACCAATCTCTGCGGAATATTCCCTATTGGTAACCTCTCCGACTGAGGTTGGCGTTGGCAAACCATATTCACAAAGTGATTTACCGCCTACTGCTGTTAAGTCTTCCTGAAGAGCTAATAAGCACTGATTTATAGCCAGATCTCGAAAATTATCATTAGTTGCGCCTTCATTATTGTGAGATAAATTCCGAAGAAAGTCTTCTGCAAATTTTTCTTTATTATTTTTCCCATAATTGGACAGGATCAGATAAATTACAAAATGTGAGTAATGTTACAAATAAATGGCGTAACCGTCGTGGATTATCACTAACACAGGATTCTGCTAAAGCGTCATCCCAATGTTGATCATTTTCAAGCAAATGACGCGCTTGGCAAGCTGCATGATAAGTTGGATAAACAACATCGTCTACTTTTCTCAAATCTATAAATGATGTTGGTCCTCGCACTGTATGTAATAATAATCTCAAATAAAAACACTCTGCGTTGTTAGGATGAACAGTATACACTCTACCAAGAACATGTTCTTTGAAAATACCTGTCTCGCCATCTACAGGCCTGCCTCGGCGTCTACGGTTAAAGACACCTTGTTGTTTATCGTAGGTATAATACGATGGAACTTCTTCATACAAAAGAGACTTTGCGAAATTATCAGTTTGGCAAAGTCGAAAGAATGCCAATAAAGTTGTTTGTCTAGGGTTCTCTAATCGTTCTGTAACATTTTCGGCGTTAAAATATATACGTTGACCGCCTTCCAGATGAACATCCAGATGGGTCACAGGTGGATATCTTTCGTGAATATTAAAACTTAAGATCCGCCACACAGCTTCTGAAGAGCTGATATATCTGCCTGACTGAAATCTAGTAACTTCATCATGTTCATTTCTTAACGCAAACGTAGCTTGGTCACTGCCCTTGTTAATGTACTTACAAATATATTTAATTGACTCTACACTATTACACATTTCTACATTTATGTGAGCTTGAAATGCTCTGGACAATACAGGCGAATACGGAACGACCCACCTATTATCTAAAGTAACCTGTTGTCCAGACATTCGCTTTTCAACAGTAAAACCACCATTGTCTCTTGAACGGCGACGATATAATGGGTATCCATCATGTCCTGTTACAGTTTCATCCACTAATGCTTTTGGATACCTTTTAGTGCAACGACCGTCTTGCATGCAAGGAGCATTTGCGTTAAATGCACCACATGGACCATGTATCATATGAGTTTTAACAATGTCGTATAACAGGGGATCTGCAGTCGGATCTGGAATTTCAGCACTGATTAATCTGTCTACATCATTAGGTCGAACCTTATCTTTTAACCAAAGCAAGATATGTGCGTGAGGTAAGCCGCGTTTTTGCCACTCAACACTATACATATAACACAATACTTCTCCAAAAATGTTATCTTTGGTAAGAAGATCTATCATTGATTTTAATTTTAAATGAAACACTCTTGCAATAATATCATGGCGGTCATGCGGTGCCTGACCCTCAAGAAGCTCCCGAGTGATTTCATCCCACTTGGGATTGGTAGTTACAGTAACAAATAAGTCGGGACGTCCATATTTTCTTACGTAACAAAAAGCGGCTTGAGTACGTTCATGCATGTAGCGTGGACCACCAGTAAAAGAAGAGGGTAAAATAACTAAACGACCCATATTCACAGTATCGTTATCTTGCTGCATGGCATCGCGAAGGTGCACGTATTCTTCAGCGCGCAGCTGCCTTTGATTAGATCGTATATAAACTAATCTTTCGGTTTCAATTTTTGCGTACATGTCAACAATAAACTGATTAAATAAGCCACGAAAACGTTGAAAGTATACCAATCTATTCCGTCTCACTTGCAGGTGGTAACAATAAAATTGAAGGCATGACACCTTTTTATTATAATTAGGTGCGCCTGTGCGCGGATCGGTTTGGTATACAGCGTAATTATAACCATCTTCCCCTCGACAGTATATCATAGGATATTGCAAACTGTCGTAAGCCCTGTGGGTTTCGAAAATACGTTGCAAACGATTGTCTCTGGAACGTATAACGATATCACGCCTATCACATTCCTGGTCGACCAGTACTACAGCAACTTCATTCGTGGATGGAACGTTATGACGCCCAGGGTGTTCCTGAGTTGGACGCTTATCGGCATTTATAACAATTTTATAATTGTTATTACCATCTTGAGAAAGGGCTTCTAATGCCGATTTAAAACTGCATACGTACGAATTAACCTGATGTAACATGTTCTGAAGTTGTGAAATGAGTTCAGTATTTAAATTCGGAAAATATTGATTTCTTATATTCGACTGTTCGTTGTAATCGGATACAAAATATATTTGAAGAAATTTAGGTTGTTCTTCAGGCAAAAGGGACCCTATCAAATGGTAAACCTGACCTTGTACCTTAAAAGTAGGCATGAAAGGGCCTTCTGAGATTTGTTTAGCACCAAAGGATGTCATTTGGAATGCACTATTATAAGTGCGAATATTATCTAAAAACTGTTTGGATTGCAAATGTTCCCCTAAAAGTAGTGATTTTAAAGGTTCCGGTGGGTCTTCGAACGAAGGCAAATTTATTTTACCTCCAGAACAACAGAAACCAGCAGACTCCTTCCTCCACTTCGAAGCATTACAAAAGGAACATACTACGTTCATATCGCCTATTTCAGAAGATGATCTGTAATCAATTGTGAGGTTATAAGCAAACCCACTTTTATATCTATCGGACCACGCCACCGAATTTGTAGATTGATCTACCACGTGTATATCTAAGTCATTAAGACCATGTCGAAATCTATCTGCAGTAAGACGGGCCTCTCGCTGTTCTTCTGTTTCAAGCGACCGAATATTTTCAATTCTTAATCTTTCATTAGATAAAGTAATCAATTGTTCTTGTCTCAAAGAATTGTAATAATCGCGTCCCGACTCTAGTCGTTGTTCATGCTCATGTTCATCTTCAAGAGATCGAATCATGTTATGGTGCGCCCTATCATTTGTCAAACGGTCTTGATATTGAGTAAAAGTTTCAGATTCTCGAGACAAAATATGACGTTCGCGATCAGCTGTAAGCCGTAATTCCCTCTCAGTGAAGGTTTCGGACTCGCGAGATAAAATATGACGTTCGTGGTCAGCTGTAAGCCGTAATTCCCTCTCAGTGAAGGTTTCGGACTCGCGAGATAAAATATGACGTTCGCGGTCAGCTGTAAGCCGTAATTCCCTCTCAGTGAAGGTTTCAGACTCGCGAGATAATGTATGCCGTTCGCGGTCAGCTGTGAGTCGCAATTCTCGTTGTAAAGCAGTTTCAGCTTCTCGGGATAACGCATGTTGTTCCCGGTCAATGGAACGCCTTAGCTCTCGTTGAGAAGAGCTTTGAGAAGCCCGTGTTGTAGCTCGTCTCGCTCTTTCAGCTGCTAATCGCATCTCTCTTTCTGGAGAGCTTTCATTAGCTCGAGATGTTGAGGCACTAACTCTCATAGAGTTTAACCGATGTGCTCTTTCCTCTTCCGATTCTTGAGAACGCGTCATTCTCATTCTCCTAGCTTGACTCGAAGTTCGAGATAAAGATGGTCGTTTTTTAGGTGGCATCGTTTATTTTATTTTTAATCGACGGTAACTTAAATTCTATTTAGTTACCCAACAAAAAACTTACGTCAGAGGTCCTAACTATAGCTAAGTATATAATAAATAGAATATAAATCTAAGTGCCTATTAAAACTAAAATAATATTCTAATCGAATTATAAATATGTACGTAGGTACCTACAAATTACAAAAGAATAAAAAATGAAAATAAAGCCATACTTAATGCGTGTGCAATACTATCTACACTTACCTACTTCACTTAAAAATGAATAATAAGAAATACCTACAACTACTGTAATTAATCAAAGTACCTATGCTAATACAAAAAAAACCTTAGATGTTCTAAGTACAGCTGCTATATAATAAAAAAATATAAATCTAAGTGCCTATTTAAACTTAAATACCTAATATTCTAATAGAATTAAACTAAGAAATATGTACCTACCTTCCTACAACTTAGGTACAAAAAAAAAAGAAATGAAAATAAAGCTAAAACACGTGTGCAGTATAGGTAGATAGTAGGCAATATCTACCTATACCTACTTCACTTAAAAATAAATAAAAAATACCTATGAATACTATAATTAATAAAAGTACCTACCTACGCTTTTATCTACTCAATACAAAAAAAACTAAACATAAAATGCCCAAAACTAACCTATCAGTAACTAAAAATCTAACAATAATCTAATCTATCTATCTATTATCTAATCTAAAAATCGAATCTAAATCTACTTAAAAAGAAATAAAATAGGAACTATTAATAGTTAAGAATTTAAACAAAACTAAAACTAATTTAGAAAATAACAACAAAAGAAATTAAAATAAACTATTTAAAGACAAAAAGTCGCGCTGATAAGCACGGTTTATAAAATAACAATTATTGTCTGTCAATAAAGTTCAACACTCTGAACGCATCAACAGCCAAATATTGAATGACGCTTGCGCTCGCCTCCCGCCCCTTTTATACTCTGCCGCCGCGAGCCCCGTCGAGCGCGGCAACCGTTACGCAAAAATAATCCTTATAGCTTGATTCACTATTCACGCGCGATGTCTTGTTGGCGTATTTCATGTAAGTAAGTATAAGTTTGGTGTTTCTATACCGATTTCAATGATTCTTTTTTTATTGAATTGGTGCTAATGTTTATTTTTTTTTTAATTAGGAATGATGGTGAGCATTATTGGTTTTATAAACGTAAAAGTAAACAAATATAATAAGAAATCTCCGAACTGCTAAGCTATCGAGAGTTATGCGTGTTATTGTGAGTTAACTATAAAAGGTAGATATATGCTGTCTTGGAATATTTTTCGTGTATTTTTTTGTAGAATATTTCCGTTATACATAGTTTCTATGTAGCTCTAACCATTAAGGCTGCACACGCGACGGAAGCTTAAAAAATCAAGCAACTTCTCCCATTTTCTCAACATTTCCTTTCACTGCTCTGCTCCTATTCATTGTAGTGTGATGAAAAGTATACTATTACCTGCCCAGGAGTATAAAGAATAATTGTACTAAGTTTCGTTAAAATCCGTCGAGTAGTTTTTTTTTCCATAAATAACATACAAACAGACAGACAGACAGACAGACAGACAAAAATTTTTTTAACTGCATTTTTGGCATCAGTATCGAACACTAATCACCCCCTGCTACTTATTTTGTAAATATATTGCATGTACAGAATTGACCTCTCTACAGATTTATTATAAGTATAGATAACTAACATACCTTCAGTTTTATATCTTAAAATTTACAGAATCTTATATTTCCTTAGAAAAACCAGTGAGGATGCAAATACCAAGGGTATTTCCCGAACGATGATTTTATAGTTCATTAGCCATCTTTAATTGTAAAAGTAAAAGGGTTAAGAATTATTTTGTATAAGTAAATTAGGCTTACGTCTTAAGACCACGGTTCGAATCTAAATCTCCACGAGAACTTACGAAACAAATAGAAGCGAATATGAATATCGGACATACGTAATATTACTGCTTCATCCAACCGTTGATCAGTCATCTCCACGCCAATCACCTTCATGGCCAACTCCCATTTTCTCTTAGCATATTCGGCGAAGTTGCTGGCCTGATCGCTGGAGTAGTCGATAAAAAGTCAGATCGTCGTAGTACCGCGCTAAGTCTGAAAATGTTTCAATAAGATCAGTTTTAGTTCTGTCAGGTAATAATGGGTTTTGAGGTCTTCAAGGTTACGAGAGCACTGGGAATTGTATCGGTCCGGTCATCAGGGTTGAACGCAGGTAAATGTGTTAGATACTTCTCATGCGTATACCCCCCCCCCCCCCCGCATAAAAATAGAAGTATTAAATTAAATTATATTAGAAGTATTAAGTATAAAAATAGAAGCATTAAATGTTTGGGCAGTGGTTTGAATTAACTGGGTCATCATTTGTACAGGCACAAATTATACTTACATTGAATCCCGATAGTTGTTTGTATCCGCCGAGTCATGACTGTCAAGCGTCGTGGCGGCTCTGAGCAGTGCTGCCATCAGCCACACCATTATTTCGAGTAACTGATTGTGGGTAGGTCGAGAATTTTGCCTGAAGATCGGTAAAGTGTGTGCGAGACGTCGCATCACTGCACTGGACTCCAGTGAAGTGGCTGCAGGCTGATTTCGGTGCTCATCATTTAACCACAGGGCTCCTCAATATTGTTCATTTTTAGTGAAATCCTAAAACAGTTACATGCATAAGCGTAGTTTAGGTAACTAAATCCCACGTCTGATGTGACATGAGGGTTAAGAAAGTATTAAAATTTCTAAATAATAATAATAAATTATATTTAGCAACAATACATTACTTAATCTAAGGTATAAATCACGTAATAATTTCAAGTAAATAATAAAACTACACGAGTATATTAATAATAAGTTATTCCAGCAAGATACAATACAATTGTAATATACCTGACCCGGGAGATGTATCAGAGCACTAGGTCGTGCCCAGTCAGAGTCCAGAAAACGTCTGACCGACAGGCGCTCAGCCTATTTATAGACCGCTGACGCCAGAGACACTTAAAGCGAGTAATATTTCAGTACTACCTTCACATTTTAATATAAATAATTGTTTATCAAAGTTATTGTAAGTTTAGTTCGGGAAAACAACTCAACCGTCAGTACTTCAAAATTTGCGAGATTCTTGTACAATAATTATGTGCTTTGGCTCCGTGTCACCCATTACAAACGCATCCTCTGAAAGCAGATCATAACATAAGTATTAAATTAAAAATCAAACTACCTTCAACTTATCTCATTAAAAGAGTTAAGTTAAGTTTTCATAATATTGTAAACCGACCTTCAGTGTAAAAATAAACTTAGTCACATTATGTGTGATTCAAGTATAAATAATTCACATCCAATACACTAATGACAAAATATAAAAAAACTAATATGACTTATGTAACACTATTCACTAGTAATGTAATAAATATTACACAAATATTATGAAAACTTTTAAAAGAAATCTAAAATAACAAAATTTCAGTAGTAAGTGGTGGAGTATCTTAAATGATACAGCGCCATACATGCACGGCTGTGTGTCTGTGACCTAACCATTATTGTGTTTGTGTAACAGTGGATCACTCTGAACCAAATACCACATTTAATATTTATATGACTAGACTCAGCTTTGGGTCACTTGGAGGAAAGCTATCCAAATACTTTTATACATTAAAACTGAACAAATATATATAAATTTGTAACTCACCATATATCTTCTTAATATTTTATCAAGGATCAGACATTTAACAGCAGGCTTCGCATTCAGTTCCAGATCAGGAAACTGGATATCCAGGACGACGTCCCGAAGCTTCAAGTATACCCACGATAAAAAAATATTCCTCATTATAAATTTCCCTGTAACCGAAGAAATTATGCAACGACATATTATAAGACATTATGCAAAGTAAAGCAAAAGTACAGAAAACCTAATTTTAGTGAGATATCAACTAACTTATGCCGGTACTAGGCATTATGGTTAATCCATAATATTTAATCGACCCAGCAATAACACACATAAGGACCAACGTCTTATAATTATACGTCTTATAACGGAGAATTATATATAGTACACTATGTAGTATCAATTTTTATGTTATCTTATTTATAGAAGGCAAATGTTCTAATCTGAAGGACTAAATTACATCAGAGTTTCAATCAAAGTTTCAGAAAAAAATATTTATTCCTAAAATAAAATTTTAAGTCTCATCATTATGTTATATTATACAAATGATTGTTTTATGATAACTATTGCACTATCGTCTCCCTGCAATGTAAGTAATACAACACTCAAACCACGTGTACAAGGAACAACAACTAACGAATGTAAACAGTAAATATTTGTATCGAGTTATACAATACTTTTATCAACTAACTTTTCTTAATGTGTATTACACATATATGATGCAGTTTCCATTTTTCAAACCCGAAAAACTAAGAAAATAATCACGCATTATCTAACACAAAACACAAAATTTTACGTGTCTGTGTTTCACAACCTTGTGTTGAGGTTTTATGATAAAAAGAGACACAAAGAGAGAGAGAGAGAGAGAGAAAGAGAGAGAAACTGAAAACGACGTTATGATTATTTTAATAGTTCTTATTTTTTATTCACTGTCTTTTATAAGTGAAACTAAAATAAAATATTCCGGCTGAGACAAATCTACTTGAAAGTGTTATTAATAACATTTTACTAAAATAATATATAAATATAAAATAATGCCATAAATTAGTGCTATAGATATTTTGGCATAGTTATTGTATTTTAACAATACCTATTTCTTCTTAACATTGTGATTATTCCTAATATTATTAGTAGGAATAATAGCCAGTTCTGTAATAATAAACATTTTGGTATGTAATAAATAATAAAGTATTTATAAAATAATAATTGTCAGTAACAGTCCAACCCTATTCATTATCTTATTATTGAGCTGATGTAA
This sequence comes from Melinaea menophilus ssp. n. AW-2005, assembly GCA_918358695.1. NCBI lineage: Eukaryota > Metazoa > Arthropoda > Insecta > Lepidoptera > Nymphalidae > Melinaea > Melinaea menophilus. The sequence goes on along the minus strand of OU911054.1, from coordinate 11,137,497 downwards.
GCGAAGCTCTTAACCGTTGGGAGACCTTTTTTTCGTAATTAGTTGTCTCCAGAATGCGACGAGATAATTAGCTAAAAATTTTCTCATGTATGTTTGAGCCGAACACGGAAATTATAGCGAAAACAGATTGAAAATATGTTTAGCCACACAAAAGTTATCAAGAAAAGAAGAAAGGAGAGGGGCTCAGGTCAACACCCGCCGCGCACGGTTGGCGGATCCTAGTTATAAAGTAATTATTAAATAATAATTATCAATAATAGTCCAACCCCATTCGTTAACTTATTATTATTAGGCCGATACAACAAATCGAAATAGAAACAAAGCTACCTTTTTTATTATTACCTGTGTAGTTTTATACACAATTTGATAATTTTAATATAGAAAATATGGCTAGTGACAACAAAACTCACCAATATTGTTTATTGCCGTTTTTAAGTACATTTACGAAGAAAACTATAAGCTCACACAATACACTGACACAAATAGAACTGATATAGTTTATTTTGATGTTTAATTTCGACAAGTACAAGATAAATCCAACATTATTTGAGAACACATGAGCGCGCGATTCGACCGTCAAGCATCGACAGTGGCGCCGCGTGCTGGCGGTGGCAACAGTCGATACTATCATCACCGAACGGCGTTGGCGGAGTTTTTAAAAATGCAAGCTATCGAATATCCTACTGTCTCTCTTACACTTACTATATTTTATATTGAAGTAATTGACTAAGAAGTATGTTTCTGGTAATTTGGAAATAATTATTGTAAAGACCAATTTTTTAAATCTTATTCCTTTGGGGTAAAGGCTAAAATGCTTTAATTATTATTGACTCTCACAGTTTATTTTATTTATTTTACTACTAATAATAATATACAATATAGTACAATATTATTACATTATTAATTTTAGAAAACTGTTACAAGATCACTTATTTTTTATAAAATTCAAACAATTACTTACTCAAAAGTTAATTTAAATTGCCTTTTAGCTGAAGTACCTCTCCAAGTGCTTCAACACTGCATGTTGACTTGTACAATGAACTAACAGACCGCAGTGTGAACTATTATAACTAACTGAAACTAACTCAACTACACTGTGTGATATACACATGTTGTAACTTAACAACTGACACACTATAATACATACTGGTATTGTATATAAGTAATTAATAAATAATATTAAAGAGGTAGGAGCAATATTATAATAATTACAAATAATTCATATATAAGAAGAACAAAGAAAGATTTTAGATAATGTTTTAATATTATGGTTTTATCAAAACGTCATAAATGAACCAACAGATGTCACTGTAACATATAGTAAGTGTATATAAGAGAGTATCATATAACATAGTGTAATGTAAACACAGAGAGCTCTCGTGGAGCGACACATTGCAGTTTGATAACTCAACTTATTAGTGTCAAGTTGAATTAATTATTATTATACAGGTCTGTATTCTGTAACGAGATATCAGTTTAAATTAAATCATCATATTTTTTTATATAGCGAGGTATTTAGCATCAGAAATAAACAAATTAGTAATTTATTTTAGTACTATTAAGTTAAATTTTTTACGTAAATATTACTTTATAGTGATCAAAATCGCAATAATTATAAAAAAAATGTGAATTGTCATATAGTTGGGTTAAATCCCAGCAAATAGGTTAACTAAATAGTTTTGACATTTTAATAAATTAATGACGTAATCATATTAATTCAAATCGCTGACGCTCAAGATTGTTCCGATGTCTATAATCTTATTGCACTACTCCGTGCAGTGGAAGTGGTTATTGGAGGAGGAATGTTGCAGCAGAGTGGAGTTACCAGTAATTAAGACTGTCTCTGTGTGAGTTACAGTCTGTGTAGTTTGGTATCTACGTACATTGGTACAATATAATTGTTTTATTCTTGTATTTGTATCATATTAATAACTCTTATACATTACTTTGTGAATGTCTGATGTATGCATGTGATTTCATCTCGATACTACTTCATTATATTTATTGATAAGGTGTTAAGAAGATAATTATATATAAGATGTGTGATAATTTATTAATTACATCATACGTACTATATTTAGTACTCCTGAGCCTTCAGATCACCAGACCCTCATTGAACCACCGTTACCCTGGATGAATTATGTTTAATTTAAATGTGACTCTCACCCTACATTGGTTATATTTGGAAAACTGATAATATATATATTTATTAGTCTACTACATTATTCTCGAACATCTCCCTCGGGTATGTGTAAGCGTGTTCAGTTTATATCTATATTAGGAACACCTTAAGGGAGGCTCTTTCATTATCAGATATACCTTGATATCTCAAGGGACCCACTGATTTAGAGGAACTTAATTGAATCCAGTGAGTTTATTGAATTGGATAATTGCTTCCATTAAATGAATGCTACAGATAACTGGTATGCCTTCAGGACTAGTAGTATTCATCTTGTTCATTTTATTTATTTATTTATTCATGTACCTCATTATTACATAGATACCTTAAATTATAAAATATGTACATGGGATAGCTTATCTCTTAGAAGAGATCTGTTCCAGCCACCCCTGAGTGTAAGTGCCTTGTAATTGACGAAGTAGGTGGGTACATTAAAATTTAATATATATATATATATATATATATATATATATATATATATATATATATATAATAATAATACTTAAGTAATAATAATAATAAGAATAATAATAAGAAATATAACATGCTTATATAATGCAAAGAATAAATATATAAACTTACATATTAATAAATAAATAATATATATATATATATATATATATATATATATATATATATATACATATATATATACAAACATATATAAACATATATACTTTTACAAATAAATTTTTATATATACATTAAAGAAGTGAGTGAAAGTACTGCTTTAATTTATATTTAAAAGATTTAGCGTTCGGACATTTTAGTAAAGTAATAATAATTTCAAATTGTTATTATTCATATACTTAATAATAAAATATAAAAGTTGACTCACCTTAAAGTGTAGTACTTGTGTTATAATATATTATTGAGCTGAGCCTGAGCGAAGCTCTTAACCGTTTGGGAAACCTTTTTTTATGTTGAGTTGTCTCCACTATACGATATACGACCACGACGATATATTTTTTATCATATGTTTGAGCCGAACGCGGATGTTATAGCGAAAACAGATTGAAAAAATGTTTAGCCATTCAAAAGTTACCAAGAAAAGAAGACAGGAGAGGGGCTCAGCTCAACACCCGCCGCGCACGGTTGGCGAATCCCAGTATATTAATCGGCGGATAATATTTATTTATTTATTTATATCTTTTCCACTTTGAATCATTATCAGTGATCACTTGTGTACGTCAAAATGGAAGTGTCAGGAGGGTCTATTTCGATACCAGATTTATCGTAATAAGCCCTTCTGTAAAAGCACTGTCCAACTTAATGTTAAAGCTATGAGGGTCCCAAACGCGTCCTAGTCTGAGAAGAACCACACAACAAACTCAGCCGGATATATATTTTTTTATATTGTGATCACTATTTCACAAATGTCAATCTTAAAAGCTGTTTTGGAAAAACTAGAACCGTCGCAATATAATGAAAAAAAAAATAATAATAAAAATAATAGCACAAAAAAATAAATAATGATAATAATAATAAAAAATAAAAATAGGCCTGCTACACAACCAGTCACCGCAAGCAGCACCTGTAATATACATATGACATACACTGACAGCTTCAAGGAACCATTTAATTCAAACTACAAATAGAACTGTCCGTGTATCATTACCTTTATTATATCTAATATATTATATATCTAGTTAATTCTAGATTTATATTAAATCATATATAATAATATTCATTCCATATGACTTGTGTACTATATCAATAAAAAAAGTATATATATATTTTAATGTATTAGAACTATTTACTTATTGTAGTAATACAAAAAGTTAATGAGTTAGAATTTGATTTGCTCTTTTATTTAACGATTATAATATTAAAGATTTTATTTATTCAATAAATGAAGACAAATTAACGACGGTAAAATGAAACATCTCGGACCTAGGAACAATTATCTTAATCCATCCACTGAGAGCGCTATAAAGACTTGGTGGGATTTTATATATACTGACTAGTACTAAACAACTCAAGATATTCCTTCTATTAAGCTCAGTTGTATAAAAAATTTTAAAGTAATATTAAAACTTATATTTTAACTTAATGCTGCTAAATAATTCAACCAATCAAAGTGGTTGGTGATTTCATGATAATATGTATTAAATTGTTTATGTGAAAAGATGTGAATTTGGAGGCATAAATTTAAGTTGAACTTAATTGCTGTATTTTTTTATTAAAATGGATATGTCAGCGTTTTCTTATAAATTCGATTTATTTATAAAAATATAATAATAAATATTATTCTTAGGCAATCAGTTCCATTTGTTAAAACTAGTTTCGTAGTAGTCAAATCAAATTTAGTTAATAAATAAAAGTAAAAGTAAAAATTAAATATCGAAACTAAATTATATGTTTTCAACATTTCAAGCACTCATCACTTGAAAAAGCGCTTTAGAAGTAGCAATTTAAACAAAATTCGCTCTGATTACGGCCAGACTTCAAAATCAGCAAAACTAATTCAATTATATGTAATACAATTTACTAGTAAACATACTTTTATAATTTGAGTAGGCTTTTAAACTACCTTTTTAATTAATTTTTACTTAATATATTTTTTTTTCATATGACTTAAGAATCGATATTTAAACTGTATTGAGTAAAAATAAAGTCACATAAAACAATATCCTTTTAAAAATAACAAGAAAGAAAACATTGTCATAAACTATATTTTGTTTTGAGTCAAGTGCACTGAGCCGTACCTTCTCAAGCGCGTTATCCTTCAGGGAGTTCACACGACAGTAACGGACGTCTATCCCTGTTATACTGAATACTATATAAGTGTAAACAAAAATAGCATTTAAATGTAAAAATACAAGCCATATTAGCTAGCAGTTATATTATTAAAAGATGCCAATTCATATTGTATACTATTTGAGTTATACACATTGCTAATAACAAATGGAGAGGTTATGAAACTATATCTGAAAAAAAAACTATAATATTGATATTTTATAATAAGGTTTTAATATTGAAGGATTGAATTAAATAAATAATAAAGGCAATAAACGTGATGTATATTACTTAACTCCAATGAACCTGTATTTGTAGAGATTGTCGCCTCGTCCATCCGTCAACCGTCATTTTTTTGTAATAGTATTTTAAATGTTGAATTGTAGTTTTTGTAAATTTTTTATTTTATGTGACATTGAAGTAATATTCAAATAGTATTGTGCGATAAAAAACATTCTGTGAAACAAATACGTAGAGACGAAATAATATTATAATAAAGCCAGTTAGATTATTGAAAAAATGTTATATAAAGTTTCTAAATAATCTAACTATATTGCCATTATACTTATGAAAACAATGTTGGTGTCTCAGACTGATACTTCTTTTGTTCTTAAAAATGGAAGTCATTGTAAATTTTCTTTTACAAAAATGCACCCTCGAGCCACCAATTATTATTGTAAAACGAAACAATAGCTCTGATATCTAAATAAAGATCTTGCTTAACCGTCAAATAAACTGATATCATAGTTTTACTTGCATTTTTATAATAGTTTCTGTATTTAGTAAGAAGAAGTTTTGTCATAAGACTTGTGTGTGTGTGTGTGTGTGTGTGTGAGTGTGTGTGAAGATTTATCAAAAGACATTTGTGAAGACTATATAAAAAGAAAAAATGAAAAACTTTATTCACGGTAACACTCAGCTTCACCTGGTAACACTCTCAGTAATAAGATAAATTTATACCACATATGTGTACTTCTCGTAGGTTACTGAAGAGGTAATGTGCAGTGAAGATTAGATAGTTTTTGTTCAATAAATATTTAGAAGAGTCACTTTACATAATTTAGCAACTTATTGTCGATATTATTTTATAGATTATTTACTGGTTATTTTAGGCGTAATGTTAAAAAAGACTTTAACCAACATCAAAACGTCGAGTAAATCTTACCAAAGCCAAGAGCCAAGAGCTGGTGTAACAGAATATTCCATTAGTAGCTGAGAGGCTGCATTAAGCTGAGTAGCTGTCTAGTCACCGACCACACTAACTACTTAATGGTGATAAGTTGGTTTCTCACTATAGATAATATTATCAAATATCATCATTCTAGATTACGTTATAGGAACAAACTATGATTCTACCTTGAACTATTGTTAATAATAAATGCAAGTTAACAGAAAGAAAGTAATAAATGGGACATGTTTATTTTCATTGCAAGTTCAAAAGCGCTTTCGAATGGAATATAAGAGTTCGTTCAAGATTTAAAAAAAACATTTTCTACTTAGCTTTTGTATTTCTGCTAAGGGCGATAACGTCTGTCAAGTTGAGAATCGAAACATGATTACTAAGTAACTTATTATATGATATTTATAGGCGTTCATTAGATATAAAAAAGGAAACGTTACAGTATATTTGCTAATTCAATTTATCAGTTTTTATAAAGTTAGTCATGGATGAGTTTCCAGTGTGAGTGAGTATTGAGAAGTTTTGATTGGTATCGGTATTAAATGTTGTATTGTTGTAAAACAGTATATTTAAATGCATTATAGTAAGTGTTTTAGGTTCTTTAAATAATTTTAAACATAAATTTCATTTAATATTAAATTAATCAACAACAACAACAATTATTGACAGACGAGCAACATACTAAAGCAATTGATGAACCTATATTTATTATATTATGTACATTTTTCTTTCGGTTATACAACGTACATTACTATATTGTGGGGCAGAGTGCCAGAATACGGCCGCAGGTCACGACACAGCAGACTGACGGCTGACGGATGGACGAGGTGACAATCTCTGCAACTACAGGCGGTTCATTAGAGTTCATTAATTCACGACACGTCCGTCGTTTTCATTATTTCTATTTTAAAAGAAATTGTGTTAATATTTAACTTATAAAGTATTAAAATGAAAATATAAATCTGACATATCTTCATCAATAGCAGCTCTGGAAACTATTATACTACCATATAATATAATATTATGAAAAGGACTTTTGTAGTAACTGGAAACTCCGTAAGGTTAAGAGAACTGTATGTCATTTAGATAACTTTTTTCTATTGATATAAATAATATAATAAGAAAGATTGGTTGTTTTCAGAGTAAGATGTATTATAATGTATTATAAAATATTAAAGATAAATAAAAATACCAATTATTATTCTCTTCTCTCTTACCAATCCAACATGAAGTACTGTTATATATGAACATTAGATTTACAGAGAATATAATATATATTTTTAATTGGTTTATTAATAATTAACTATTGTAAGCATATTTACGATATTTTCTATTACCAACATGGGCAACTATGTCGAACCTGCGCTCTTGTGGTGACAGTTAGTGTCCCTTTGCCTTTTGAGCTACCATTCAATGAATGTATCATTTTGTATCGTAATCCTTGTCGAGACAGAATATTTCTTTGAAGAAAAGTTTTTGAAGACAATCTTTTTAGATTGCTTTTATGATATTTAATGCAACCACATGGTGGATGAGATTTCTACATGTACATCTTTTCAGAATTCTTTAGCTAGTGTAAGTTATGGAATAAAATGATACATATATATTAAAATTAAATGAAAAGGAAATTGTAAAGTCTTACCTTGAATTTTTATATAAAATACAAAATAACTTTCTCTCCAACTGTACTTTTTTATCTAAAAAAACTGTTTTAGTACTTGCAGATTACAGAATAAGGTATGGGACTAGGTCGGGTCGTAAATTTATTCATTGTTTAAATCACCATTCATGTATTCCACATTGTTTATTTTGTAGCCTTCCAAAATTCAGACACTACTTTATATTCTTTCAATTCCATTCCAAAATGTAAATAAACTATTTGGCAGGATGCGATGTCATTCGTCCGGAATTTCCTTTTTGAGAAATCGAAGAGATTATTGAAATTCTTACGTTATGTATATATATATAAATAAGGAAATTTCTAATAAAAGGAACAGCCACTGTCATGACAACTAGATGATGGATTACCTCATACTGCCACATTGTGAGGTAAAAGGCAATATACTTGATTAAGTCTCAAACTTGGCAGCTTGATAAAATGTTGATTGTTTTTGTAAAATAAATTTAATATACGTTTCAAGCAGATTAATTCAAATTCAGATATCAATAACAATATATAAAAAGTGTTGGCAATTTTGTAGAAATTCTGTATTAATCAACAAAATATATCAAACTCACACTAAGCCAATCAGTAGTTGAGGAGTTACGAAACTTGTGACCGACAATATTAGCTATTGTAGTTATTCTAACAGAATTACTAGTTTTAGTAAATTGTATTTGTATGTATCTGAAGGTGACTTTTCTGTAATTAGGACAGTTGAAAATGAACTTATTGTACTTATAAGAAAGTACTTATTATTTATGACCAGCTTTGTGTTGAAATGCATTAATATAATATTTTTGATTACTTTAAAGGATCGCTACATTCCATAAGCATTAAAGCCATCAATAAATATTAAGTGGAATGAGGAACGTATTCCCTATTCTAAAATGCTGTCTAATATCAAGATTGATGGAGAACTAAATGTAACACATACTGACCTTCTGAAGATAACTAAAGAATCAACGACGGGTAATCTCAGTCTCCACCAGAACCGTAGCATGCCTCTCAACTTCAGAACTTTACTTTTAAATCCTTGTCTTAGTATTAAGACCATATTATCAAAAAGTGATCAAAGATCCAATAATGTTATCTGAATTAATTATTAATTGCTAATTAAGTAAATAATATTGAAGTACACTAAAATAACTTACTCAGTTCAGTTCTTCATAGCTCCTAAAACCGTAATTTGAATTAATAAAAGAGAATTTAACTTTAACGAAATATAAATTCATGAATATACATATTCAATTGATAAATTCACAATTTATACTTTTGAAACAAAATTCAATATTAATTTTAGTAAATGTTACTCAATTTTTAATTAATGTTTATTTCACTAGGCTTCCAATAAATAGGCTTTGTGATGAATTATTATATAAGTGTAATTAAATTGTACAAATATCAATATCTGAACCATTTGCATCGAAATATTAATTATAATATTATAAATTTTACAAACAAAGAGAATTAAAACAAACTCTGAAAACATCACGTTACTAATAATCATCAAAATAAAACTATTTTGTCATTAAACAGTAAGTAATTTTGTTATTAATATTCAACAACATTTAACATTAAAAATATTAAACATGATATTTAAAAAATTAAATACTATTCGTATAAAAGTAATTTTAAAAATGTTCTGATAATAAAAGTAAAATAATGTTTATTAATGGTGAGGTTTTAACTTTTTCATAAAATATATAAACAACAGCTAAGTATCCTAAGTTAATAATCTACTGAAGTCGTCTTCAATTCGCTTCTTCAATAACAAACTCACATATTAATAAAACTACCAAACTATTATTTCACTTCCTCTTAGTTCCTAGTTACGAGCGTGTCCGAAGTTTACAAATCAAATAGACCTTATAAATATCTATATACTTATCCAATTATAGTTCCAAGTGACCCAATATTGCTTTGAGGCTCAATACATTATACCATAAATGAACGTAAAAGCAAAAGTAACAAAAGTCGGATGCAACAGCTAATACAGCGGAATCGTGTACATCAGTAGAGTGGTTTGATTGAGGTGAGTAGCTGTGTGTGACCGAGCCTTGTGTGTGAGCGACTGAGTGATTGGTTGGTTTATTTGTGTGTTTATCTTCTACGCGTGAATAAACTATTCATTCGGTTCTGAAGCTATGATAATAGGTAAATCCATGCTCGCTGCTCGAAAAAGTGTTAAATTCCTGATAGTGTCTATGAATTTGATTAATTTATATTTTTAGTTATAAATAAGTTAATTGAAATCCCCTCCTTTAAATCGTTTATAAATTCTCTGTTGATAACTTATAAACTCAGTAAAATACCGGCTGGAGAATTAGTTTATTTAATTTAGACCAAGCCCTCGCTAAATTTATCAACTTGCCAAACTTTGTTATTTGATAAACTCCCTTTATTGCTGCTTTAAGAAGCATTTAAATGTTTTTGTACTTAGCTTGATCAATAAATGTTTCTCTAACTTTATTAATATTATTAATATTATTAATATTATACTGTGCGAACTGTTAATTAATGAGTGAAATAACATAAATAAGGGTTGAATAATATGTTAAATAGTACAAGTTAATAGTAGATAATATTGTTATATCAGAAGATTAGTTGTTTATTATTATTACTTAGAAGACTAATCAATCGCCTCTCAATTATATAACTAAAAATATTAAGGAGCCCTAATATTGTCTTTACATGTTTATTATCGTTGCTACTTTAACGTTGTTGAACTGTGTTACATGATTTTCTTGATAAATGCCTGTGAATATATTATATTGTTTTATCAAATGGATAATCGGATAAAATATTGTAAAATTATATTTTAACATCTATTCCTTCTATTTAAGTTATCTTTAAATCAAATCACCTATTATTTTTTTTTATTTATTTATGTACCATCAACTTACAAAAAAACAGAAAAATATATAAAGAGAAAAAAAAAGTGTACAAAGGTTTAACCTATCTCTTTAAGAGATCTCTGCCAGTTACCCTTCGGCAAAAAGGAAAAATAAAATTACGATTATTATTATTATTATTATTATTATTATTATTATTTATTGATAAGAAATATAGGACTTTCATTTGGAAATTCTGTTTTTCCAAAATCTTATAATGTTAAGATATTCGATGCATAAAGATTGTTGTAAAAGAATAACAGTGACAAGTCTCGGATCCTTAATAACTATATACATAATCATGTACAATTCACAGTATACACCACAGTAATTATCGTGAAGTCTAAGCTGAAGGTGAGTCTTTAAAAATAATGGCGCCACAGCTCCGCCATTAACCCACAAGCGATTTTTCTTCATTTAGTCTGCTCTTCATACTTGGTTCGTATGCTGCCCCCTCCCGATTCCTAATAACATGAATTCTTAATTGTGATAATAAATTAATTTCTGTGTATTAAGTACATAACGAGTCTGAGCTTGTTCATCCGATCCCTAAAGAAGGTGATAGTTCGGACCCAGCTTACTACAGACCTATCGCCATTACCTCTCTGCTCTCCAAAGTAATGGAGAACATTATCAATAAACAGCTCCTAACCTACCTTGAGGATCACCAGTTGGTCAATGACCGGCAATATGGCTTTCGCCATGGTCGATCGGCTGGTGATCTTCTGTTATATCTTACGCACAGTTGGGCAGCTGTTATTGAAAGCAAGGAAGAGGGTCTGGCAGTTAGTCTGGATATGGCGAAAGCCTTCGATCGTGTATGGCACAAGGGGCTTCTTTCGAAGCTACCTTCCTATGGGCTTCTTGAGAGTTTATGCAAGTGGATCACCAGCTACCTCACTGGGCGGAGCATACAGGTCGTTCTCGACGGTTTTTGCTCGGACCCCAAGCCCGTGAACGCTGGTGTACCCCAAGGCTGCGTGCTATCCCCAACTCTGTTCCTCCTGCACATCAATGATATGTTGGATATCTTCAACAAACATTGTTATGCGGATGATAGCACTGGGGATGCGGTATATTCCGGCCGTGCAGGTCTCACTCGGGAAAACCTCGACGAGTGTCGATAGAAACTTGTGTCTTCTATAGAGACTTTCTTGGGGATGGTCTCTGACTGGGGTGAACTGAACCACGTTCAATTCAATCCCGAGAAGACGCAAGTTTGTGCGTTTACCACTAAGAAAACCCCATTTGTCGTATCACCGCTCTTCGAGAGCACTCTCCTCATTGCCTCGCCTAGTATCAGAATACTGGGTCTCGACATTTCGAGCGACTGTCAGTTTCGTGGTCATCTGGAGAGCAGGGCCAAGTTGGCCTCGAAGAAATTGGGAGTGATCAATAGAGCGAGGCAGTATTTCAAACCTGGCCAAAGACTTGCGCTCTATAAGGCGCAGGTACGGCCACACATGGAGTACTGTTCTCATCTCTGGTCCGGATCACCCCAATATCAGCTTCTACCATTTGACCACGCACAACGGAGAGCCGCTCGGGTTGTCGGGGACCCGGTGCTCTGCGAACGGTTGGATTCTTTGGCATTGCGTAGAGACGTGGCTTCTTTGTGCGTCTTCTTCCGCATTTACAACGGGGAGTGTTCCGAAGATATATTCGATCTGATGCCTGCCGCCGAATTTCATCACCGCACAGCGCGCCATCGCCTCCAATACCATCCTCACCACCTGGATGCGTGGCGATCCTCCACTGTGCGGTTCTCAAGGACATTTTTTCCACGTTCCACTCGCTTGTGGAACGAACTCCCATCGGCGGTATTTCCAGATCGGTACGACATGGGTACCTTCAAAAAAGGCGTTTATCCTACCTACAAGGCCGGCAACACTCTTGTAAATCCTCGGATGTTGCAAGAGTTCATGGGCGGTGGTGATCACAAGTCATCTGTGATCCGCCAGCTCGTTTGCCCTCCTTTTCCATAAAAAAAAAAAAAAAAAAATATTGAATAAATATTTTTGGTAATATAAAAATATCTAAGTCACATATTAATTTATTGTATCTGTCATGGTCAAAATAATATATGTTTCATGACTCGGCTTTTCTATCTGGACAAGCAATTTGTATGTATTCGAAAATAGCATAAGTTAGACTTATGCTATTTTCGGCACTGGCAACCGGCAACTCAATGTTATATAATAAATTCATATTTTTATATTTTATTAAATGTATAACAAGCCTTAGGAACATTCAAAATAGAGAGCTTGAAAAAGTAACAAACTTCATGTTTCAATAAACGTCTAAATGAATTAACCTTCAAGTGAAATATTATTTACCTTTGTATTTCTTTTACTTCTTACTTCTGAATAAATAACATAGTTGCTTTCAGTTCGTATTGTTTTTGTAATGAATATACTATACACTTATTATTTATTTAAAGAACATACATGTTGCTTCCCTGACTCTGTACATAGTACGGAGATGACGGACCCGTTGAGGATATCTTTTGTTACTTTTTATACTTAACTTAACTTTAAATAAGCGTAAAAACGCTAAATCTACTTAATAAATTATAATATTTGACTATATTTCTCCAAACTGAAATAATAATGACACGTATAATATTGAATATTTTAATAAAATAAAACAGATACAAACTGTATTAATACTAATAGTCACTGTCATAATCTAATATATATATATATATATATATATATATATATATACATATATATATATACATATAATTTAAAACATTAAAAACTCTTCTTATGCCATATAAAGATTTTGCAAATCTCTTTTACTAAATCTATCATTACTTTACTCTTGGTGTTATAAAACGTCGCCATAGTTATGTTATTACACTTTAAGCACTTACAGTCTGGTGCTTAAAGCGCTTTGTGGACGAAATTATAATTATACATATTGTTTGATTTTTATGGTCTATCAATTTAATAGCCAATGAAAATGTTAACACTTTGGAAGTTGTATTTCCCTCGCAATGGATAAGCCCAAATTAATCTATTAAATTTATTAATAAATCAATTAGAGATTTAAAAGTAACTGAACTAACTTTATGCGAAAACGATGTTATTCAAATTTAACTTGTAATATAAAAGGCGACTAATTCATTTACTGTATGAATATACATTTCCATTGCTTCTCTGTATTTTATTTTGATTTCATTTCATTTAAATTTTAAAACATACCAAAAACAAGCCTCATAACATGTAATCTGTTTTTTTTTTTATAAAAGTTAATATTTTTACATATTTTTAAGTTCGAACAAATTTGTCTTTTATTTAACTGTATTACGTACTGCAAATAGTTCCTTATAAAATAATATTTCTCTTCAAGATTGAAGACTTTGGTTTTGTAGAGATTTAAATATAAGCTCAAGTCGTATTAAGAAAACTCTTCATAAGCAATGAAGTAATGTAGTGTAGTAGTAGTAGTTAACAAAATATAGTGTTACATTTATATAATATCTATATACAGGGAGGCACACTAGACTTATGATTATTATAAAATAATAAATTAATATAACATTATTTCAACTTGTCAATTTTGTCAGCTTCATTTTGAAATAAAAAGAATGGTTATATCAGTTTATTAATATGCCTTCAAAAATGTGTTATTAACTGAGTTTAAACAATTTCACTGTTTATTATTTTGATTTTTAGTTCAGTTTTGTCAAAGTACACTTTAAAATATAATATAAGTCGCCGCTGAGCCTCAAAAACCTCATTGTTTTATTAACTATTTGTTACGTAGTTACAAATTGTTTTTAAAATATTATAAGGTAGATTTAAGACTACCTCGATATCGTTTTGTTTTTATAAATGTGTTGTTAAATATTGTGGGTACATGATAATTTGTTGCATAATTAGCAATGGTTAATTACGTTGCAAAATTAAGATAAATCGGTCAAAATAAATAACTATCACATTTAAGAAATAGTGTAATGTTAGTTAGGATCCACTAATTTCTAATGCCTTGATTTGACTAAAGTTATTAGTCAAGTCAAAGCTGTCACATGATCGTGCGGCGATATTGACAGTTTTCCGGAATCGAGTCCAACGATCGACTTATTTGAGAATTTGTATAAATAGCGGACAACTCGCTTCGACACTTTCTTTCTTGCCTGGAGCTCGAGTTGGACAGTGATAAGAACGTATCGGTGTTGTAATGTGAGTAATTATAAATGTTTATTTTTTCTTTTAGAAACTTTTAGTGATTAATTCTTTGTGTTGTTCATAATAGTATTAAGTTTAGTTAAGTTTTTATTAATTATAAGTGATTTTAAAAAGTGGGTGTAGAGAAAAATAGATTACTTTCAATTAATGATTTTGATTTTTTTATAATGAAATATTATGTTTAGTTAATATCTCATTTACTTTGAGTGATTATAAAAAGAGGGAGATATTAGAAAACTGTGATAATTTTAAATTAGTTGATATTTAAAGTAAGTTTTGATTAATTAAAATAGTTATTTTTCCAGTGTGCAGAGTTTTGTTACTCCGAAGAATTTATTATTGAGGGTATTTGACTTATTTGATAATAATGAGAAATACTGATAAGAGTCGATGAATCTGATGGAGTCAACAAATCCAAACTTTCTTATAATTCTAATGTATGAATCTCATATATATTGTTGTATTCCACAGTTGCCAGTATGGAGGACGTGTGGGTGGTGCTGCAGCGCCTCGGTTCTTCGTGCACGGTCACAGTGCTGTGTTCAGATGCGAGCACAACGTCGACCCCCAAACTTTATACAAGGTACAATATAGATTTCGTTCAGTATTTAATAAAAAAATTAAAATCCGTCTAAGCTGTCACATTTAGGTCGTACCATTAGTAGTACTGCAGATCGTAAAAAGAAAGTTTAAAAAAGTTTTTAAGTGTAGGTAGAATAATATTTTTTATGATTTTTCAAAGTACCTGTTTTCTGAAACAGGAAGTATATATCTTTCAATATATGTCTATATTGAGATATCTCAATAACTAATCTCTGGAATAACTATCTATATAGATAGTTATTTATTTATTTAGCTTCACGCCATATCCCTTGCAGGGTAGCCAAAGACGACGGAGCGCCAAACGCTACGGTCTCTGCATACCTCTTTCGCCTCGGCCACAGACATCAACCTCTTCATACATGCCCTCCGGGGCATGCTTTTTACGTGACCTTCCTCCAGTATCATAGATACTGTGTTTTCGAAGGTCACTCGAGGCCTCCCCGTCTCTCTTAAAGCTCACTTTTCCTATATAAATATTTTTTACCATTTTTTCATTATAGATAGTTATTCCAGAATGCAGAAAATTAATTTCGCGCCAAATTAATTAATATGTTTGGGATAAAAAATGGTTATCACTTTCTTTTAACTTCTATTAATTTAAACATAAATATTAATTTAATTTTTATTTAAATATATTTTAAAATAAATGCCAATTATAGTGATAGAGATCTTAGGAGTACGATTAAACATTTCTCAAATCGAATTACTATCAAAATAATTTAAATATACATCATACCATATCAATGAGCGATCGACCTTCCAAAAAATAGATCATGAATGAAAATTAAATTTTAAGTTTTTAATTTCGAATCGAACGAACTTTTGCTAACCTGAGTTAGTTTATAGATTGTATTAAAAATATCAGGCTGTCGGACCTACACCGAACTGAGGTTTAATTTTTAATCGTAAATTAGTTTTTGCATAACTGTCGTTAATATAACATGATTACATTTTATTTAATATTATTTACGCGATAGTGATACCTTATTTCTTTTTATATATTATTTACTATTCATTTTGTTTTCTAATATTTTAACACAATTGACAAAGGTTTGTAAAGAACAGTAAAGCTCTAATCAGATTATATACCTTGGCTGGGATGCTACCACCCTTTAAGAAAAGGTTAGCGTAAGCTATTATAATTACCAACTCAACCCCATTTATCTAAGATTTCGTTAGGGTTTATCTTTTACATTATTACTAGGGGCGCCAAAAACCCTTGCCGTTTGCATATTGAGCGAAGCGAGCCCAGTGTATTGACTCATCGTTTCCCATTCAATTTGGACAGGAAATTAAAAAAAAAATTTTTTTTGAGGACATTTTTCTATTTTTTTTATTTTAAAACAACCTCCTAATGTGTGTCTTTTTGAATGCAAAGTTTCATAATTTTCCGTCAAGTAGTTTTCGAGCCAATTCGTGACAAAGAATGCAAAAAGTCTCCAGTAAAACGCTCCGCTCACTTCGTTCGCTTCGCTCAATTATTATTTATAAATGTTTAAAGTGACTTTGTAAAGTCTCATATATATTTATTTGTTCACGCAGGTTGTGTTTTTCAAGAGCGGTCAGAGAACAACGCAGTACGTCCAAGGTCGAGATCCTCCGTTTGAGCGTTACAACTTCACTGGAGCGGATACTAATGTAAGTTCTCATAATACTATTTCGACCACTAAGACATTAAATTACTGAAATGTATAAGTAGGTACTACTATATAGTCAAACCTTTTTTGGATATATCAAATCAGTGGCTGTCTATTGTTAGACAGGAGTTAGCGTTCTATTTACCCTTCACCAAGGAAATATTATATACACGGTCTAACATTTAAAGGTACTTTATTTAAAGTACTTTATTTATATTTATAACACAGGTATATAACGTCATTTTAAATTTTATAAAATACTAGCTGATTACCGCCCGCTTTGCTGGGCAAATAATAACGAAGAATCGCAAACTATGTGGGTAAATTGAAAATAATTACAAATAATCAAATACTGTATGTAGGTAAATAGAAAATAATCACAAACTGTATCTGAGTTACGGAACCCTAATCCTACGAATAAACATAGTCAGAGGCCAAATAATTTTAATTTCTGCAATGGAATGGGGCAAGGGAGTGGGGGGCAAACTTTGCAATTTTTTAGCTGTAACTTTGGAACAGTTCGGACCTTTGCAAAATCCTTTCTTATTGCACCTATACATCATATCAGGGGTCTTGTGTCCAAATTTCAGCTTTCTAGGTATAACGGCTTGGGCTGTAGAGCGATGAATGAGTCAGTGAGTGAGTGTCTTTGTGCTTTATATATTAAGATTGTAAACACGACATCACAGAAATCATCTTTTCTTTACATTTATGGTACGTATAAACCTATATGTATTTATAATAATTACTGTCCGATCATGTCTTTGTGTATGTTGTGTGTGTGTTGGATGAGATTACTCATTACAAACAGACAAAAACACAAATCCTTCCTCTTTATAATAAATATATTATATAATATTATTAGAGTCAACAGATCTAACAAACCCATTTTTTCGAAAACTTCTTAACCGTATATTAAATATAAGACAACCTCATTTCCTGTGCTATATAATCTCAATCTTTTAATGTTTGAAATATAAAAAATATCGATATTATCTGACTTGCCGATCCAGTGACTCTTATTACATTAACTTCAAGAGTCATTGTGCAATAACTTTGGTGTCAATATCACATGAGCTATCCTTTTCATGAGCTATCAAAGTCCTCGCGAAAGTATTAAACTATATTTAAAGATTATTTTTGTTTATTATTAAAGTATAAAATATATTAAATATATAACATATTGAAGTGTGTATGTAAGAGAAGGGTGCTTCCTTCAATAAAAGCATCACGATCATGACAATTGCTTATTACAGTAAATTCCACAATAACTAATAAAACTCCCAAAGATCGTAGAATTAATTGATAATTAATTTAGCGGAAATTGTTGTTGTTGGAATGTGATATCTTGGAAATTATTGTTTATAGTGCAATAGATACAGCGAGAAACGTATTATTATCCTTCCTACCGTCGTTTTTTTAGAAACAGAGTAGTGTCTACGTATTTTAAAATACTTCGATAGATAAGGTCGTTCCGTTTAACGCTACCTCATAACTTTTGTGTTTTTAACATTAAAGTATATATTAGAAAGCATCGTTTAAAATTCACAATACACTTTTTAAAATGTTATCTTAGTATATTTAGATGTTAGACAGTAGATCTTATGAAAATGAATTATGAAGTAAATAATTTCTAGCAAAACGTTTTATTGCACAAGTTATAATAATTTACTTTTTAAATTTTTCTTCAATATCTAGCTGCAAAGCAATATCTGTCCACAAATCATGAATATTGTTTCGGAAATCAAATATTTAATATTGTATTTAACAAAGGGTAGTTTATCATTGTGTACAATAGTTGTTTCAGATACTTAGTTAAAATTTATTAAAATTGTTTTTTTGAAAACATAAACGAATGTAATAATTAAAACAGTAAGCAAAGAGAACTGTCTTGATTTTTTTTTCTACTCGTAATTACAAGACAAACAATTTATAATACTAAATACTCGACATAAATCATTGTAACCACAAGTTACTCAAAACGCATTACTTCTTTTACTAAATGTTAGTAATTTGGTCATGGGAGGGGGGGGGGGGGGTATTACTGTCATAACGTCTTGTTTTTAAAAGTCTAAATCACCATTATCGTACATAATTACTTACGGATTTTGCAACTCTACCTTTATAATCGAAATCTGAAATATTTTTTTTATTACCGATTAATAAAAACATAATAAACTCGATATAATAAATCATTTTACAATTAAAAATGATATTTTACACAACAAAAGATTCAATAAGTTTTTCTTTGCACAATTAGATACAATGAATACCCTTAATATTGTAAACAAAAGTATGTTATTTGTGTTATGTCATCAGATGCTTTTCTGTTTCAACCTTTTTGTAGATATGATTATTAGTGGTACGGTGTTAACATTAAGGATATTATTTGATTGTTTGTTATGTAAATTTAAATTATTTCATCGAATCTGTTAATTACTTTTCTACCTACATTGTTTGTGTTAATTAGTTTTCTACCTACATACGAGGGTCAAACTGAAATTTCTTAAAAAATCAAAAACCAAGCATTCTAGCAAGTTATTAGTTTTATTGTAACTTTTCAAAATAGCGTCCATTTACATCAATACATCGCTGCATTCGATGGAACCATTGAGAAAAGCACCTTGCCCACTCGGCCTTAGGGGTCTCTTCGACGGCGTTTTGAAACGCAGCCACTGCTTCTTCGGCGTCTATAAAACGTTTTCCTCGAAGTTTTTCTTTTATTTTCGGAAATAAATAAAAATCGCAGGGTGCGAGGTCGGGGCTATACGGCGGGTCACCCAGTAATTCCACGTCTGAGGTCACCAAATAGTCCATCGTTTGCCTGGCGGTGTGCGACGAGGCATTGTCGTGATGAAGGAGGATCCTGCTGCGAGGTCGTTTCTCTCGAACTTTTTCCAAGACAAGTGGCAAACAATTGTTAGTATACCACTCTGCATTAACCGTTTTCTGATTCTCTAAGACTACTGTCGCGTAATGACCTGTCTTTCCGAAGAACGAGGCCACCATCTTTTTTCCAACACTTCGACCTCTCTTCACTTTAGTTGGCAACTCTTCGGAAGGAAACACCCACTGAGCAGACTGTCTTTTGGTTTCCGGATCATAACAGTAAATCCAGCTTTCGTCACCCGTTAGTATGTCGAACACAGCATTTGATTCACCTTCGTTAAATTTTTGGATCATTTCTCGGCACCAATCAACACGGCGGAGTTTTTGAGCCTCAGTCAAATTATGCGGTATCCAGCGGGCACAAAGCTTCCTGACCGCTAAATGTTCATGGAGGATTTTGTGCACTTGACTCATACCTATGCCCTAGACTTGTCCGAATCTGCTGATAGGTCACTCTTTTGTCAGTCTCTATCATACGCCGCACAACACTGATGTTATCTTCAGTCGTCGCTGTAGAAGGCCGTCCCTCACGCAAATCATCGGTGAGATTAGTTTGACCACGTTTGAATTCATTAAACTAGTTGTAAACTGTGGCATGAGATGGGGCTTCATCGTGAAAAGCCAATCGAAGTCTATCATAACTTTCTTGTTGACTTAAATGACATCGAAAGTCATAAAAAATCATTGCACGAAAATTTTCTCGGCTTAAATTCATTCTGACGTGCACAGACAATTTTCAATTTGCCGCCAAATCGTAAAACAAATGACAAATGGATGAAATGTACACTCAATAATATTGGTAAAGATTCTATTTTCAAAATTTAAACTATTTTTTTAATATAATGCTTTTAAGTGGGCCACTTCTAAAAACTTTCAGTTTGGCCCTGGTATTCTAATTATTGGTATAATTCAGGGAAAACAAACAGCTATCCAAAAACTAATAATGATTTTAATTGTATAAGCAGAATAATGCTAAAGGTTTTAAAAATAGTCTTAAGTCTAATACTTCGCAACACCGAATTTCTAAAATAGTAAATGTTTTTATTACAGTTAATGAAAATGACCCCGACTTCGATAACTCTGGAGAAAATGGATGTCCCAGCGTCCGGACCATACGCCTGTGAAATAGTATTAGAAATACCGCTGTACGCAAAGGCTTCCAAAATACACAAAGTGAGCGTTATTGGTGGGTAGAAATCACATTTATTCGGAGTCTTTTAGCACGTAACGTTCCCTTCAGAACCTTACAGTTGTTTACGTTGTTTAGTTAATAGTTCCAGTTGGTAAATTCGTGCTGGTTATTAATTTGTATTTACAATTATAATTTAATTAGGATAAAGTCTATATTTTACCTTATTATTATACCTTCTTATTTACATTATAAGAATATTTATTTGTCCTTTCAATAATCAGCTTATGATTTCTCCACCTTTAATCTAAAAAAATATATTCTCCAGGAAACAAATGTACAATTATATGTAAAAAACAAGATAATCGCATCAAAACATAAGATATAAAAGATGTATAAGTCTATTAATTGGTTAATACTTCCTTGTGATTGTTTCCTTGTGGGGAAGCCACAAGGAAACAATCACAAGAAAGTATTAAGTTGAAGTTTTGAAAAACTTGAAGACAGCGATACTGGAGAAGCCATGCGGGAAGTTCTGTCGCGAGTTGCAGTTCTCGCATGACACATGTCTGCCATTGCATCGTCTGCTGTTCGTGAGTTGGGGTTCCAGGAATTGAACGACTTTTACTAGTTTCGACTCTTGAAGAACTACGAGGACGTAATTTTTCAAGTCAGGCGCGCTGTTTCGGCATTTTACACAGAACAAGATTATTTTTTTTTCCTATTATAAATGAATTCTCATCAACGTGGAAAAATGTATTGAGTTAGGAGGTGACTACATTGAAAAACAATAAATAAAATTTCCCGTGCGTCTTTTCATTCATAGCTAGTGTAACCTTCCCAATTTAGTGTTAGTGGATGGCTTTAAATCAAATATCCAATTTAATATTTAAGACTCTATTTATTAACTCTTTTTACTTAAATTTATATTTAATGCAATAGATAATTTGCCAATTAGACTAAACCATGTCACTTGAGGTAAGCAAAATAATCTCCTACTTATATTGAATAATATCCTCAATATTAATAATATTTTAAATTTCTATGCTCCACTCTAAGAATAAGACGAAATCTAAATTCAATCTCATTACATAATGTTTCCTTTACAAAAGTCCGTCAGTAAGCTATAGTTAGGGAGTAAGTTAATACGGGGATTGTTTGTGGATATGTGTGTCCTCGCTCGTTGTTGGGGTCGACTTTTAAAGTTTCTAAAACAAATAAGGCTTTTACACCTCCACATCCAGTAAACCAATAATGGTTTAAAGTTACTTCACTGTTAATCAATTATGAACTTGACCTCAATCCCATATATTTTAATAACACTGGATATTACATGATAATATTTTAACGAAGGTTAAGAAAACATTTTTAAAGTTAGATAGAATTATTCTATTTTAAATATAAATGCAGAGGTTTGCAGCAGGGCGTTATCAAGTTCGAATAGTTGTAATCTTAGCATCAAAAAAGTAATTATAAGATTATTAAAATTAATTAGTAACACTAATTACATAGCAATGAATATATTATACTCAATACAACCATCTCGTTCCATTTACGTAACATACAAATGAAATAAAATTCACTCATTGTTTTACTTATTTAGTAATTCTTTAAACCCTGTGTATCCCAAAATGTCTCATGAACACCACTTCAACCAGTATTTCATTAAAAACTTTTCAAATTTTATCAGCTTTTAAAAAACTTTTTAAATATCTTATAATATCCGACTATTGAAGACTATTCGTGTAAGATCATTAAAAAAGACCCAAATTACCATTTTTAATACGCTTTACTAAGCTATGATTTGCACATAATAAAGTAATAATTTGCACATAATAAGTAAAAAAACACCAAATTATAATAATGATTTTAACATTAGATAACATCATTTTGCGTCGGGTATAACAAGAGCAGACAACATTGCGGGGAACTAGGTACTTTAAACACATCATTAATAACTAAAACTAATTTCACTAACATCTAATGAGATATATACATTACATTTAAGTATTTTCCGATATTAAATTAAACCAATATTTATATCGCGTTTAGAGACTCTTTATTTTGTACCAGAGTGTAATAAACGGTAAAGAGAATACTACGATTTAATTAATTACTGAT
The DNA here is from genome assembly GCA_918358695.1 of Melinaea menophilus ssp. n. AW-2005. Classification (NCBI taxonomy): domain Eukaryota; kingdom Metazoa; phylum Arthropoda; class Insecta; order Lepidoptera; family Nymphalidae; genus Melinaea; species Melinaea menophilus. Next base: position 11,114,270 of record OU911054.1, on the reverse strand, counting down.
GCTCTATTCTGTTAAGATTTAATGTATTATTTGTACGAAACAGTAATTACATAATATATTACGTCATTAACACATCATTACTTAGAATATGTTTATAAAATATCTGCTTATTAATATTTTTTGTCATTTATAAATATTGGTTTAATTTTATATCGGAAAATACTTAAATGTAATGTATATATCTCATTAGTTGTTAGTGGAATTAGTTACTAATGATGTGTTTAAAGTACCTAGTTCCCCGCAATCACAAAACGTCCAAGACTATTTGTGAAGTACAGGTACAGAAAGAACTAGATGAGATAACTTACTTTTTTAAGTAAAACATATAAATTAACCAAGCTATACTGTAGTCTGCATTAGCGGAATATTACTTTGGCAATTAGTTAAAGACACTTATGGAAAGTAAGAAGTGATACTTCGTCAGATGACCCCTTTTAAGAGCAAAGGTTGAAAGGTTGAACAAAGATTGAGGAGAGGGAGAGAGAGAGAGCTGCACTACGGAATTCTACCATTGCTCTGTATTATGTGGTTATATATTCTTATGGTTATATATTTTTATTGCAAAATGACTACTATAAAAACTCTCTCTTCTACAACCTGACATCTGTGTAGTCGTTAGAGGCATCACATACAAACTGATTGCACTGTGTTTACATATCTGTGGAGCATAAATACCATGTACATAGGACTACGAAGGTGATTTTTTACTAATACTCTTGTGCTTTATAAAAGTATAAGAGTATTATTACAAAATTAGTTTTCTTTTTAATATTTAATTATATTGAAATAAATTTAATAATTTTAAGTTTAAAGGCACTTAGTAGACACCAATTTTTGCCAACTTAGTTAACGAAATAGTCATAATTTTCAGAAAAAAAATGTCAGACATTTTTAAGTAAATATGTCTTTATCCTTCAATGGATGAAGAAGGGATATTTGTTTAGCTTTAATCAGTTAATCGTCTTATATCTCTTAACAATAAAATACACAAAACGATAATTGCTTAAATTGTACATACTTTGCTTTTTATCAACTCATTATAAGGTCGATGTATTAATTATACGATGGACAAAGAACTTGTAGTTGTATGTGGTTTTGATATTTATTGGAATGGAGGAAATATAGCATAATTGTCTGGATGAACTTACCTTTGCTTTAAACATATTATAAAAAGAAGTTTATTTAATTTCCCAATGGCTTTTAGTACAAATACATTTAAAAATGAATGTTATGAATTAAAATGTATACATTAAAAGTATATTGTAACTTTTATCGTAATATTTCTATCTATTTCTCCAAGAAACCTGACCTGACCTGATCTTACTTAATACAAGTTTGAAAGAAGTTTTTTTTTCATGATCCTTTGATACGAGAAACAAAAAAGGCAAGGAATTAACTTTGTGGCTGTTTGTGTAAAACAGTGAACACGAAATTTTAATTAGAATGTCATTATCAGATTTTAGGTCATAATTTCAGTAATAAGCCAAATTTGTACAACATGTTACTTTAAATTCAATTGTAGTAGTGAAATCATATAGACTAAAATAATTAATTTCATTAAAACTGCACTTATAGTTCTCGCTTGACTTATTACAAATTGATTGTTTTGTGTTGTGGCTAGACCAAAACGTAACAAACAAATTAAATGTTTCGATTCTAGTTTCAGATACAAGTATTTAAGCCTTCATTTATAACCATTAAACCACACATTTTTTAAACCTATGATACCTTCCAAGTCAAAATACTCACAGGCGCATTAGATTTATGCGTTCAAAAGCTTTTACTAGATTCCATTAGTCCAAACATATCTCTATAAATCCACATTTCACGCTCTCCGAGTGCAGGCTTTGAAGAGACATTTCAAAACTGTCGATGTTAAAGAATGTCCTAATTCTAAATATTAAATATTAATATAATGTAATAATTATATAATAGTGCATATTTAATATTATCAAATAGTTTACTTGATTTGTCTTTTTTATGGAAGATACCTTTATTGATCTTTTTATGTTTAAGTATATATCGTTCGAGATCAAATAATGAAATGGGTTAGTCGTATTTCTACTATTAGATGTGTGAAGTATCAACTTGTCACAGACTATACCTACTTATTATGATACATATAAATGTTATAATTAACGATCTCTTGGTTATTAAATATTGCTTTCCTTGGAACTCTTTTAAAGGAAGCTATGTATAAAATTATAATAAGAACTTAATAAAACGTTAATTTATAACGAAATCGCAAACATAAATTTTTATGTTGTTACGTTTGTTCGTATTTATTTATGTATGTTATATTCAGAGTATCCTAATTTAGTAACACTTATTGCAATATCTATGACATTTGTTCCTTACTTTGTATTTGAAAGTTATTTCTTATTGCTTGTTTGTCTTCGTATTTCTAAATCAAAACAGATTAATCTCAATTAACATGATAAAGTAAAATGAACACTCGTCTCCGCAATGTCACAGAGGTAAAAACAATTTCCGTAAACGGATACTAAGAAAAGTCATTATAATTTATATTCATTATATTTTATTACATTTGGCAAATAATATTAGAATATCCATTGTACTCTTTGAATTTAATACTGAGATTTATATTATCAACAAGTTAGTTTACGTATTCCTGTATTATTTTGAGGTTCATAACTTCATCCCTGGTATATTTCTTGCAATTGATATCACAGCACTCTGTAGAGACACTGTATTATCATAAGAATAATTGGAATTTGGTACCGCATATACTGGAGAATTCTCCTAAATCAGACAGTTTTGTACCAAGGTTTAATAATAAAATAATGGTTTACTACATGGTTTAATAATACAATGCTTATCTCATATACTATTATAAATAATTAATTCTAAGTGATAAAGTTAGAACTCCATATATCTAAGTTACTACGATCAAAATATTATTTAATTAGTTATATAAATGTTAACATTACCAAGTACAATAAATGTAATTGTACTCAATGCCTTACTATGGTAGCGTTTAGTTTATAATTCACGACTGCTATTTCAAAATATTAATTAAAAATGTTCTTAAAATGAAAAGTGTTTCTCCTAACAACCTAAATTTCCCAGCGGTATCATAAACAGAGCCTAGAGCAAAAACATAAAGTGAAGGATTTATGTTCTTTAGAGTTTCATCATTAAGGTAGTTTTTACTTTGACAGTTATTACTTATTCTTAAAGGCGAAAAAGATTGGGTCCTCAAAGAGCTATAGGGATTACTGTGATATAGGGATAAATAAGAGAGAGTTGCTTGAGGTTTATAAAGTTTCACCGTTACATGGAAACTGAATCCCGCCTCTTTCTTCCAGTAATCGAGATAAAAGTATAAAAAAACGAAACGAACCTAAAGATGTAACACCTACAACAAAGATATGTCGTCACACCTCACAATATACATTTGTAAATAATTAATATGAATATACTTACGATTAAATTATAACATAATACATTTAATAACTCTTTGTAAGTTAGTTGACAATTAATAGTCTGATACACAATGTGTCGTTATAGTGACTATTGTAGTATTCTCATCATTATTATAATCGGAATACTTTATTAATTGTTACTCTGATGAAACTTTTCTAGAAGAGTTAAATAAGCACTTTAAAGGAATTTATTATTACTTTTATGTGTTACTTAACTTAATATCCGTGGTAGTGTTTTCTAATAACCTCAAGATGTTTTTATTCCATACTTTCTAAAATACCTCCCTCAAAATAATTAAATAAAACAAACGAAGAAAAGAACAAACAAAAAAATTATATCATATAAATAAAAAGAAGCCATTTTTATTAAAAATGAAGACCAATAAACTAGCTTTTGTATAAATTCACTTCGTCTGTATTTTAGGATGTTAATCTAATTCGCTTGTTGCGTCATCGACGTGGTGTACAGACAACTTGTACTAAAACAGAAGTTATGTATACATGAAACTATTGTTACTCGTAACACAGTGAAAAATAAAACTGATCGGAGCCAGCAATTAAGAGCTTCCGAGGAGAAGCGCCGTCCGTAGTTGATAACAACTTTAACGTGACTCGCGTTAATGACGACGACGTTTAAACTAATTACTTAATCATTATTTGTATAAAGTACAATATTCATTAAAATAAAAAAAATAAAATTTGATTTCATAAAAGTGATTTATTTATCAAGCAGTATTCTATCAAATTAATTATAATCAAAGTTCCGTTACCTTAAGTATCAATTGCAGTACACATACAGCGAGTGACGCGTCGCGGGAGAACCTAATGACTGCACTTAAGTGATGACATATTCATATTCTGCATTAGGTAATTGATACTGTGTCATAAAATAAAATATAGGCGAATATTATCTCAAAAATAAAAACTGTATTCATTATTTAGTTATAACATGACATAAAGAAAAATAAATCTTTTAAATTAAAAATATTGCAAAGTAAAGAAAGATTACAGAGCAATATACTGTAAAAAATTGGTATTTGACTAAGATCATAATAGTGTCCAGTGATGGTCAAACTTTTGACCCTATAATTCCAAGGTGGTACAAACCAGTTTAGTTTACCGGTTTAGTCATGGTACATAATGTTTGTTTACAAACTTGTATTAACAATACAAACTCAACAAAAGTTAAAAAAAAAACGACACAATAAACACTACCTTGACAATAAGCATCAATATAAAACAGCTTCTATTACTCTAATCTTAATAACTATTATTGCGTGCTCTTTTCAGAGAATTCCTAATAAAAAGATCAGGTCCGTCACTGTCACGGGAACTCCCTGATGGATGGACTACAGTGTTGGGTAAAAGATAGGCCTGATTAAATCTCGTATTTTGATAGATTGATAAATTATTATTTATTTCTGTAAAATAAATACAATGTGTTTTATTAAAGGTAATATCAATATTAAATACTTAATGTCATGGAAATTTAAATTTATCATAAAACCTGAAAGTTGTTACAACTAACGGATACTTTAATAAATACTGTTATAATTTTCAACCTAAAGGTCTATTTTTGTGTTTCTCCGCAAACCAACAAAACATAACAAACTTGAATCAAAGAAATAGATCCCAAACTGTTTGTGTAGTAGCTGAAGCTGGGAGCGACTCCGTAGTTTATAAATCAAATAAGCCTTATAAACCTCTAAATCAACAACGGTTTTAAGTTAGTTCAATATTCACCAAATAAGATATGAAGTTGGTCACAGTGTCATATTCTTAAATAATTATTGTTTTATAATTATTTAGTTATGAAAAGCTATCTTGTGAATTAATACATAATCAATTAAAAATGTATCACCAAAAAAGGAGAAGAAATTTATTATTTATTACATGAGATCGCAGACCCTGATACAGAGTATTTTCTTTTGCTTATAATTTTAACGGTAGTTCATAATTAACCACCACTGACTTCTTACCACCACTTATAATAATAATAAAATATCCGTGCCCGCAGGGGGATACGCGTGGGTAGACCTCGTGTGTAACTCGTTTAAAATATAACTCACTACCTAAGAATAATACATGATGCCGTTGTGTACATCAAAAATTTTCAAGCAAAAAGCGGTTTTAATTTTTTTCCTCGGAAAAGGTATCTTTTTTGGAAATACTTTTGGTACTTAAATTTAGAGTAAAAAATAACCTTTCTATTAAAAATATTTGCGAAGAGGGAATGTTTACCAGAAAAAGTTGCCGTGGTTTTACCTACCTAAAATTTACAAGCAAAAAGTGGTTTTAATTTTTTTTCTCGGAAACGGTACCGTTTACGGAAAAACTTTTGGTACCTAGATTTAGAGTAAAAATAACCTTTCTATTAAAAATACTTGTGATGCAAGAATGTTTACCAGAAAAAAGTTATGATTTTTTTTCCAAAAATTTTCGGTTTTTTCACCCCCACCCCACAGTTATTGAAGTTAAGTTTTCGGTTTATCTACATTAGTTATAGGTATTTATCAAAGACATCATAAAATATGAACGCGATTGATCTCCTTTGTATAGGGACAAAGTTATGGTCGATAAACTGAAATCAGAAAAAGTGAGGCCCTAGCGCCCCCTGTGGCCGGATTTCTCTGGTTAACGAACTTGACCTTCATTTTTAGATGGTTGATTTTTGTGCAAAGTTTGAAAGCGATCCGAGCGAAATTGCGGCCGCTATCGTGCTGACAAAAGTCGAATCTGGACGCACGCATGCATATATATATATATATATATAAACTTTTTGACCAATGGTCATTTCGGACTCAGGCGGTCATAAGAAGACCTCCTGTGAAGAAATTTTTCCAAAATTCGAAAGTAGGGGACAAATAAATGGGCAGACCGAATTCTTCGAGGTCTACCCAAAACTTAACTAATAATAAAGACAAATAAATATCTCATTCGTCACAAGAACGGTTGTAATCAATGCGCAATAATTATCAAATACTTGCACAAGTATCTATGCAAAATTGAACAGCTATCTCATTCGTACCGGATGTTTCGGACAAACATAGAAGTAAAGACTTTGTGACAAGCGACCGTAAGATATAGTGATGGTAATACTTCTGTGTATATCATATGTATTAGGAGTTAATGTTTTTTTAATGCAATTCCAACTATGAATAAAAATTTTATAGTATCATTAATACGATGTTTATTTTCTAAATATAATACATTTAGTATTTACGATCTTATTTTCCAGTGGTATCAAAAAACTCTGTCAAAAACGAAATACAAACATTAAGCACACCTGTACTCCACAGAGACGCTCATATACAGGCAGTTTACGCAATCATATTTTATTAGATCAACTAATTGAATAAATATTTATGATAATATAAAAATATGTGGGTCTTATATTATTTGTATCTGTCAGGATCAAAATAACATTTAATTCATGACTTGGTACAAAAAATGCTTTTTGTATCTGGATAAGCAATTTGTATGGATTCGAAAACAGTATAAATCCAAAACCGGCAACTCAATGTTATGTAATAAATTCATATACATATTTGTATTTTATTAAATGTATAAAACGGGCCTTAAAAACATTCAAAATAGAGAGCTTGAAAAAAGTAACAAACTTCATGTTTCAATAAACGTCTAAATAAATTAACCTTCAAGTGAAATATTATTTAACTTTGTATTTTTTATTTAACTTCTGAATTAATAACGTATTTACCTTTCAGTATTGTTTTTGTAATTAATCTTTTTAAAAGCACCAAATTAGTTATATACAATCCTTGTATATCCTTATGATATACGAGCTTGATTCCCGGTGGAGATCACAGAAGCGTCCATCCGTCAGAAGTTAGTCCCCAGTTGTGTGCTTCGGATGTTCTGCCAAATAGACTTGCAACCTATAGGTAAGTAAAGTAAATGGATACGAAAGTATTACATCGGTATTAATATAAACACAAATAACATCAATATCAAGTTTTATTATTTTTTTATGTCCACCTTCGGATATGTTTATTAAGTAGACAGAAAAGCAGTCTCAAAGTTTATACAACTAACAATATGAAACCAATTTAGTATAAATTCATTTAGTATGAAATACACCTCAGTACCTGAACATAATTTTAATTTAAAATTCTGTACTTTGAAATATCGCTTTATTTTGTGTGCATTTGCAATATTGGCTCTAAGAAAATTGCATTTCACTTTTAGGATTTTTATTATAAATTTTATGACTTTCATTATAACTTTTTCAACTTATTCTACTTTATTTATTGGACAAGAAACACAATTTTAATCTTAAGGAATTAAGTACGAATTAGAGCTAATGTAGCAAAATTTATTTTCTTAGTCTTAGTGCTTCGTGAACTAGAACACATCTCCCGTGCACACACTACCATCGCTAAACGCGTGCACAGAAGTGTATCTGACATGGAGCTATAGTAACTAGATACACTAAACTAATCTACTAGGTTTTTTGTTTGTTAGGCATAAAATGTTGTACCAGGCATTGATATTGAGGTAAAAAATCTAAACACCATAAGCTGTGTATACATTTCTTTAACTTCAACTCGACAAAATCAACATCGCGGTAACGATTGTTAAATCTTAATGTATTGATTATTATATTTATATTAATTTGGAAAATAAATCTGCAATTATAAAAAAAGTGCTCACCTCCATAATTCTGATATCCGTGTAGTCGTTAGAGCACCGCATACAAACTGATTGCAGCGTGTTTAATATGTCGTGATGAAGCTTCTCAAACTTGTTACATATAAATAAGGCGATTCTGACATACTCGTAGATTGATCCAGTATCTGTCTGTATCTTTAAATCCAATCAACATTTTACTTTTTCGAGTTTAGAAGCCGCAGACAGTACTAAGTACAGAGATATAATGAAGCTGTGCCGGCTCTATTTATTATAATTTCAGATTCAGCGGAGAACTGACGATTATTCATGTAAATGACGCAATTTGCTTATTAAGCAACCAAGATTCATCAATTCAACACTCTTATATAGAATGAATGAATGATATGAATGAGTAAAAACTAAATAATTGCTAAAAAAGAAAAAAATGGTTAAACGATAACTTAAATGAGAAAGAATAGACGTTATTACTTACAAACTTACATTTGGAAAAACAATATAATATATAATAACAAACATTTATCAAGTAAATTGAGCAAAATATTTCAATGAATGTTGTAACTGGAACTAACAAAACGTTCAAACAACCGTCTCTGAGTGCATCCGACGAGTCTCGTGCAAACATTTATAATCCGAGTAAATGTTTAAAAGATTGCCCGCTATTATGTTTGCTTTTTTCATCCTAAATAAATCCTAGCAACGTTAATTCTGCATTTACGAGGAAACTAGGTTTATGTTTTATTTTACCACTCACAGTAACAGGAACAGACGTAACATACTTTTTTCTTTGTTTTGGATAAACTACAAAATTTTAAGGGATATTGTATTTTTATAAGTAACTTATATATAATCTTATCAGTAGACAAATGTCTTTCTGGTGACAGGCGATACGATTTACAGTGTGGAGCCAGTGTAACAAATAACACTGCTTAGAAATCCTAAAAAAATAGTCACATAAAGATAACAAATCTTCACAAAAATAGACTATCCTGAAATCGCATTAATTCTCGTAATCCTCTTCTGAGATTGCTTTAATACGGAGTCGTAGTCGTTATTATAGATATTTGAAATCGTACACTTTAGTATTAAAGTTCTTTTTCCAACAAATTGAACGGTCCTTATGCTGCTTTCTCATAGCTTTTATAAACAAAGCGAGTTAGTTTAAAAGAATTGAGAGAAATATAAACCTGTTATAAAATGTTATAAATAGTATGTATTAAAAAAGATAACGTTTAACTAATTTGCCTATTTTCGGCTAATTGATAAATAACCTAACAATATTTAAGAGAAAAAAACATAATTAATTCTAGCTGGATGGTTCTTAGCTTTAGTTTTGCCTAGTGTGGTGCTGTTATTGTATCCAGAATCACGAGAGTCATCCATCTCTGCAAGCTGCAAATTCTAGCATCCGATGAACTAATCCGATGAACTCTAGGTCAACTAGATTTTTTTATTTTGTTTAGAGAGTTATTAAAAAAATACACAGTTTTTATTTTTACCTACATTTTAAGGTATTTAAAGGGGTATTGTGCTTTGAACATACTACATGCTGGACTGATTGATTTTATTAGATAACAATATAACAATCAGTAATTTGTACTCTATGGAAGAATATTTTAGTCCTTACGATACTCTTACATAAACCTATCAATATTAACATAGTATTCGTTTTATGGCTTAATATTTTATATCCTTTAGAGAATATAATTTCATGACATTGTTGATACTTTATAACTTACATTGATCACACAATATCGATAAGTGACAATAACTGTCGAGCCAAGGGATGAGATCTATTATTTAGGAGCTTTGTGTAATTTACGGGACAAATGCATCGAGTCTGCGAGTACTTTGTGTTCATTATTTGTACATATGTCTGTGAAATACTCCTCAATATGGAAATAATTTTACTACTCTACTGCGGCTATTTAAAATATGTTTTAATATTAAAAATCCTTCAGTGTGGAAACAGTGAAGTTTATAGACTCGAAGGAATTCAGGTGCGCACAATTTCTGCATTTTCTTTTTGCCAGGTTTTATAGGAAACTCAAGGGATATTAAGTCAAAAATATTAAATGTTAGCAACATAATTTTTATATAATTAATTTCAAAACTCATAATCATACAAACTTACAAATTGTTACTAAATATTGCTAATAATGTGCGGTTTTAATGACAAGGGCATTAATAATTATACAATGGAGCATATTTAAAGATTCTTGCCTATGTTAATATTAGCTCTCAAAAATACTTAACTATAAATTTTATCATCACAACAGTCATACATGTTAGAAATATTTTTAATAAGGTAACTGATATACTTCACAGAAAAGAACAACAATATGCAAAACTGTAACAATTTTTAACAGAATAATGGTATATAATAACTGGAACTTAGTTTCGAAGATTCGCTGGTATATTTTGTAATATTTGATTCTAAAATTGATTTAATATGTTACGTGTCTTTGTTTACTTGAGAATAAGTTCAGATCAGATCAAACGAAGTTTAATTCTGTTAGAATTAGGTACTTTATTAGAACGGCTACGCATTCAGAAGCAATACTTACAATATTAGAAAATATTGTGTGTAAACAAAATCAACATAACTATTTATTATTTTGTTAAGAAGTTATTATCTGGCAAAACAGATTGACTATTGAACAAACCATTTTAAGTGAAAAAGTAATAAAAATCATGAAAGTTAAATGCAATTTTCTTCGGGCTAATATTGTAAAGGCACAAAAAATAAATGTATCGTTCGTCGCTTCAAAACTATGTTTCAAAGTAAGGAATTTTTAATTAAAATTATATTCATGTATTGCGGTTTATTGTACTGATTTGCTTTTTTGAACTGGAAATTAATTGGTTTTATATTTTTAGTTGTGTTACATCACATAACAACTTTGAGTTTGGCTTTTGTTTGTTTGGTAAACATATCTTACTTTGGATTTTACTAAGGTGGAAGAATAAACTAAATTTAGTATTGCTTGTTTCTTCTTTTTTTCAGCCTATAGACGCCCACCGCAAGGCATAGGACTCCCTCAAAGATCGCGGTCCTTGAGGAGCTATGCCATAACTGCCACGCTTGGCAGGCTTGCTGGCTTGTTACAGTACGCAGAGGACACTGCTGCCCATCCTCAGATAAAGCGATCCCTCTATCCTCCCGTACGACATCACGGGAGGAAATGGTAAAATTATATATATTACATTCATCTGTATTCAAAACTGTATTCATTATTCATTGGAACTAAATTATTCCAAGTTTCTAAATAACATGTAAAATACACGCACATTACCTAATTTATTTATTTCCTTTTACGTCCATCCGTCGTATAGATTGTAATACACTGATAGAGGTATTAAACATAACACACCGCGGTCAGTTCACATACACTGTATGCACTAATAGTACCCGTTATCATTAATATTCTACGAGCCGAGATTTATCGGGATTCCTTCTTGTCCAAATTCATATGCTTTTGGGTTAATTATATTTGGAAAATTCTAGAATCACTATAATGGTAGGAATTAGCAGATTATTCATAAGAGTTATTAAGTTATTTAATGCCTTCGCTATGTATGTTAAAGTAAGATGTATACCGTATATACTTTTCTTATATACTTAGCTAGCTCATAAGCGAAGTATATAAGGCCAGTACATAAGGCCTTATATACTTCGCTTATGAGCTATCCTTACCTACTTTGCTTATGTATTTGCCTCAGTAAATAATCAAAGTATATAAAATTGATATTGCATGTTGACAATAAAATAAATAAATCAATCAATTATTTTTATAATATACTAATACGTACAATACGTTTAGATTACTGTTAATGTTATTATAATTATAATTTCGTTCGTAACAACAAGAGTAAAGTCATAATAGATTTAATACAAGACATGTACAAAATCTTTTTATAATATGAAAAGATTTTTAAGTGATTTAAAAAAAGTATATTTGCTGTATAATCACTGAATGGCTAAGGGATTTTAGTGTCAATGTAACTTGTATCTATTTAATTTAAGTAAAATATTAAATATTCAATGTTTTACGAGTGGGCGTCATGGGCCGAGGCTTTGATTTCAATAACCGAAAGCGTGCGAAGCACATCCCGTCACCCTGCTCTACTCCAGTTTGAAGTATTTTATAATTGTACTGGTATATCATAATTTCTAAGGTAGATACCGTGTCTTTAAGCTTATTTTAAATTATATGTAAATAGCCAGGGAAGCAGCATATATATTCTTTAAAAGAATAAAAATTGTGTAGTACATTTAATTCAAAAGTAATTGGAACTGAAAGTTAAACAAGTTATTTATTCAGAGATTGGATTAAAAAAATACAAAGCTAAATAAAATTTCACTTTTAGTATCTAAAATAAATTAATATTTATTTAGACGTTTATTGAAACATGAAGTTTGTTCCTTTATAAAGCTCTCTGTTTTAAATTTTCCTAAGGCTTGTTATTCATTATATAATATACAAACAGATAAAGTTATTACATAATATTGAGGTGCAGGTCTTGGACTTGGTGATACTATTAGAATCCATAGAAATTGCTTCCCAAGACACAAAAAGCAATTTTTGAAGTCAAGCAATGAATCAAATAATATTTTGACCATAATAAATTTATACGAGACTCAAGTATTTTTATTTTTAATACCAAAAATATTTATTCCAAGTTGTTGATATAAAAAACGTGAGTGTGTAAACTGTCCTTATACTCGTATAACGTTGTAACGTCTCTTTGCAGTGCAGGTGTGCTCAATGGTTGTATTTCGTTTTTGCCACAGTTTTTTTAAACCACTGGGAAATAGGATCGTAAATAGTGCATGTGTATTTATTTTTGAAATAAAAATCGTTGTATTGATGATACTGCGAAAGTTGTTTTTGTCGGTGGAATTGAGTTAAAATACATTATTTCTTCATATAAATGATATGTACATAGATATAACCAGTACTACATCTGTACGGTCGTTTGTCACAAAGTCTTTTGTATTTCGACGAAATCAGCTTTTCTATCTCACAAAGATATTAAACCCTCCTTGTGACGATTGAGATATTTGTTATGTGCTTATTGTTAGTAACTTTAATGTAGTATAATGATATCACCCTGCGTCTCTCGCCCCGTGTAACAATAATGGGGATACTAAAATAACATAAAGATTGTCTTTAAATATAGAGGTACCGAATTAAAGTAGAAAGATCTTGAATTTTAATAAAATTTATATTTAATTAATTAATAAGAAGAAACAAGTGTCGCTTAAATAAAAAACAAGAAAACGCAAAATCAAAATTTATATTTATATTGTTTTAATAAACATGTTTTGTTTGACTTCAATTAACAAAACATTGACAAAACATTTTACATTAAGGAACATTATTCACATGTGTTGATCTTAACATAGTGTATACGAGCTCCATTGTAATATATGTGTCTGATTCAAACATGTTGTTTGCAAAGGAAAGGTTAAAGCTAACATGCCTTTAAGAGTCTTCAAGGTTCCTTCGATGTCTTACTTCTGTCAATACATCAATATTTTATTTCTTATACACGTAAAATAATAATGATTATACATTTATTTAATCGCTATTACACTGAGTCCTAATACTAATGTTTGTTCTTGTAGATCATTATTCTCTAGTGACAGTTGTGTCTGGACTTTCATGGCGGTTGGCAAGTTGGCAACGTTCCGAACACATTCACATTTTTTGTGTTTGTTTACGTTTGTGAATAAAAATGTTCGTGGTTTTTTTCGTCGCAAAATTCATATCAGGAGTTTTGTCAGTGGATTCGCTTTCGTCACTCGGTATTTACTTCGTTGAGAAGTTTTTGTTTTGATATCAATAGTTTTGTAAAAGGGTTGGAAACAAAATGCTGTGCGATTATTTTTCATGCAAATATATACTCATTTATTTGACCAACACATGGAACTATCTATATTGACATGAGGGACTCTCGTAGGGCCTTTAAAAACAAACTTAAATGGTGCCAAGACAATTCAGAACAGATTAAAATGGACATACTGGCTACGTCATATAGAAACAAACATTTTGGAAAATTCTGGCAACAAACAGACAAACTGAATACAAGATCGAATATTCCGGCTGAAGTAGGGGGAGTGAGCGGTTGCCGTAACATAGCAAATATGTTTAAAACACAATTTACAGTGGATCCCTGTGAGTTCAATTTCGCCGAGGCTGGCAGGGGGGATATTATAAATTATGGGGAAAGCTTTGTACGTTTCACGTCTAGCGAAGTAGTAGATACAATAATGGGTATGAAGCGTGGAAAGTCGCCTGGACATGATGGCCTGAGTGTTGAGCATCTGCGACACGCTGGTGTGCACCTTCCTAGAGTCCTAGTTTTGTTGTACAATATTTGTATAAGCCACGGCTTTCTGCCGGACTCGATGACAAGGACAACAGTCGTGCCTATAATTAAGAATAGGGCGGGGGATGCGGCGGACAGAACCAACTACAGACCGATATCTCTTGCTACCATCATAGCCAAAGTGCTTGACGGCTTGCTTGATACTCAACTTAGCAGAACAATTAACATACACGATGCGCAGTTCGGTTATAGATCAGAGCTGTCAACTGAGAGCTCAGTATTGTGTCTCAAGCAAGCTGTAAGGTACTACACGGATAGAAAGACCCATGTGTTTGCGTGTTTTTTGGATCTGTCGAAGGCATTTGACCTCGTATCCTATAAAATTTTATGGCAGAAGCTTGAAAAGGATAGCAGTTTAAGACCGGAGTTGATATCACTATTAAAGTACTGGTATGGTGCCCAAAGTAATGTGGTAAGATGGGGTGATGCACTTAGTGAACCATATAAATTAGGGTGTGGAGTAAGACAGGGGGGCCTGACTTCACCCAGATTGTTCAATCTTTACATAAACGGGCTCATAGAGAGGCTTAGCGGGGCAGGCGTCGGTTGTTCGATAGATGGCGTAATGATGAACAATTTTAGTTACGCAGACGATATGGTTCTGTTGAGCCCGTCGGTCAGTGGTCTTCGAAGACTGATAAAAATCTGTGAGGAATATGCAAAGGAGAATGGACTGAGGTATAACGCTAAAAAGAGCGAAATTTTAATTTTTCAAGGAATAAACAAACAGTTAAATTTCATTCCTAAAATACATCTGTGTGGAACTTCTCTGAAACTAGTATCTGAATTCAAATACCTTGGTCATATTGTGAATGAACGCCTGGGTGATGATAGTGATATCGAGCGAGAGCGCAGGGCTCTGTCGGTTAGAGGCAATATGTTGGCCCGTAGGTTTGCACGGTGTTCGACACAGGTAAAATTAATATTATTTAAAGCCTATTGCCAGTCCTTTTACACGTGCAGCCTATGGGAGAACTATACGCGGCGGACATATAGCGCACTGCGTGTTCAGTACAACAATGTGCTGAGGACTTTGTTGAGGAAGCCTCGATACTGCAGTGCATCGGCTATGCTTGCGGAGGCTCGTGTAGAAGACTTCTATGCGATAATACGAAAGCGGACCGCGTCCGCAATGACAAGATTACTGAACAGCTCCAACAGTCTTCTCAGCATATTGGCGTTAAAGCTAGACGCTCCCCTCTGGAGGTCCTGGGATAGTGTACACGTAGCATCGAAGCGTAGCGTATACTGACTGTAGGAGTATAGCGTTGGGTTATATGTAGAATTAAAAAAAAAAAAAATAATTAGAACGATGATTACCATGAATTTTATTTTATTTAACTTCTTTAATAGTATTTTATGATTTTAATTATATTTGATTTGAATTTAATTTATATTTATTTGAATTGAATTTATATTTAATTTTAATAATTTTATGAATTTTGTGCATTTTATTAATTTTATTTTTCTGTATAATTTGAGATTGTTATGTTGAATACTAACTACGAGTACTATTATAACATTAGTTACTTAAGTTAAAATGTTACTAACACTTATAGATGAATTATCTGAAATAAATTGATTTATTATTATTATTATTATTATTTGGAATAGTTGCCTCTGACAAAATGAGAGTGTTTTGGCTCAGAGGATGAGCGTTGTAATGACAAAGACGAGACCTCGAGTTCGATTCCCACAGGTGCCCGATTTTTTTTTCATTTGATTTTTTCAGTTTCCATTTATTTTTTTAATTCATTGCTTCAAAACAGAATTTCTTCAGAATTCGGATTTTTTTCTGTAAATTTTGTTTTATTGTTACAGACGGCAATGCGTTAGTGAGTTTATTCACTGTGTAACCAGCATGGAATTTTAACCGTGTTGTGAGTACGATTCTGGCTTTAAAAGTCATTTTTTGGCAATTTTTGGTCATTTTTCATGATTTTTTGAACTTCTCACGGCCATATCTCGAAATAACGAGTTTTCCCAGATATATGCTATATACCAAATTTTAGCTCTAATTTGGGGTTACGAATGAGGAAATTTTCGAAAAAATCATTTGCGCCGTTTTCGAGAAAATGGCCGATCTGTCCCCGGCCAGTTGGCCATTTTTTGCCTTTTGACCAAAAATGTCACGCCAACAAATGTTTTTGCCATTAAAATGGACATCATTCAAAAGATAAGCTTGAGACCTTTCCAATGATGCCCAATTTGTCAATGTACGTCAACTGGTTTGGCCACAGTCCCTGTACGAAAAATGGCCATTTTTGGCCTTTCGAGGGCTGGCCACGGCCAACATGGCGGCCAAATCGAAATGTCGTAGAACAAAAAAGTCTTATGTACTTCAATCCCTGAAAGTTTGAACAAAATCAGTTGAAACTACGAATATACCCACGACACACAAAATAATCATCGATGAAGGCGCCAGTCAAAATTTTCAAAATGTCATATCACATCAACCGGTGGTCGGATTTTGGCGTTTTTGGGCTTGTTGAAAAGGTCTCGACAAGGACCTTTAGGAAAATTTCAAGGTGGAAATAAGTGATTTTATACTGGTGCGGAGCCAAAAACTAAATTTTAGTCTCATTTTTCAAACGGCCGTAGAGGTGAGGCGGTAGGTATATTGCTAAGTGTAAATGCATTTTCTGGGTCTATGGGCCAAGGGCTTTCTAAAAATACCACACTCATACCAGAAGGTCTCGTGTATAAAAAATCGATATTGCGCGTATATATACAGAGTTAGACTTTCAGCACTATGGGTGCTTTCGTCACTCTGAGCTAGCTAACGCCCGCTTTGATAATCATTATATACTTTTGCTTTACGTATGTTTTTTCGCATATTTATTTTCTTAACGTTTTTGTTTTTAGGTAAGATACATTATCTTAAAGGATTTTATAGTTTTAATAACTTATTATAATATATGTTATAAGCGGAAGGTAAAAGAGCGGATGGTTTACTCCTCCTGGTCTACCTGGTGGTATCCATCGCCCGTTGAGATCTGCAAAGATAATGAATTTTGCTGTTGTGTTGAAAAGGTATCTTTTTTGGAAATACTTTTGGTACTTAAATTTAGAGTAAAAAATAACCTTTCTATTAAAAATATTTGCGAGGAGGGAATGTTTACCAGAAAAAAGTTGCCGTGGTTTTACCTAACTAAAATATACTAGCTAAAAGTGGTTTTTATTTTTTTTTCTCGGATACGGTACATTTAACGGAAAAATTTTTGGTACTTAAATGTAGAGTAAAAAATAACCTTTCTATTAAAAATAATTGTGATGCAAGAATGCTTACCAGAAAAAAGTTATGAATTTTTTTCCAAATTTTTTTGTTTTTTTTACCCCCACCCCTCAGTTATTGAAGTTAGGTTTTCGGTTTATTAACATTAGTTATAGGTATTTATCAAAGATATAATATAATATGAACGCGATTGATCTCATTTGTATAGGGACAAAGTTATGGTCGAAAAACTGAAATCAGAAAAAGTGAGGTCCTAGCGCCCCCTGTGACCGGATTTGTCTGGTTAACGAACTTGACCTTTATTCTGGCATGGTTGATTTTTGTGCAAAGTTTGAAAGCTATCCGAGCGAAACTGCGGCCACTATCGTGCTGACAAAAGTCGAATCTGGACGCACGCACGCATATATATATATATATATACTAGCACACCCGGCGAACTCCGTTTCGCCACCAGATGGCTTCGTTTTATGTAACATTTCGTTTGGTGATTAAAAGATGAACGAAAAAAATTTTTTTGTTTTATATTTGAAAAGGAAAAATTTTATTTCATTTCACAATAGTAATGAATTCATTTAGATTAAAATAAATTAAGTGTTATTTAGTTGAACTTCTCTAAGTGAATGAAAGTGAATACAAAGTAAATACTGAATCGAATCGTTATACGTGTCCGCAAATCATTCGTTTCATTGAAGTGCTCTTTGGTAAACCACATTTTTTGTTTTTTGGTCTGACGTTAACACAAACAAAGCGGATGGTTTTCCAACTCGTGAACACGCAACGTATAACTGCCCATGTGAAAAACAATGATTTTCTAAATTTATCCCGCAAACACTAAGCGATTGGCCTTGCGACTTGTTAATTGTCATTGCGAACGCAAGGCGAACTGGAAATTGCAATCGTTTGAAGTCAAACGGAAGATCAGTCGGAATCATTGGTATTCGAGGAATACATACATTTTCACCTGCGTACTTTCCGTTAATAATGGTTGCCTCAATCAAATTCGGCATAAGTCTTTTTACCGCAAGTCGAGTACCGTTGCAAAGTCGCGGTGGATTCAAATTACGCAATATCATAATAACTGTACCAACTTTGAGTTGCAAGTTATGTGGTGGAAATCCTGGTAACTCGAGAGAGTTCAAAAACTCCGTTGGATACTGTACTACATCATCGGGATTTGTTATGGAATCAACGGATTTGTATGTCACCAAATCGCCATCGATTTTTGATTGAATGGTGAAATTCAGTGCGTGTACATCATTATTCTTTGCGGCAAGAATTGCTCGTTGACTTAACCAAGCATAATTCTGATAATTCTCACTAATGTTTGGAAAAACATTTTCAATAAGAGCTAGTTGAGAGTCTACAAATCGGCAAAAGTCGTTGGTAAGAGTAATTAATCCAGATGTCGCATCAACTGTGACTTTTCCATTTCCAACAGCTAACAATTGTTTTGAAAATTGTGCAGCACTTTGATCATTTTGAAGTTGAACTCTCATATTAGTGGTTAGCGATAACGTTTTTACGTTATTCCATAAAGGTGATGCCTTCAGGCAAGCATTCAATTCATCTGCAGGCGTTCCACGGGGAATTACTGGCAACGTCTGCCTGAAATCGCCTGCCAACAATACCATTAAGCCACCAAAGATGTTGTTATTTCGCCGAAGATCCTTCAGTGTGAAGTTAAGTGCTTCAAGTGATTTCTTATGTGCCATTGTGCACTCATCCCAAACAATGAGCTTGCATTGCATCAACAATTTTCCCATTGCACTGGATCGTGAAATATTGCATGTTGGAGTATCAATTGTGTTTAAATTGAGTGGCAACTTAAGCGCAGAATGTGCAGTACGACCGCCATCTAGAAGAGTCGCCGCAATTCCAGATGATGCTAACGCCAAAGCTATGTCACATCTTGATCGAATAGTGGCCAAAATCAATGAAATGACAAATGTTTTCCCTGTTCCTCCAGATGCGTCCAGGAAGAATAGACCACCAGTATTATTGTCCACCGCTTGCATTAATGTTTCGTATACTTGTTTTTGCTGTTCATTTAGCAACAGCACATTATTTTGAACGAACAATGTATCAACATTGTATTGCAGCTCTCGATTTAATTCTTGGTTGAATGCATCGTGCATCGATCGATTTGGTGCAATCATTCCTACTTCAATCAGTAGCTTGTTTGCAATAGTCAAACATTGATCCTCAATCAGAATCAATCCTTCATTGTAGATTTCATCGGTTATTTGCATGTCAGGATTATTCGTTTGAATGCGCAAGCGATGCAAGATATCTTCACATATGTCATCTTTGTATTTGTTCCATAACTGAATTGGTTGTGAAGGAAAACATGTGGTGATGATAATTGCGAACAGCGTTCGTATTGGGTACGCATTTGATGAAACAACTGAATCCGCAAGTGTTAAATCCCAATGAGAATCGTTCTCTAGCAAACCCAATAGTTGACATGCTTCTCGAAAAGTTTGGCATTGGTGGTCATTCACAGTTTTCAAATGCGCAAATGATTTTGGTCCACGTACATTTACTAACAGCAGTCGCAAATAAAAACATTCATCATTTCTAGGATGAACAGTATACATGCGACCTAGTGCATCACTGGAAAACACCTGTGGCCAATCTGGAACTGGGGTTCCTTGTTTGCGACGTTGGAATTTCTTTGTTGATTGATTCCAAGTGTAATACTTGGGCATTTCAACGTACATCAGCGTCGCTGCGAATGGATCTGCTTCACACATTGCAAAGAAGCTAGTCAATGTTGTCGATGGTGGTCTCTCAGCTCGTTGTGCTGCATTAGCCTCAGTGAAGTAAACTCTTTGGCCATTTTCCAAATGCACTGCTAAATGTACAACTGTGGGATATCTTTCATGAATTAGAAATGAAAATAATCGCCACAGTGCTTCATTAGTACTGACGTATCTGCCCATTTGGAAGTTGCTGATTTCGTCATTCGCATTTTCCGACGCAATACCAAACACAGCCATGTCGCTGCCTTTTGTGACGTACTTGCACAAATATTTGATTGATTTGGCCGAATGACAACTCTCAACGTTTGCATGTGTTTCGAAAATTCGTGATAGCAGCGGGCAATATGGTACAATGAATTCATTTCCGATCTCAATCTCTTGATTTTTAACTTTAACTTTGATAGTTCGACCATTATCTTCTTTTGAACGCCGACGATAAACTGGATATCCATCGTTCCCTGTAACTGTTTCAGCAACTAACGGTCGTGGATATCGTTTTGTGCACTTTCCATCAGCCATGCAAGGCGATAATGGATTTAATGCACCGCACGGTCCATGCACCATCTGTGTCGTCACAATGTCGTGTAGATGGGGATCAGTGACTGGATCAGGAATTTCAGCTGATATGATGTCATCCACTTCATTTGAATGTAATTTGTTCAGCAACCAAATTAGGATATGAGCATGCGGTAGTCCACGCTTCTGCCATTCCACCGAGTACATATAACAACGTGTGTCACCAAAAACTCGATACTTAGTAAGCACATCCATCATAACCTTGAGTTTTTGTTGAAATACTCTGGCGATTATGTCATGGCGATCTTGCGGTTTCTGACCCGGTTTCAACTCACGTTCAATTTCCATCCACTTCGGATTGCATGTGAACGTAATAAATAAATCGGGAGTTCCATAATTTCGCACGTATGTCATAGCGTCTTGAGCGTATTCATGCATGTGGCGTGGGCTTCCGATATAAGATGATGGGAGAATCGTCAGACGTCCAACACTCTCAACATCACCATCTGAATGAATAGCATCACGCAAGTGTATATAGTCCTCAGATCGTAGCTTTGCCTGATTGAATCGGATGAACGCTAAACGTTCTGTCTCGACTTTGACATACATGTCGACAGCGAATTGCTGGAATAGCCGACGGCACTTCAGAATGACATTCTCCTCATGTGTACGAATCATCATACGATACGCATAGTAATTCATTGCGCTTAGATTTTTATTCGTTGATACGCCTGAAAATGCAAAATTAAATGAATTGTTAATGGAAACCAATAATAGCAATAATTAGTGTGTGAATATTGTACTTGTAATTGGATCGACCATCTTACTTGTAATTGGATCGACCATCTTCAACGTGATATCGTATCCGTCTTGCCCTTGCCAATAAATGATTGGATATTGTAACGCATCGTACAAACGATGTGTCTCGTTTACACGATGCATGATATTGCTTCTTCGCTGAACGACAATGTCTCGCGATTTAGTTGGATCGCCAACAATAATTGCAGCAACATCATTAACGGTGGGTGCATTGAATCTTCGCACATGTTCACCTGTTGGGGTACAATCCGCTCTTATGACAAATTTGTGCGTATCCGATGGCATTCGTTCCAATGCTGTTTTGAACATATTAACCACAGCGTTATTAGCGTGAAAAAATGCTTGCAACTGTTCAATAATTCGTCTCTTTAACTGTTCTGTTCCCTGTACACCGCACATTCAGCTGATCCACCATCGACGAAATGAAATATATTTGCAGAAATTGATGCGGTTCATCTGGTGTTGGCACCATTGAACCATGCAAATGATATATTTGTCCTTGTATCTGTAATTGCAAACAATCATTTGTTAAAGAATATGGTGTAACTTTTGATCGTGTGTGTTGTATCTTTTACCTTGCAAGTCGGCATGAAGCCGCCTTCTCGAATGATATTAGCTCCAAAGGAAGTCATGCGAAAGCAGTTATTGTATTCACGGATGTGTTGAAGAAAATGGCTGAAATCGGGATCATTTCCATCGAACAATGCTTTCAGTGGCTGTGGTGGTGTAAGTAATGGATCCAGTTTGACTTTTCCACTTGCGCAGCACAATCCAGCCGTTTCTCTTTTGAACTTTAACGCATTGCAATATCGGCATACAGTCGTCATTGGTCCAATATCTAAATTTTCATCATCACTGTAGTTCGCAGTGGGATCATATTGGAATGCCAAGCGATTGTATGATGCCAATGATCTTCGTGTGCTCACGCGTTGTCTCAATCGTGCATTTTCTCTTATTATATTTTGTCTTTCTTCGCTTAAGTTCTGTGAATACACTTGTTGCTGACTTGCATGTCTTGTGCGGCGGCCGATGTTCGCACGTCGTCCTCTAGGCATTTTGGGCTATAGACAGAGTGGTGAATTTAACCTCAAATGCAGGATCCACATAATTTACACAGTTCAACTTACCACCTTAAAGACAAATACCTGCTGTTGAAATTGAATAAAAATGTACACAATACACTTGATTGATTTGATGGTTTCCAATTAAAATGTTAAGAAACGAATAACTAATTTTTTTTTACTTTTTTTTCATTATTTCACAGTGTACACAATACCGGTTTGTGACATGAAATTAACTGATAAGAAAACAATAAGTAGCTGTCAAGCAATGTGTCACGCACCGACGCCATCTACTTAAAATATTGGTTTGTAGTACATGCTATGTATCAGAGATGGCGCTGTATTTAAAAAATGATTTTCCCTATTTTCCCGCTTTTCTATTGAAATTTTTCCTAGATTTTCGTTGCTATAAACCTCACGGAGCCCGAGACCTTTCCAACGAATGCAAAACCGTGGAAATCGGTTCGTGCGTTCTGGAGTTATATCGTCAGGAAGGAAAACCCGACTTATTTTTATATAGTAGATATATATATATATATATATATATATATATATATATATATATATATATATATATATATATATATATGTTTATATAAACTTTTTGACCAATGGTCATTTCGGACTCAGGGGGTCATAAGAAGACCTCCTATAAAGAAATTTTTCCAAAATTCGAAAGTAGGGGACAAATGAATGGGCAGACCGAATTCTTCGAGGTCTACCCAAAATCGATTAAGCCAGTTATAAAGATAACAAATATCTACATAAAAGTTTATCCTGCAGTCACACCAATCCTCACAATCCTCTTTATGGATTGCTTTAATAAGGACTCGTTGGGATTTTCCACATACCGTTTATTCTCCGCTTCACGTATTTCTTTCATTAACGTTAAACCATTTTAAATCTTATCATTTAGTATTAAAGATGCTTTTCCATTTAGTATTCTTATAATGCTTAACTCTCAGCTTTTATAAACAGATCGAGTCAGTTTTATAGATTTTGAGAAAAATAAAATACTATAATAATGTTAATAAAGTTGAAGAAACATTTTGTGAAGCTAAGTACAAAGACATTGAAATTTTCCATAAAGGAACATAAATAATGAAACAATAAAGAAAATTTATTAATTTACAAAGTTCGTCAAGTTGAGATATTTAGCGAGGGTTTAGTCTTAATTAAATAAACTAATTCTCCAGCCGGTATTTTATTGAGTAGAGAAGATATCTGTATTGAATTCCTAGAAGAGCCTGTAAAAGTAAATAAGAATTTATGTAAAGAAAAGGCTTAACTTAACTTATTTAAAAATAAATCTTAATAAAAATTCATCAATACGACTAGGACTTACTTTTTTTTAATATCTAAAATATGTAGTAATTAATATTAAAATAACTTGTTGTTTTGCTCCCTGTGTTACAGGAATATAAAACTGTAATACTTTGAGTATACATGTTCATATTCAATTACTTAGAACTTGATCAGTTGAGATCAGAATAAAGATAAGATTCAGGATGCTGAATAAAGATGTAACAGACAAACACTCACTCAGAACTATTAGATGAGATTAAATAAATGATATTACATTATTACATAAATTATGTTTTTTTTTTGCAGCTTTTGCATGTTATATATACTTTACAATTAATTCAATACTAAACACGGGAGAGGTATTAATGATTTTCCTGTCTTTATTAGAGTATTAATCAAGTCTGCTTACTTTTTGAGTGGCTCTCCTTCAGGAAGTCTCCCGAGACTGTGACGGACGGTTGTATCTTTTTTTTATTCTTATTGGTTCTGGAGTTATAGTATTAGCAGGAGTTTTACTGGCTGATAGCTGGATGAAAGAGACAAAAAGCGTTTAGAAGGATGTTGGAAATAAATAGGTTGTTTTACCTATACTATTTTGGTAAAGTCGATGTCAAAGGCTAAAAATATTTAATCGTTAAACATATAGCGATAATCCATAATAATTAAATCACTTATATTTAATTAAAATAAATCCTCACGTAACAAACCAGTTGTTCGAAATAAGCACATCACCAATTTAATTGTCACCAGTGAGACATACTATGGCAAGAGGGATCTTGACATATAATATTAATGAGGGAACTATCTGTATTTGAAGACTGACCACGCTCTTCATGTCATTTGATATTCTCACCTACAAACAAAATGGCATATATCTTTATTGATATGCTGAAGCTAATAAATAAAACTTTAAGGCTTTTAAAAAGTAATATGCAATAAGTTTAAAACAAACATGAAAAAACTTAATTTAATTAAAACACATAGATTTCATAAATATTTGTAGAAGTTTCCAAAAAGATTCAGAAAAACTGTGAGCGACGCGAGATATTTAAGTTGCTCTGTGATGTGGAAAATAACGTGAAGAATTTAAAACTTTGTACAATAAATATAAGGACAGTGTACACATTACACACTACTAAGCACTGTTTAATTAAATAATTTTGATTTAATATTAAGATCAGATTCACGCTTATTTACATTTATAATTTAATATATACTTTATAATTATAGTACTATTGTAGGGTTCATAATAATAGTTATATTTTTCTACATTTAAATTTAATGTAACAGTTACCATAAAGTGAGATCCGGTAATTTATTTGTTTGAATATTTGATTTGAATCAGCAAAGAGCTTTTAGTTTGGTTGTGAGCATTTATAATTCCAAAAAATTTACATTGCAGTCTGTAAGCGTACCCAGAGTATTTTTTACTTATAGATACACAGATAAACTTATTAGAAATAATATCTAACTAAATAAAAATAATAGTTTCATAATATTTACAAGATGTTTCCACCAAAAATAAATAAATACGGCCCTTCCACCGCTTCACCTTCAAACATCATACAAAAAAAAACACGCGATAAAAATTTCAAATTAAAATTTATTTATTTTAAAGCCAGTGATTCATTCTTCTCTCTAACAACGAAGAATTTACAGTTAAACATTGGGCTTGGAGTAAGATTGTCTAAGTCTATTGTAATCTGGGAAAAGCACATATTTGTTTAATTCGAAAGCGCTTAGAATCACAATTTACAATACAATAGTATAAGCCACAGAGTTTACAATGACAGTCTTCAAATTATCTGTTTAACGATATAGCATAGATGTTATTAAAATTTCAATAACTAATAATAGATTAACGTCATCACAGCATTTAACACATTCACTGCCACGCTAAATAAAGCTTGCATGCTACAAACTCGGGCGCTTTACTGACGACTACAAAAGAAGCGGGACGGGCGCTCGGGTCCTAGCGGGAGACACTGCTACTAGGGCTCTGTCCCACTCGGATCCGAGCGATAAGCAGCGGATGTGTAAAACAACGTGAAAAAGAACCTGATGACATTGGTAGAAGATAAAAATATAATGTAATTGATTCTATTTTTTAATGACTATATGATCTAAAGTAAAGCTTATTTAAATATAATATTAAATGTATTGAACGGACTAAAATTAAATAAAAATATAAAAACTAACTGAACAATATAATGCTTTCTGTATGAATACATGGTACGCTTGGAAATAAAATTCTTCAATGTTTGACAAAGAAGTAAAGAAAATTCTTAAAAAAGTTTATGAAAGCCGATAGAAGTAAGCTTTATTATCACTAACATCTTAATATATAAAACACAAAGACACGCACTGACTCACGGACTCATTCATCGCTCTACAGCCCAAACCGTAATACCTAAAAAGCTGAAATTTGGACACAAGATTCCTGACATATTGAATAAGTACAATAAGAAAGGATTTTGCAAAGGTCTCAACCGTTCCAAAGTTACAGCTAAAAAACTGCAAAAAATATAACGCGCCTGTTTGATACCTTCTAGGTGGTGTGGAAATTCAAACAAAATTTTTGATCACTTTCGCCGTCCGTCGCGAAGCATGGGTTACCTGCTAGTTCATTATATCCGAGTCAAAGAGGGCCGTTAGAGATAATTTTATTCGTATTTTTAGTGCTCGTTAAAAATATTATTGTATATACAGCTTTTGAATCTCTATTTATAATATTATTATGAAATATATTTAAATTTGCAAGAAATTTTTGTAACAAAATAAAAATTTTGTAAATTTGTAAGATATTTTAAGTATTCATTAATTTTGTACATCTTTTTTTCGTTCTTAATTTTTAACGAAGTCATTAATTTTAAGACATAAAGGTATTGTAATGATATTGTATATTTGTATTATATATAGCATGTATTTTATCACAAGCACGTGGGATATATAATTACGCACGTAGAACACAAATTAATATTTAAACACAATTACATGTCAGATTTCATGGACTCTCTTCACAATATCCTCTATCATAGCACCTTGGTAATGTCACTGGTAGTAGTAGTAGCTTATCACACATGACGTGTGATACGCAGATAATAGATATTGATATACACACACTTAATTGTGTAAACGATTTACGTTACACATATTTTGAAGACAGACAGAAATGCATTTAATTTAAATAAGAAATATAAGGTAATAGAATCTACATATTGTAACCTAATAATAGATAACGAGGTTTATATTTATACTGGGACTAGGACTCGCTTTATTCATCAGTTACCTCGAAAGCTCTCTAAGGATTTAAAGCTTTAATAGTTTTAGGAAAGACTTAACATTTGTAGGAAAGTATGGGAATAATGCTGGCATCCAAACAATAATTGATCTATTAGGATAATACCCTCTCATTATAGATATCTATTAGTAGTAGAAGTTTCATCACTCTCTGTATTAAATGAAGGCATTTCTTTCAATTGCATGACATTGACATCAACAAACAAACAAAAATCATTGAAGATATTAAATGTTTTTTGTAACCATAAATATATAGTTAATTTTAATTTACAAAAATAAACAATACTCCATAAATGAACCAAGTTTGAAACTAAATCAATCCTCCCACTGTTATAAGGAAGTACAGAAAGTAGTGGTTTTGAGGAATTCGTTATTATAGACCATTTTATATAGTCGGCAATAATATATTTTGAATCTATTGTCTTGGTTGGTTTGCTTGCTCACTTTTTGTTAATTGTGTAGTTACTAGATATCGAATTAAGTCAAACTTCTAGGTCTATAATATCTAAAAAAATTTAAACTCTTACGAAACTAAAAAATGAATATATATATTTTTTCTGAATATAGGCATTTCAATACTCTTTACAATTTCACATAAAGAATGAACAACGTCGAAGCCGGCCAGAATGTTTATTTATTTTGAAAGGAATATCTATATATTGCAGTGTTTGAATGTCGGAAGGTTGCGATATAAGCAATGTGGCAATACATCAACCGCGATTTCTTCTATGAATAAATTTATCATCGACCTAATCTAATACCTTACTTTATATTTTGCAAGTACCAAAAAATCTCATTGTAAACGAAACGCCAATGTATATATATGTATATATATGGTAGAGATTGGTTTTGTGGTAAGAGACCCTGACTATTGAATAAATGGTTGTGGGTTGGAGTCCCATACGGGACAATTAAAGCGAATCACGCATTGTTGTTTTAAACTTGGGTGTAGATACTTTTTTCCTGTTATGTAAATAGTTGTGGAACCACACGCGACACGTATTTGTGGTAATTTGTAAGCAAAATAGTTTAAAAAATCGCATCTTTACAAAATAAGACTTCATGGAGAATGTCCTCTAAAATAATTATTTTCAATTCGATGACAACATCTCTTATTATTTATCATTATTTATAATAGTCAGTCAGTTCATTAGGTCCAATTCTTTAATGACGAGTATGACTCGTTGTATAAGTATCGCATCTGCATCATCTGTAATTTTAAAGCAAGCACGCCTGTAACTCAATCTTAAAGTGTTTGCTTGACGTATTGTCAGCTTCGAAATTAACGTTATTGGTACAATGCACACTGCAGCCGATGATAGCTTATAGTTTCGATTTACAGCAGTCAGTTATTTCATATACATAGAGATATATTAAATTGTTTATCTTTCTTTGGAATAATGCCAATTATATGTCTTAATATTAAGGAAAGTTTTTAAAAACTTTTCTCCATATTAAGATATCATTTAAATACAAAAAAATGCAGTTATTGTACTCTAGTTTTTATTTTGCAACGTGTTAAATTAAAGGAAGCATATAAAGTATTCTTTAGTTCATGTTATATTTTATTTTACGTAACGCAGTATCAATTACCTAATGCAGAACATGAATATGCCAGCACTAAAGTGCAGTCATTAGGTTCTCCCGCGGCGCGCGCACTCGCTGTATATGATTTATTTTTTAAAAATGACATCGTCGAGATGTGCTCCGTCTCGTCGTTGGCACTCCTGCAATCGACTACGTAAACTTTGGAAAACTCGTTGACACATGCTGCGAGGAATCGCGGCTATCTCCTCTTGGGTGTTTTCTTTTAATTGGGATATGGTCGTCGGTTTATTAAGGTATACTCGACTCTTCAGATATCCCCACAAGAAAAAATCGCAAGGTGTAAGGTCCGGGCTTCTGGGAGGCCATGGGATGTCACCTCTGCGAGAAATCAATTTGTTAGGAAACATTTCTTTGACCACCGGTAAAGTCACGTTTGATGTATGGCATGTTGCTCCATCTTGTTGCATCCAAGTCCGGCTATTGTATCCTTCAAATTTATGCAACTGTGGTATCAAAAACTCTCGCAACATTTTCACGTATTCCACTGAGTTCACAGTTACGTTATTTCCTTGATTATTTTCAAAGAAGTATGGACCGATTATGCCCTTTGCGGATATGGCAGCCCACACTGTCGTTTTTGGTGAATGAAGAGGCTTTTGGTATTTATAGTGAGGGTTTTCCGTGCTCCAATATCGACAATTATGTTTATTTACCATTAATGTGAAAATGGGCCTCGTCCGTAAACAATACATTCTCAAGGCTAGAGAATCGCTCCAGTATAGTGTCAGCAAATAACTTGCGTTAAATGTAATCGTTTGGTTTCATCTCCTGTACAATTTGAAGCTTATATGGGTGCATTTTAGGGTCCAAATGCAAGATTCGCTGCAGACTAGTTCTTGGTATAGCAAGAGCCGCCGACCGCTTACGCGTAGATGATTATGGATCGTCCCTTACAGAAATTTCAACCTCTCGAATGTTCTCTTCGCTTCTTCTTGAACGTGGTCACCCAGTTTGTTTAATATTCGTTGTCGATCCCGTTTGCTCAAACTTTTTAACCCAAGCTTTAATTAAATTAACACTTGGACACTCACTTACACGTTGTAATCCGTATTCAACTCTAAAGAGGCGTCGTACAGTAACGTAGGAATCGTTGCTTTTATAAAATTGTTTTACGCAAAAAGCACGCTGTTGTCCCGTGAAGCGCTCCATTGTGACTAAAAAGTAAAATTGCATTAAACGACGCACAATTCCCCGCCACCCGCGCGCCCCTTGCTCTCACGGTTTTGGAGAAATCAAGTGTTGCTATTTGCAAAAATTTATAGCCCACCCTGTATTAATGTTTGTTTTAGCCACGAGAGAATCTGATAATTGTGATTACTCGAGTTACAACAATAGGTTTACTTTTTATAAATTAAATTCTTTGTCCCGAAACTAATTTATTCAATGCTAATTACTACGAGTTTTAGAGTCTGAATATTTATAAAACATATTTTTATTTCTAGCCGTAGAAGAATTCAGATAACTTGGTTAATTTTACGTCCTTTTATGATATTGTTATTGGAATAAC
Source organism: Melinaea menophilus ssp. n. AW-2005 (assembly GCA_918358695.1). Lineage (NCBI taxonomy): Eukaryota > Metazoa > Arthropoda > Insecta > Lepidoptera > Nymphalidae > Melinaea > Melinaea menophilus. Next base: position 11,083,668 of record OU911054.1, on the reverse strand, counting down.
TCCAAGTGGTCGTTTTTATTTCGAGACATTATTTTATAAAACATTCTTTTATTACAAACTAAACTACCATATATACCAGCCTTATAAATTTTTGCAAATTATGTTATATAATTAATTAATAATAAGTGTCGGTGGTTTTTTTATTATATCTTATTAATTCTTCAGATTAAACGCTTCTTTGTTCGTAATTCCCTTACAAACTCATTTGGAGTAAATAACTTGGCGAAAGTATTTAATAATATTTGTTTAACAGTTCCTCGAATTATTTAAATGTTTAGAAGAAGAAGCAAAAAATAAAAAAAGTAAAACATAATTTTAATCATTTCTTCGGAGTAACTGAGATTATTGCATTTCATTTGACTAAATTAGTTCTGTAGCAATCCTCTAATTGCTACTTCAACTTATAACTATGTCAGTAATTACCGAGCGCGTGGAAATACGAAGAGATATAAAAATATTTTTAATCATTCACAGAGCCCACAGGCAGAGAGAGCTTTTAAGTAGCAACGTAAATAAATCGCATTGACTGGTTTAGAGTTCCGTAGAATAAATAAAATTGTAACTTAAAAAAATCTTAGGCAAAAATTTAAATAAGCAATTACAGTAAATATTCATTCGGAAAAGTATTAAGTACATATTATTAAATATACCTGATATGTTCCAGGAGTTAAAGATTAAATACAATATAAATAATCATTACGATCATGGAAATTATTACACTGATAAACTTTTAACACTTAAATATATATTACACGGAATTAACAAATAAAGTTGATGATTCATGGAATAGATCTGCTTCATAGTGTACTGAGATACTTGGCTACTAATGCAGTATTTAATTACACCAAGTGCTGTGGCCGTTTTTTGCAATTTTTAATAAAACTTAGGATGATTTTATTGATGTCCGAAGCTAATACTAAGATCGATGTATCTGAAGTTAATATTGTGTGGATGTTATTAATGTAAATCGTTATAACTTTTTATATATGTTTATACATTTAAAGATAACAATGATACGTAAGTATTCGCATCTATTATTTGTCAATAAAATATTATCAGTTATCTTTGTTTCTACTTAGATAACAATTGTATAAAGCAATAACAAGATTGAAAGAATTCCATACAATAGAATTACATATGTTTCTTCTATTGAGAAGTTCGTGAAGTATGAAACTGTTGCTTACATTTAAAATGCATATATAATGAAATATTCATTACACAAGCAACACTCTGAGATCTCGTCATCGAATGAGGTATAGACATGGTACAATATTCTTTCAGGATAGAAGATACTCAATGTAAATAGCATACAGTTATACAATTACACCCTTACAGAGTTACTGGATAATTCTGGATAAAAGAATAAAACTTTACAATGATAAAATCTTTATTAGGTGGTTGTATGTTAATTTCCAGTTCTGTTTTGTTGGGCTGTATAAAATGTAATGGTTTACATCCTCTTCACTTTAATATTATGATATATATATGATATTACATTTTAATTTTATATATGAACTAGCACACCCGGCGAACTCCGTTTCGCCACCAGATGGCTTCGTTTTATGTAACATTTCGTTTGGTGATTAAAAGATGAACGAAAAAAATTTTTTTGTTTTATATTTGAAAAGGAAAAATTTTATTTCATTTCACAATAGTAATGAATTCATTTAGATTAAAATAAATTAAGTGTTATTTAGTTGAACTTCTCTAAGTGAATGAAAGTGAATACAAAGTAAATACTGAATCGAATCGTTATACGTGTCCGCAAATCATTCGTTTCATTGAAGTGCTCTTTGGTAAACCACATTTTTTGTTTTTTGGTCTGACGTTAACACAAACAAAGCGGATGGTTTTCCAACTCGTGAACACGCAACGTATAACTGCCCATGTGAAAAACAATGATTTTCTAAATTTATCCCGCAAACACTAAGCGATTGGCCTTGCGACTTGTTAATTGTCATTGCGAACGCAAGGCGAACTGGAAATTGCAATCGTTTGAAGTCAAACGGAAGATCAGTCGGAATCATTGGTATTCGAGGAATACATACATTTTCACCTGCGTACTTTCCGTTAATAATGGTTGCCTCAATCAAATTCGGCATAAGTCTTTTTACCGCAAGTCGAGTACCGTTGCAAAGTCGCGGTGGATTCAAATTACGCAATATCATAATAACTGTACCAACTTTGAGTTGCAAGTTATGTGGTGGAAATCCTGGTAACTCGAGAGAGTTCAAAAACTCCGTTGGATATTGTACTACATCATCGGGATTTGTTATGGAATCAACGGATTTGTATGTCACCAAATCGCCATCGATTTTTGATTGAATGGTGAAATTCAGTGCGTGTACATCATTATTCTTTGCGGCAAGAATTGCTCGTTGACTTAACCAAGCATAATTCTGATAATTCTCACTAATGTTTGGAAAAACATTTTCAATAAGAGCTAGTTGAGAGTCTACAAATCGGCAAAAGTCGTTGGTAAGAGTAATTAATCCAGATGTCGCATCAACTGTGACTTTTCCATTTCCAACAGCTAACAATTGTTTTGAAAATTGTGCAGCACTTTGATCATTTTGAAGTTGAACTCTCATATTAGTGGTTAGCGATAACGTTTTTACGTTATTCCATAAAGGTGATGCCTTCAGGCAAGCATTCAATTCATCTGCAGGCGTTCCACGGGGAATTACTGGCAACGTCTGCCTGAAATCGCCTGCCAACAATATCATTAAGCCACCAAAGATGTTGTTATTTCGCCGAAGATCCTTCAGTGTGAAGTTAAGTGCTTCAAGTGATTTCTTATGTGCCATTGTGCACTCATCCCAAACAATGAGCTTGCATTGCATCAACAATTTTCCCATTGCACTGGATCGTGAAATATTGCATGTTGGAGTATCAATTGTGTTTAAATTGAGTGGCAACTTAAGCGCAGAATGTGCAGTACGACCGCCATCTAGAAGAGTCGCCGCAATTCCAGATGATGCTAACGCCAAAGCTATGTCACATCTTGATCGAATAGTGGCCAAAATCAATGAAATGACAAATGTTTTCCCTGTTCCTCCAGATGCGTCCAGGAAGAATAGACCACCAGTATTATTGTCCACCGCTTGCATTAATGTTTCGTATACTTGTTTTTGCTGTTCATTTAGCAACAGCACATTATTTTGAACGAACAATGTATCAACATTGTATTGCAGCTCTCGATTTAATTCTTGGTTGAATGCATCGTGCATCGATCGATTTGGTGCAATCATTCCTACTTCAATCAGTAGCTTGTTTGCAATAGTCAAACATTGATCCTCAATCAGAATCAATCCTTCATTGTAGATTTCATCGGTTATTTGCATGTCAGGATTATTCGTTTGAATGCGCAAGCGATGCAAGATATCTTCACATATGTCATCTTTGTATTTGTTCCATAACTGAATTGGTTGTGAAGGAAAACATGTGGTGATGATAATTGCGAACAGCGTTCGTATTTGGTACGCATTTGATGAACCAACTGAATCCGCAAGTGTTAAATCCCAATGAGAATCGTTCTCTAGCAAACCCAATAGTTGACATGCTTCTCGAAAAGTTTGGCATTGGTGGTCATTCACAGTTTTCAAATGCGCAAATGATTTTGGTCCACGTACATTTACTAACAGCAGTCGCAAATAAAAACATTCATTTCTAGGATGAACAGTATACATGCGACCTAGTGCATCACTGGAAAACACCTGTGGCCAATCTGGAACTGGGGTTCCTTGTTTGCGACGTTGGAATTTCTTTGTTGATTGATTCCAAGTGTAATACTTGGGCATTTCAACGTACATCAGCGTCGCTGCGAATGGATCTGCTTCACACATTGCAAAGAAGCTAGTCAATGTTGTCGATGGTGGTCTCTCAGCTCGTTGTGCTGCATTAGCCTCAGTGAAGTAAACTCTTTGGCCATTTTCCAAATGCACTGCTAAATGTACAACTGTGGGATATCTTTCATGAATTAGAAATGAAAATAATCGCCACAGTGCTTCATTAGTACTGACGTATCTGCCCATTTGGAAGTTGCTGATTTCGTCATTCGCATTTTCCGACGCAATACCAAACACAGCCATGTCGCTGCCTTTTGTGACGTACTTGCACAAATATTTGATTGATTTGGCCGAATGACAACTCTCAACGTTTGCATGTGTTTCGAAAATTCGTGATAGCAGCGGGCAATATGGTACAATGAATTCATTTCCGATCTCAATCTCTTGATTTTTAACTTTAACTTTGATAGTTCGACCATTATCTTCTTTTGAACGCCGACGATAAACTGGATATCCATCGTTCCCTGTAACTGTTTCAGCAACTAACGGTCGTGGATATCGTTTTGTGCACTTTCCATCAGCCATGCAAGGCGATAATGGATTTAATGCACCGCACGGTCCATGCACCATCTGTGTCGTCACAATGTCGTGTAGATGGGGATCAGTGACTGGATCAGGAATTTCAGCTGATATGATGTCATCCACTTCATTTGAATGTAATTTGTTCAGCAACCAAATTAGGATATGAGCATGCGGTAGTCCACGCTTCTGCCATTCCACCGAGTACATATAACAACGTGTGTCACCAAAAACTCGATACTTAGTAAGCACATCCATCATAACCTTGAGTTTTTGTTGAAATACTCTGGCGATTATGTCATGGCGATCTTGCGGTTTCTGACCCGGTTTCAACTCACGTTCAATTTCCATCCACTTCGGATTGCATGTGAACGTAATAAATAAATCGGGAGTTCCATAATTTCGCACGTATGTCATAGCGTCTTGAGCGTATTCATGCATGTGGCGTGGGCTTCCGATATAAGATGATGGGAGAATCGTCAGACGTCCAACACTCTCAACATCACCATCTGAATGAATAGCATCACGCAAGTGTATATAGTCCTCAGATCGTAGCTTTGCCTGATTGAATCGGATGAACGCTAAACGTTCTGTCTCGACTTTGACATACATGTCGACAGCGAATTGCTGGAATAGCCGACGGCACTTCAGAATGACATTCTCCTCATGTGTACGAATCATCATACGATACGCATAGTAATTCATTGCGCTTAGATTTTTATTCGTTGATACGCCTGAAAATGCAAAATTAAATGAATTGTTAATGGAAACCAATAATAGCAATAATTAGTGTGTGAATATTGTACTTGTAATTGGATCGACCATCTTACTTGTAATTGGATCGACCATCTTCAACGTGATATCGTATCCGTCTTGCCCTTGCCAATAAATGATTGGATATTGTAACGCATCGTACAAACGATGTGTCTCGTTTACACGATGCATGATATTGCTTCTTCGCTGAACGACAATGTCTCGCGATTTAGTTGGATCGCCAACAATAATTGCAGCAACATCATTAACGGTGGGTGCATTGAATCTTCGCACATGTTCACCTGTTGGGGTACAATCCGCTCTTATGACAAATTTGTGCGTATCCGATGGCATTCGTTCCAATGCTGTTTTGAACATATTAACCACAGCGTTATTAGCGTGAAAAAATGCTTGCAACTGTTCAATAATTCGTCTCTTTAACTGTTCTGTTCCCTGTACACCGCACATTCAGCTGATCCACCATCGACGAAATGAAATATATTTGCAGAAATTGATGCGGTTCATCTGGTGTTGGCACCATTGAACCATGCAAATGATATATTTGTCCTTGTATCTGTAATTGCAAACAATCATTTGTTAAAGAATATGGTGTAACTTTTGATCGTGTGTGTTGTATCTTTTACCTTGCAAGTCGGCATGAAGCCGCCTTCTCGAATGATATTAGCTCCAAAGGAAGTCATGCGAAAGCAGTTATTGTATTCACGGATGTGTTGAAGAAAATGGCTGAAATCGGGATCATTTCCATCGAACAATGCTTTCAGTGGCTGTGGTGGTGTAAGTAATGGATCCAGTTTGACTTTTCCACTTGCGCAGCACAATCCAGCCGTTTCTCTTTTGAACTTTAACGCATTGCAATATCGGCATACAGTCGTCATTGGTCCAATATCTAAATTTTCATCATCACTGTAGTTCGCAGTGGGATCATATTGGAATGCCAAGCGATTGTATGATGCCAATGATCTTCGTGTGCTCACGCGTTGTCTCAATCGTGCATTTTCTCTTATTATATTTTGTCTTTCTTCGCTTAAGTTCTGTGAATACACTTGTTGCTGACTTGCATGTCTTGTGCGGCGGCCGATGTTCGCACGTCGTCCTCTAGGCATTTTGGGCTATAGACAGAGTGGTGAATTTAACCTCAAATGCAGGATCCACATAATTTACACAGTTCAACTTACCACCTTAAAGACAAATACCTGCTGTTGAAATTGAATAAAAATGTACACAATACACTTGATTGATTTGATGGTTTCCAATTAAAATGTTAAGAAACGAATAACTAATTTTTTTTACTTTTTTTTCATTATTTCACAGTGTACACAATACCGGTTTGTCACATGAAATTAACTGATAAGAAAACAATAAGTAGCTGTCAAGCAATGTGTCACGCACCGACGCCATCTACTTAAAATATTGGTTTGTAGTACATGCTATGTATCAGAGATGGCGCTGTATTTAAAAAATGATTTTCCCTATTTTCCCGCTTTTCTATTGAAATTTTTCCTAGATTTTCGTTGCTATAAACCTCACGGAGCCCGAGACCTTTCCAACGAATGCAAAACCGTGGAAATCGGTTCGTGCGTTCTGGAGTTATATCGTCAGGAAGGAAAACCCGACTTATTTTTATATAGTAGATTGTTAACAACGAACCGATACTTATATTTCGTTTTCACCATACAGAACCATTAAGTAACTAACTAAGTAACTAAAGCTAATAAGTCTCGGTGACTAGACAAGTACTAAGCTTAACTCAGCCTCTCCCCCACTAATGGAATATACTGTTACACCGGCGCTTTCGTCCGCCTTTAGTCGGCTTTACATGTCTCTTAGCTTTGACGTTGGTTAATATTAAGTTTGCACTATAAATAAAATTTTAATTTCTCATATGAAATCTAAACTACTTATTTATTAAAAATCTATATAAATTTATGATAACAGTGTATTTAGTTACATAATAAGATCCTTATCCACGACCTCTATTTACTTTAAGATCGACATGTACCAGTACCAGGATGAAGGTACACTTGAATGCCGAATTAATTTTAAAGTTTTGTAGATTCTATTCACTTTATAATACATTAGTATTTATTTTGGGAAAAGTTACTTATTTTAGATTTAAATACAAACTTACATTGTCAATTATTATTTCGATAATATCAAATAACATATCTTTTATTAAAAAAACTGTTCATGTTTTTTGGCCATTAATTTAATTTAATTTTGTTATTTATACCAAAGAAATTCAAAATAAAATTAGATTCGCCTATTATGCTATACTAAAAAGAACGTACATATGTTGTGATTTATATATATATATATATATATATATATTGAGAACCAACAATCCATGAATAACGAAAATAAAAATGTATTATATTGATAGTATTCTCTTAAAATACTGAAAACACAAACAATAAATGTCAACAATAAACTTTTAGACATATTACATAAATGTGTATGTTGTAACACGTATGTACGCAGTGTTAACGCTTCACAAACACGTAACACGCTGCAATCAGTTTGTATGCGATGTCGTCTCTAACACTACACAGATATCATAACTACGACAGAGCTTTTTTTCTGATGCAATTTTACTAAATTGTACTAAGTAATATTATTGTATTGTATTTTTGTGAAATCAATAGTACTAGTAATAGTTTACTGCAACACCACCACTGGTTACCTGAGTGTTAGGAGTTTTCCTGACCCTAAGGTTATCTAAAAGTGATCACCGCAAAGCGACTGTCTTTTGCACGGTACAATTTATTTTTTGTATACGTTACTGTAATTTTTTTATTTCACATAGATGGTTGTGTGGGTGTGAGTATAAATAAATGAAAAAAAAATAAATTGTATATTTGATCAAACTCGCTAAAGGGAAGTAATAGAAATCTTTTCAAATAGAACAACAGTTACTAAGTTATATTTCAGATTCATTTTCAATTAAAAATTTAATTTCAATTAGTAAAATATAAACAGTTTTAGTTTCTCAAAACTTAGCTGTTTGAAAACAAATACGAAATAACCGAAGGTATTAATTATTATTAGTTCGAACTTTCATTTATTAAAGTATTTGAGGTAAAGTATCGCAGCACGTGACTTGCTTTACAAGTGATTTATTTATATATTTAAGACAGTTATAGTAAAGGAAATAGCAGCTGACAATAACTAATTATTAATATCTTAATCTTTAATACCATATTTGTCCAAGAGACAGAACTTGTTCCGCTTAAACACTTACTTTAATTTATTCAAGGTATTTAAGACAAAGGTTACTTATAGTCGTCATAAATTTAGTATTTTTTAATGTTATAGATTAAAGTTATAGTCTAGTATAAAATTAAAATTTAATAGTGAAAAAATGTTTTCATATATATATATGGGAGTGATATGTGAATACAATATCTGATTAAAAAAAAATTATTCCAATATGGGATAAGTTAATCGGCACCGTCCTTTGAAGTCGTCCATTTTGAGCACGTGTCATCAGCCGGTGGAAAAACTCATTTTCCGTTGTAATTTCAGGTTTAGGTAAACGATATTCAACAAAACCTTTAATATTTTAGAGTAAGTTTATTATCATTATACTCCCAATAATCACTGGAGATACAAAATGTAGGTAGGCTTTTCCTCTATATTATGCAACATAGATTGCTATACCGTTTGTCAGTGTACCCGCAGTGTGCCCGCAGTGTACCCGCAGTATGCCCGCAGTATATCCGCAGCTCACGACATAGCAGATTGGCGGATGATGGATGAACGAGGCGGCAATCTCTACAAGTAAAGGTTCAATAGAGTTCATTAAATCACGTTACCTCTGTTATTTACTCGTAGGTAAACGCTTAAGTATAAAATCTGGAGACATATATTTTTATATTAATATTATAATTACTTTTGCTATAATTTAATTATCTCTGATGATGTTCTTCATTTTATGGCAGCAATTATAAAATTCAATTCTAAGGTAATTCGGTGCACAGTTTTTAATTATATTAAAGAGATTATTTAAGATATGCATATTCCGGCAAAGAGGAATTGGTAGCCATTACCATTACCTTACCTTCATTACCTTGGTGGTAAACTTGTTATATTCAAAAATTGTTTTATTCTTTAAAGTTTTCTTTTTTGTTTGGAACAAGTACTTTCGTAGGATTTAGTAGATTTTATTGAGTCATAGATAATTAAAATTAAAAACTGTGTATTAAGAGTAAATACAAATAAAGACACTGCGATTATTTTATATTTGTATTACAAAATGTGAAAAGTAACAGTTAATAAGTTAATTAACAGTTTATAATTATACTATATATATTACAAAATGTTTTAAATTAATTACGTATACATTATTTTGAAACGTGTAGGATTTGATTTATTGTCACTTAAGAATAGCTCGGAGGACATTGTTTACACGCAGTCATAACACCCCTAAACATAACAATGGTATATAAGTTTGACTTTTGTAGAATTTATGTGCTTATTTCGCACCTTTGTATAAACTAGGTTATATAGAATTTTGTAGTTTTAAAAAGAGCCTTCATCTACAAAGATTCAGGAAGTGTGAGTTAAGTCATTGTAATATATATAGTTATATTCTTTTGGTTTATTGATTAGGTTGATATCGATGGATTGAAAATAAGACATTCTCTGACCGTGGGAAAACTTCCAAAAAAATCAATTCAATATATAAAATTAATATCAACATTCTCTTTATTAAAAAAAACTATGTAGCAATGTATTTAATGTAATTTTTTTTACATTTTTTTAAGAAGATGCAACTCCGTGAACGTGTATATTTTATTATACTATAATTTTATAAAAAAATACTAAGTTGTAAAAATGATTATAACATTATAGTTTGTAGGCTGTCTTCAAAGTTATTCTTATTAACTGATCATTTTGCGTCGGGTTTAACAAGAGTAGTTTAAAACGACGTTGCAGGGAACTATTGTAGATACTTTAAATACATCATTAGTAACTAGAGCTAACTTCACTAACATGTAATGAAATATATATAGATTACATTAAAGTATTTTCCAATATAAATTTAATTCTATATTTATAAGTGACAATGACAAAAAGTATTAATATTACCAATTATGTAATTTAAGTTTCATTTTAAATAGTTGTATAATCACTTTTGTCTAAATCTACTTATGTTACAAACCTTCCACAGACATTATTAATAAGTTGATATTTTAAAAACATATTCTGAGTAATGATGTGGTAATGAAGTAATATATTGTTTAATTAATGTATAGTAAAAGTAATAATAAATTAAATTGTAGTAGAACATCAGTATAAGCAATTAAATAAACCGCAGTACGCTCAATACCGTTTATTTCACTCCGGTACAAATAAAAGGTCTCTAAACGCAATCCAAGATTATTTGTGACTTATAAAATCCGGAAAAAACTAGATGAGATAACGTACAATTTTTGAATAAAACATACATTTTTACCCAAATATAATATAGTTTGCATCAGCGAAATATTACTATTGTAATTGTTTAAAGTGTCCTTTGGGAATGTGGATAGTTGTAGAATTTAGTTAAATACGTCGTTTGGCATCACCTCTCAAGGACAAGAGAGGATTGAAGAGAGGAAGGAAAGAACCAGGTTGTCCGAGCTGTATGTACTATGGAACTCTTCCTTTTACTCAACCACTATGGATCAATCATTCATAATATTAAATTGAACTACTGTAGCTACGGCTGTAATTATAATGAGGTCCACTGTTATTATGACAAAAATAACTGAAGCAAGTCCTTGATCAAAAATACAATTTAACATAAAGTTGCGACTATAAAACTGTCTCTTCTACAACCTGACATCTTTGTAGTCGTTAAAGGCATCACATACAAACTGATTGCAGTATGTTTACGTATCTGCGGAGCAATAGTATCATGTACTAACGAGTACGACGTTATTTTCTTAAGTACGGGGAATGGAACACAAGGAAATGGAACACATTGGAATGGAACATTGGAACACATGGAATGGAACACTTGAAATATATTACCAAATTTTTTTTTCTTTTTCAATATATTCACTTCCAGTTTTAAGTTTATTTAATATCCCAATAGACTATAGTTGGGTTTTTGTTCCAAGTTTTATTATCAAATAAGTCTTATAAGTCTCTTTAAGAAAATCAATAAAAATAAAAGAAAGCGACATTTTCATAAAATTTTAAACAAATGTACATTTAAAAGAATTATAATGAATTAAATTGTGTACTTTAATTGTAACTTTATTCGCAATATTTCTACCTATTTCCTCAAAAGATCTGACCTTATCTTACTTAATACAAGTTTGAAGTACACGGAAGAAGTTTATTACTTTTTTACATGATCCATCGATACAAGAAACAAAAAAGAGTTTTAATAAATTAACTTTATTCTTGTTTGTGAGAAAACCAGCAGGAACTTTTATTTAATTATTGAAATAATTTTTAGGCCCTTATCTCAGTCATCATCATCTCAAAAGCCAAATTTGGAGGACATTTGTATATTTCCCATTTGTAAGTGAAGATGTAAGGTGAATAAAAATTACATATAAAAACCGTTTCTTAAATCGTTGTCCGATTTAAGAATTCAGTATTCAAAATTAATAATAATAGTCTCGCGACTATTATTATTAATTTTGAATACTGAATTCATTACACAGACTTCGCAGTCTGTGTAATGATTTGGCATAATTTATTAATTTATTCTCGTTACCATTGTATAGGTCATTGAACTTTTATAATTTAGGTACATATTAGTCGATATATAATAACGGAATATTCATTTTAAAGGCTGAAACTATTAAACAATAGTAGATTTTACCCACTGAATAATACCGGCACCAACCAATATCTCTCGCTGGGCTTATAACAAATTGATTGTTTTTTATTGTGGCTAAAACAAACCTTTAAATGTTTTGATTCCAGTTCCAGATAAATATACAAGCATTCATTTATAAGCATTAAACCACACATTTTTAAACATTTATAGGTTTGTAACCTACCAACTAAAAATACTGATAGACTCATGAGATTTATGCGTTCAAAAGCTTTTACTACATTCCATTCATTCAAACATCTCTATAAATCCACATTTCACGCTCTCCGAGTGCAGGCTTTGAAGAGACATTTCAAAACTGTCGATGTTAAAGAATGTCCTAATTCTTAATATAAAATATATAATATTATGTAATGATTATATAATAGTGCAAATTCAATATTATCAAATAGTTTACTTGATTTATCTTTTTTATTGCCAATATCTTTATTGATCTTTTTATGTTTAAGTATATGTCGTTCGTGATCATATAATGAAACGGGTTAGTCGTCATCTCCACTCTCACCAGATGTGTGAAGTATCAACTGGTCATAGACTACATCTACTTATTATGATACATATAAATGTTATAGATAACTGATCAATTGGTTATTAAATATTCCCTTCCTTGAAACTCTTTTAAAGGAAGCCATGTATAAAATTATAATAAGAACTTAATAACAAGTTAATTTATAACGAAATCGCAAACATACATTTTTATGTTGTTACGTTTGTTCATATGTATGTATGTATGTATGTTATATTCAGAGTATCCTAATTTAGTAACACTTATTTCAATACCTATGGCAGTTGTTTCTTACTTTGTATTTGATAGTTATTTCTTATTGCTTGTTTGTCTTCGTTTAGTATATTGCATTAAAATTTTCACGTTTAAGTTGCTATTTAATATATACTAGATAAAAGTAAATATTTATTTTATAAGTATCATTCTTTACAGGAAGATTTCTAAATCCCGGTATTTTTTAATCAAAACAGATTAATCTCAATTCACACGATAAAGTAAAATGAAGACTCGTCTCCGCGACGTCACTGAGGTAAAAACAATTTCCGTTAACGGATATTAAGAAAAGTCATTATAATTTATATTCATTATATTTTATTACATTTGGCAAATAATATTAGAATATCCATTGTACTCTTTGAATTTAATACTGAGATTTATATTATCAATAAGTTAGTTTACGTATTCCTGTATTCCGGATATTATTATGAGGTTCATAACTTCAACCCTGGTATATTTCTTGCAGCTGTAATACCAGCTAACTCTGTGGAGACACTGTATTATCATAGTGATAATTGCAATTCGGTACCGCATATACCGGAGAATTCTCCTACATCGGACAGTTTTGTACCAAGGTTTAATAACTAAATAATGGTTTACTACATGGTTTTATAATACAATGCTTATCTCATATACTATTATAAATAATTAATTTTAAGTGATAAAGTTAGAACTTCATATATCTAAGTTACTACGATCAAAATATTATTTAATTAGTTATATAAATTTTAATATTACCAAGTACAATAATGTAAGTACACTCAATGCCTCACTATGGCAGAGTTTAGTTAATAATTCACGATTGCTATTTCAAAATATTAATTAAAAATGTTCTTAAAAAGTAAAATGTTTCTCATAACAACCTAAATTTCGCGAAGCGAAAACAAGAATTGAAAGATTTATGTTCTTCAGAGTTTTATTATTGAGGTAGCTTTTACTGTGATAGTTAGTAATTATTCTTAAAGTCGAAAATTTGAAAAAGATTGGGTCCTCAAGGAGCTAGCTGTAGGGATTACTGTGATATAGGGATAAATAAGAGAGAGTTGCTTGAGGTTTATGAAGTTTCACTGTTACATGGAAACAGAATCCCGCCTATTTTCTGGTAATCAAGATAAAAGTATAAAAAAACGAAACGAACCTAAAGAAAAGATGTAACATCTACAACAAACGAAAGAAAGAAAAACAAAAATATGTCGATATACCTTACAATATACATTAAAAAATAATATACTTACGCTTGGATCATAACATTATACGTTTAATATTTCTTTACATAAAGTTAGTTGACAATTAATAGTCTGATACACAATGTGTCGTTACAGTGACTATTGTATTATTCTATCATTATTATAATCTGTACCTACACTTTATTGATTGTTACACTGATGAGACTTTTCTAGAAGAGTTAAATAATATTTGTATTACTTAACGTAATTGTATGGTTAAAATCTCTATGTAATTTTATTTCGGATCTTCTAAAATGAAATAAGTCCCTAAATATAATCAAATAAAACAAACGAAATAAAGAACAAACAAACAAAGAATAACGAAGAATAACGAAGTCATTCTTATAAAAATAAAATAGACCAATAAACTAGCTTTCGTATAAATTCACTTTGTCTGTCTTTTAATTTGTAATAATAACACAAAAGCGGGAAGTCTTGAAGCTTTATTCCCAAAATAAAGGAATGCAGGAGACTCTTCTGATGCATTAAGTTACTAGGTTGAATCAATTACTCATAATACAACTATGCTTCAAGAAGTTGTAGCTACATGTATAATATATTACTTTACAAGTAAACCAGATTGTAAATCAAACAGAAACAAAACACCTTACTTAAAAAGGTTAAATTAAATATATTTTTTCAATTGAAACAATGAAAATATAATAAAATCTAATTCTCTTGTTGCGTCATCGATTCCCGAAATCGATCATAATTTATTAGTCCCGGCACCAATATATTATTTTTAAATGTACTAATATCCCTGGCTGGGCTTATTACAAATTGATTGTTTTTTATTGTGGCTAAAACAAACATTTAAATGTTTTGATTCTAATTTCAGATATAAATTTTTAATCCTTATTTATAAGCATTAAACCACTCATTTTTTAAACCTATGATACCTTCCAACTCAAAATACTGAAATGCTCATGAGATTTATGCGTTCAAAAGCTTTTACTACATTCCCTTCGTCCAAACACATCTCTATAATTACACATTTCACGCTCTCCGAGTCCGCAAGCTTTGAACTGCATTTTCAAAACTGTCGATATTAAATGATGTCCTAATTCTGAATATAAAATATATAATATTATGTAATAGTGCATATTTAATGTTATCAAATAGTTTATCTAATTTATCTTGTTTATTGAAGGTAATTTTTATCGATCTTTTTATTATCTAAAATATCGCGTTCGAGATCAAATAATGAAACGGGTTAGTCGTCATCTTCACTATCATCAGATGTGTGAAGTATCAACTGGTCATAGACTATATCTACTTATTATGATACATGTAAATGTTATAATTATCAGATCACTTGGTTCTTAAATACTCCCTATTGGAACTTTTTTAAAGGAAGTCATGTATAAAAATATAAGAACTAAATAAAAAGTTAATTTATAAGGAAATTGCTAACAGTGTTTTTATGCTGTCACGTTTGTTCGTATGTATGTATATGTTTATGTATATACTCGTATGTATGTATGCATATATGTATGTAATATTGCGAGTATCTTATTTTAGTAACACTTATTTCAATATCTATGACAGTTGTTTCTTACTTTGTATTAGAAAGTTATTTCTTATTGCTTTTTTTTATCTTCATTATTATTTGCACTAAACGACACTAACTGTTCATTTCATAACTAATATCTATTTATTGAATATTATAATAGACTAGAAATGTTAGCAAATTTTCACGTTTAAGTTACTATTTAATATATTTAGTAAATAATCGATTTATGATATGTTACGAAGATTGCTGAATCCCAGTTTTTCTAAACCAAAACAGATTAATCTCAATTAACATGATAAAGAATAATGAAGACTCGTCTCCGCAATGTCACTGAGGGATAAACAATTTTCGTTAATCGATATAGAAATATGTCAATATCATTTATATTCATTATTTTATTAAATTTGATAAAAGTCCGGAAAAATAATTTTATAATATCCATTGCGCTGTTTATATTTAATACTGAGATTCGTTTTATGTTATTTTTATCCTATTGTGTTATTTACTTCACACAGCCTTATAGACCTACTTGTCGACAAGTCAGTGAACGTTGTCGTCCTGTATTTTGTACATTATTTTGTTGTTCATGATGTCAACCCTTGAATATTTCTTGCAGTTGAAATAACAGCTAACTCTGTGGAGGCACCATATTATCATAAGGATAATTGGAAGTCGGTACCGCATATACAGGAGATCTCCTTTATGGGACAGTTCCGTATATATTATATACATAATTATCTTAAATATATTTAACCAATTTCTTTATAAATATACTTCATCAATTTAAATATTTGAAAATACAAACAAAACTTTTATTAAAATAATAGTATTTAGTGTAATTTAATATACAGTTTACATTTTCCGTATGAAAATTGAAAACATAAAAACATTTATGAAATTAATATTTAAAAGCAATAATCATATTATATTCGGCAATGCGTAAATTCTCGCGATATTTGTTTTCCAGTTTTAATGCTTTTAATGGCGGTGGAAATGAATTGTGGATTCGGGTCTTATTCTGATACCGTTATATATGTCGTATACTATAAATATATATATTACCAATTGCGATGACATAATATTATGCTTTAAACTAATATTAATAAGAGTTTAAATAAAATGTTGCATTGTATATCTCATAATTTGTCATTGGCCACTTACATATGTATTAAATAAATTAAAAAGTGTTTTAAAAACGAAATTTCTGATGTTAAAATATTTATATTATGTTTTTCACTTATTTTTATCCTTTAAGTCGACTTACTTGCTTGAAAAAATATTTTTTGACAGCGCACTACTATTACTTAGACTTAATAAGAAAATGATCGAATCATAGATACTTTACTAGCACAGAATTTACATGTTATCTAGGATTTTTACAATTATTACAACAATTCCAAATAATATTATTAATTGTTTGTTGTTAAACAATTCCTGCACTACTTTTTTTTTCACATAAGACCGTTAGTTAAGATCAAAAACTCTAATACTTTATCGAGTGTCGTTTATATAATTCATAATAATTCCATTGTCTTTTTAAATATCCCAATTACTAAAATTAATTCAGTAAATGTACATTGTGAATATGATAAAGAGATTTACGCGTCTCCGGGGATGATAAATTTTCGTTAATAGATTGTTTGGAACAAGAATTTCAGAAGAATAAAAACAATTACCAAACATCATAATGTTTCAATACGGCTATAATGGTTTGTTTAAAAAAATCTAACCTAAAAGTAACCTACAACAAACATAATAAAGGAAAAACAAAAATATGTCGTCACACCTTACAATATACATTTGTAAATAATGAAAATGAATAAACTGACGCCTCAATCATAACATTATGGGTTTAATAACTCTTTATAAGCTAGTTGACAATTAATCATCTGATACAATGTGTTGTTATAGTGACTATTGTAGTATTATCTTCATTATTTTAATCTGTACACTTTATTAATTATTACAATGATGAAAAAATCTAAAAGTGTTAAGTAAGGAGTTTCAAATAATTTACTTATTACTTTTATGTGTATTACTTAACTTAATGCCTGTAGTGGTGTTTGGTAAAAATCTCAAGATTGTTTTATTCCAGATCTTCTAAAATAAAATACGTCCCTAAATATAATCAAATAAATCAAACGAAGTAAAGAACAAATAAATAAAATATTGACAATCAAATACTGCATTCATATATATAAAAAGATACCATTACAGTTTTTATATTAAAAAATAGACTTAAAACTTAGCATTCGTATAAATTCACTTTGTCTGTATTTTAAGTTGAAATAATAACAGAAAAATGGGAAGTCTTAAAACTTCATATCTTAATATATAAAACACAAAGACACCCACTGACTCATTCATCGCTCTACAGCCCTAGAAAGCTGAAATTTGGACACAAGGCTCCAGACATATTGAAAAGTGCAATAAGAAAGGATTTTGCAAAGGTCCAAACCGTTCCAAAATTACAGCTAAAAAACTGCAAAAAATATAACGCGCCTGTTTGATGCTTCCTACGTGGTGTGGAAATTCAAACAAAATGTTTGATCACTTTCACCGTCCGTTGCGAAGCATGGGTAACCTGCTAGTATGATCATATAAATAAGAAAAATCCATTACAGTTTTTTTTAAAAAAAATAGACCATGAACCTAGCTTTCGTATAAAATCGCTTTGTCTGTTTTTTAGGTTGTAATAATAACACAAAAGAGGGAAGTCTTGAAGCTTTATTCCCAAAAAAGTTTAAATGAAATATATTTTCAATTGAAACGGTGAAAATACAATAAAATCTAATTCGCTTGTTGCGACATCGACATGGAATACTGAAAACTTGTATTCATAAAAAAACTTATGCATAGACGAAACTATCGTTACTCGTAACACAGTGAAAAATAAAACTGATCGGAGCCAGCTATTAAGAGCTTCCGAGGAGAAGCGCCGTCCGTAGTTGATAACAACTTTAACATGACTTGCGTTGACGACAGTTACGATTAAACTCGATTTTAAAAATGTATTCTCTTTATATGAAATACTTTAAGTAGAATTTTTGTTACAAAAAACTTTTTTTTTATAGATTCTTTCATTTCTAAAAAAAATAATATTTATAATACCTAAATTATCTTCTACATACAATGCACGACAATTTACAAATAGGTGATATCGCATGGATCGGATAAAAGTGATATTTATCAAGAGTGTAAAGATATATTCTATCAAATTAATTATAATCGCAGTTGCTTTACTTTAAGTATCTATTACAGTGCACATACAGCGAGTGCACGTCGCGGGAGAACATAATGACTGAACTTAAGTGCATGAATATGGCATCATGTTCTGCATTAGGTAACTGATACTGTGTTTCATAAAATAAAATATGGACGAATATTGCATCGAAAATGAAATCTGTATTCATTATTTGGTTATAAAATATCATGAAGAAAAATAATGACCTGCTTCTTTAGATTAAAACATTGCAAAGTAAAGATTATTTGGAATTGATTAAGATCATAATAGTGTCTAGTAAAACTTTTGATCCTATAATTTCAAGGTGGTACAAACCAGTTTAGTTGTCATGGTACATAATATTTGTTTATAAACTTGTATTAACAATACAAAACTTACAAAAAGAAAAAAAGAATAACGAGTCAATAAACACTACCTTGGCAATAAGCATCTATATAAAATAGATTCCAAAACTCTAATCTTAATAATATTGTATGCTCTTTTAAGAGAATTCCTATTAAAACGGCCAGGTCTGTTGCTGTCACGGGAACTCCCTGATGGATGGAGTACATTGTCTGATAAAAAAGGCCCGATTGAATTTTGATAGACTGATAAAATATAACATATTGTTGTAAAATAAATACAATGTGTTATGTTAAAGGTAATATCAATAGTCCATGTGATGGAAATTACAAACTTATCATAAGACCTGAAAGTTGTTGCAACTGACGGATACTAATGATTTACTGTAAACATTTGATTCGGGTGTTTCCCCGCAAACCAACAAAACATAACAAACTTGAAACAAAGAAACAGATTCCAAAGTATTTGTGTAGTAGCTGAAGTTGGTAGGGATTCCGATGTTTCTACATCAACTAAGCCTTATAAGCATTTAATCCAATAAATCTATTCCGATTTTAAGTTCCTTCAATAGTCATCGTTTAAGTTATAAACTTGACCACAATCTCATATATTTCAATAAAACTGATAATTTTCTTGTACCGAGAATTAAAACTTACCCCTAAACGTCACATATTTATAAGAAACTTCTAAAAAAAATATTCAGGTGTTAGACAGCAGGGCACTTTAATTAAAATTCTTAGTAGTCTACCAAATTTGGATACCGGTTGTAATATGATTATTGTTATTCAGATATCAATAATTATAAGGTAATTAACGTATAGTATCTAAGCTTATACCTCTAACATAGTAGAACATTATCCGAGATGTTTCAATGGTCAATGTACAAATAACAAAACAAGCTTTCCATATCGAGAAATACTTTTGTTATCCTAATTATTGATTGTGATGGCAGGTCCGTTAACAAAAATGTTATCAAATCGAACTAAAAGTGTTATTAGATACATCTGCACCCTGAACCACACCCATACTAAGAATTGTTTAGAGTTTATAATATATATATTATAATAACCTCTAAACTTATTTTTGAAGTTTAGAGGTTCCAAAGCAAATGTATAGTTAGAGATGAAGAATATAACAAACTTACCAACATATCAAAGTTTTCTTTCCTAACGCCCATGAGTGTTCTATATGAAAAGACGTCATTTGACAGCTTAATTCACAACTCTTTAGAAAAGTGTTATTGCTTAAATAATTTAACTCATTACTTGCACAGTGTAGCTATCCTTGTAATATTCTCTACGAGATAAGATGTGTCTGATTGTATAAAGAGCTTTGTATATTGTCAAAACTAACAAATTAAATAATTCTTTGAGTGGTTACTTCCGCAAATTCATCATTATTTTATATCTTATTCTATGTTTATTTAAGTGTTATAAATTTTCTGATTTTTAAAACTCGTTCTTGGAGTCTTATGCAATTACATATTTATTGAATAAAGAGATGGAGAAAACGATGGTTCTCTCTATCTCTTTATCCAATAAATTGCTGATTTTTATTACTGGCTGCTGGTAAGTTCTAAAATTAATTGGCACTTATATAACAATTCAAGTTATTTGGATTCAGGAGAGGCAAGAAACTACGTACAATGAACAAACTAAGTCAGGAGAAGTTGCTTGTGTGAGAATTCTGTGCCAGACTTATTTATTACAGTTTCAACTTCACACACTTGACGATAATTACTGCAGTGGTATAAACTAATTTATTGCAAATGATAGGACTTTAGTAAACACGAAAGTTCCAAAGTCCTATAGTCCTTTTTACATATAAGTTACAGGTGGCATGATCAAACAATAACTGGAATGAGAAGGAGGAATAATTGTTAAAACATACATTTTGATAATATCTAACATAAACATTTCATTTTTTATCCGAAAACTGTTTTATTGAAATAATATAATATACTCATTTGTTAAGTAAAATCGAGCAAGATATTTCAAACTCAATGAATGATATTAGTGGAATTAACAAAACGTTCAAACAACCGTCTCTGAGTGCATCCGACGAGTCTCGTGCAAACATTTATTATCCGAGTAAATGTTTAAAAGATTGCCCGCTATTATGTTTGCTATTTCATCCTAAAATAAATCCTAGCAACGTTAATTCTGCATTTACAAGGAAACTAGGAATTTGTTTTATTTAAGCACTCACAGTAACAGGAACAGACGTAACATACATTTATATTTATTTTGGATAACCTAAAAAATTTAAGAGATGTTGATAAGTAACTTATATATAATCTAATTGCTGATAATAATATAATCTAATAGCTTGATTTGCAGTATGGAGCCAGTGTGATAAATAACACTGCTTAGAGATCCAAAAAAAATAGTCGCTTAAAGATAACAAATCTTCACAAAAATAGACTATCCTGAAGTCACATCAATTCCCGTAATCCTCTTCAGAGATTGCCTTACTATGGAGTCGTCGGGATGGGATTTTCCACATACCGTTAGTCTGCGCTTTAGCAACGCGTTAACATACATATTTGAAATCGTACACTTTAGTATTAAAGTTGCTTTACCAACAAATTGAACGGTTCTTACAGCGTTTTTAACAGCGTTTATAAACAAAGCGAGTTAGTTTAATACAATTGAGATAAACATAAAACTGTTATAAAATGTTATAAATATGTATTAAAAGAGAGCTTTTAACTAATTGCCCTATATTTGGCTGATTGATAAAAAGAAAACAATATTTAAGAGAAAATAACATTATTCATTCTAGCTGGATGGTTCCTTGCTTTAGTTTCGCCTAGTATAAGATGCTGTTGATGTATTCCAGAATCACGAGAGACAGCCATCTCTGCAAGCTTTACGGTCTAGCAGCTGAAGAAGTGAACTGAGCCTGACTTGAACTGACTTGAATTTTTTATTTTGTTTAGAGAGTTATTAAAACACACAGTTTTCTTTTTCAGTTACATTTTAAAGTTTGTAAAGTAATTGCTATTGTGTATGTACTACACTATAACGATTGATTTTATTAGATAAATCAATAATTTTCAGATTCGATGGAAGGATGTTTTAGTACTTGCGATGCTCATACTATCAATATTAGTATTCGTTTTTTATGACTTAATATTTTTTATCGTTTAGAGAATATAATTATAACTAGACATTGTTGCCATTTTATTACTTACATTGACAACCACTATCGATAAGTGTATTATCACTTATCACTGCCGATCCAACGGTAATGGGAGCAATATCTAGGAGCTTTGTGTAATTTACGAGACAATTGCATCGAGTCTGAGTGTACTTTGTGTTTATTATTTGTACATATGTCTGTAAAATTCTCCTACATATGGAAATAATTTTACTACTCTATTATTTAAAATATTTTTTTATATTCAATATTCTCTCCTTCAGTGTGTAAACTGCCTTAATGTTAAGTTTAAAGACTCGAAGGAATTCAGGTGCGCACAATTTCTGCATTTTCTTTTTGCCAGGTTTTATAAGAAACTCAAGGGAAATTAATTCAAAATTCCTGACGTCATTTAGCGACCAATCCAAAAATTGGTCGTCAAAGTCCGTCGTGGAAGAAATAACTAGCTGACTTTACATACAAGAAACTTTGTTACTAGAAGTATCAACAGTAAGTCGTCTTACTCAGCTTACACATAAAACACTGTTTCCAACGAATCAGTACTGGTAACACAGTATATTTGAAAAATTAGTTTATAATTACCGAATGTACCCAGAAAATGAAGATTTTATTATATTAAAAAATTTAAAAGAAACTTTGTGCTATAACTGTAGTGTTTGTAGGTTGTAATATTTGATTGTAAAATTGTTTTTGTAAGCTATTGATTTAATATTTTACGTGCCTCTTTTTAAATTATTTGAGAATAAATTATTATTATTATATAACATCCTCTCATATCAAATGAAGTTTAATTCTGCTAGAATTAGGTATTTTATTAGAACGGCATTCAGGAACAATACTTGCTACAATATTAGAAACTATTGGCTTTAAACTAAATCAACATAGCTATATATTATTTTGTTAAGAATTTATTTTCTGGCAAAACAGATTGACGACCAAACGAATCATTTAAACTTTTGTGGGAATCTAAAAAAAAATTTTTTTTTTGGGTTATTTTAAAATACTTAATGACGAAATAAACATGTACTACAACCTCATAGCAAGTAGCGGTTTGTACGTAATATCCAACTATATCGGTTGGTAACCGGCCAATAAGTAAGTTGGCACAGCTGTCTTAAATTAATTTTGAGTTACCCTTATTCAAGGCTTGACTTAACAAATGCTAATTAATGAAGGATAAATACACTAACAGTACTATTTTCTGTAATATATGTCCCGTTATAATGAAAGTCATTGATTGATATGTAATATGTCGATTCCCGTAATTTTAACACATCAGATATAAAACGTTCCCCATTTGAAGTCGTGTTTGAAGTCTCTGTTATTTATCATATGGTACTTTTATGACTTGAACTGAAGGATATTCCAAATCCTTGAATTTATGGTTATAAATCTAGTTTTAACTGAACATGCGCTGAACCCCGTCAGTGTAAGATGAAGTACGAAGTGCCTGTTTTAGCACTAACCTGTTATTTATTCTTTGAGATTAATAAATTTTAAATATGTGTTTATTGTCCAATAAGTAAAGTAGCATAAAGTAGAAAAGTAATAAAAATCATGAAAGTTAAATGCAATTTTCTTCGAGCCAATATTATAAAGGCACAAAAAATAAATTTATCGTTCATTGCTTTAAAGCGAAGTTTCGAAGTAAGGAATTTTTAATTAAAATTATGTTCAGGTATTGCGGTCAATACTGTACTGCTTTTTTGAACTGGAACTAAATTGATTTTATATTTTTAGCTGTGTTACGTCACATACAAACTTTGAGTTTGTTTTTTGTTTGGTTGTTATACATATCAGACTTTGGACTTTACTAAGGTGGATAAATAAACTAAACTTAGTATTGCTTGTTTCTTCTTTTTGTCAGCCTATAGATGCCCACCGCAAGGCAAAGGCCTCCCTTATTAGATCGCGATTCAAGATAACCTTTTCGTAACCATTTTCATTACCCACTGGTTGCGAGACTAACTTGTGCCGAATAAACTTTACTGTGATTTCCACCGGG
Organism: Melinaea menophilus ssp. n. AW-2005; assembly: GCA_918358695.1. NCBI lineage: Eukaryota > Metazoa > Arthropoda > Insecta > Lepidoptera > Nymphalidae > Melinaea > Melinaea menophilus. Next base: position 11,059,419 of record OU911054.1, on the reverse strand, counting down.
ATCGGAGCCTGTATATCGTTTTGGTAAAGTATGTAACTAATATATTGTAAATCATATACATAAAATAAACAATATTTGCTTCAAACAACTTGGTGCTTTTAATAAGGTTCAACTTCATTTGTTAATAATAATGCCTTAAAACTTAAATTAATATGTAAGTATGATGTTATAAGCATTATTTACAAAAACAATACAATTTACAGGATATCTGTATGAAAATAAATAATATTAAAAAAATCTTTTTACATTTATAGGCACTATAAATGTTGCATATTAATAAGATAATTAAACTTAACAGGAACAGACATCTGTAAGTTTCAAAGAAAATCCCTCCCGGATGGAGGACGAACATTTTAGTACCCTTTCGGTACTAAAATGTTCATCAGTGTAATGTGTTAAGTCTGATTAAGCTTGTAATATAGATAAGGAGGGCAGATAAGGTTGTTCTTAATTCCTTGATTTATTATATTTTTCTTTGTGATTTCCGAAGACCGTTATAAAAATCTTTGAATGTCTTTTCACATAATATCCACAACCACCAATAACAACAACCAAAGTTAATCAAAGAGATGTGACAAAACTATATTCATTATCCATTTTCACTAAATTATACCTAGTTTCTAAATAACATGTACAATACACGCACATTACCTTATTTATTTATTTCCTTTTACGTCCATCCGTCGTATATAATGTAACACACTGATATAAGTATTAAACATAACACACCGCGGTCAGTTCACATACGAGTATGCACTAATAGTACCCGTTCTCGTTAATATTCCACGAACCGAGATTTATCGGACTTTCTTCATGTCTAAATTTATATGGTTTTGGGTTAATTATATTTAGATTATTCCAGTTTCACTATAATGGTAGGAATTAGCACATTATTCATAATGTTTGTTAACTCGTAATTCGATTAAACACTTGGTACGGTCGCTATGTATATTAAAGTAAGATTTGTGCCTCATACACTTTGCTTATGTATTTGCCTTATATACTTTACATTATATTATACTTAATCAACCCTGCCAGACTATTATTAATTTAAGAATATGTGAACAAAAAAAAGTCAACCATAAAATATTTTTGTTCAACTTAAAAAAAACTCCAAACTAATCCTTTTCAAATTAAACTAAAACAAAGAGCGTTGAAGCTGGATTTTCCTTTAAATTTCAATGTCTATTGTCTTAGATCAAAGATCTTTGAAAAAGTTATTCCAAGTAAAATCCTTTTATAATGTCCCGTACAAGTACCATTAATACATAGACGATAAATATCCGGAAATAAAATATAAACAGCGATATTACCTTTATATAAAAACCATTAAATTTAATGATTACACGAAAATATATACTTGAACGACAATGTCATGAAGACATTTTAGAACTCTAAACAATATCAAATCAAAACAAAGTATTAAAATGACGATGTAAATGTATAATGTATATAAATTTATAAATAATGGATTCGTCGACTTTTCTATTGACAGTCAAACTTGTATAACATTGTTTTTGTTTTTATTTAAAGTTTATTTAGATTATTAAAAAGTTGGCTAACATTAATATTCAGGTATATTTATATATGTTGTTTATTCTTTTGTTTGAGTATATCCTTTGACAGGAGAAAGGGTTAATTTAATGTGTACCATTTTAGTTGTTATAGGTCTATGTCTGACTTTTTATATAAATAGAGCGTATAAAACTTATTTTTATTGATTTTGCATTTTTAAATTAAAATAAATATATCAACTTACCTTTTAAACATATTTTTATATTTTAATATGTTCAGATTACTGTTAATGTAATTATAATCTCTTCCACAAAGCGCTTTCAGCCGCTGTAATACATTACATTAACATATTAGCATCAGACAATAAATGCTTAAAATTTAATAAATAATGTAAAGTCATGATAGATTTAGTTCCAGACATTTACAAAATCTTTTTGTAATATGAGACGATTTTTAAATTATCAAAAAAAAGTATTTATTAATCGCTGAATGGCTAAGGAACTGTAGTGTTAATGTAGCTTGTATCTATATAATTTGATTAAAATATTAAATATTCAATCTTACACGTGTGCGTAAGAGGGCAGAGGGTTTGATTTCAATAAGAGAAAGAGTGCGGAGCTGACCCATCACGACGCTCTACTCCATTATGGAGTATATCATAATTACTAAGGCAGATTCAGCGTTTAAACTTATTAAAGAAAATATCGATCCCATGAGTGCCTCATGTCCGTAATATATACATGTCCAGGGCAGCAAGTGTGGTATATTTTCTTCAAAATGAAAACTAAATATGTTATTTATTCAGAATAACAAAATAGGTAGATTCATCTATGGAATCTAACTAAAATACGAAGCTAAAAAAAAATACTTCTAGGCTATTTTGTTTAGACGTTTATAGAAACATGAAGTTTGTTCCTTTTTTCAAGTTCTCTATTTCTTTTTATGAAATAAAAATCGTTATATTAATTATCTACGAAAGTTGTTTTTGTCGATGGAATTGAGTTAAAATACATTATATCTTTATACAAATGATATGTACATATATATTACCAGTACTACATCTGTACGGTCGTTTGTCACAAAGTCTTTTGTATTATATCCTTCCGAAAATGCTTTTCTATCTCACATAGATATTAATTTAAATATTATATTATAATATTTACGTATTCTCTTAACGCTTCGGATTATATCAACGTTTATCCTTATCATTATTATTCCAAAGTACTCCACTCTGTTATGTTGAATCGAAATTAGATTAGAACAGACGTGCCAACTTATACTGGCCGCTTTCCATCTGATAGAGGAGGATGAAAACTGACAAATAAATTCAGTACACGACCATCTATCTATCACAGGGCAGAGCTGCTATCTGCTATGAAAGGAAAGGTGGTTATTATACAGATATCCAATTAGGTAAGTGTGACAAAAAAATATAACATTCCTTCCTAAAAAACTAGTTATAATTTGTACAAAATGCATACTTAATATAAGTATTATATATAACATATAAGTGTTTTATATATTTTAATTTTAAACTTCGTGTAAATAATGTCCTGACTTAAAATAAATCAAATTCCACAAGGTCTGAATTAATGTAGTTGTGATTATTATTTTAACATTGTGTTAATATTCTCCAAGGTTGTGAGTTAAATGCAACAATTCGTAAGACACTATATTGATAATATTATTTAAGAGTATTAAGTTTCTCAAAGAGCTTGCAGTGAGCATCTACAGACTGGAGAGATGTAGATGATGATGACTTAAATCAAATGAAATCAAACTCTTTTTCTATCCTATCTTTACTTGTAAGAAGAAATCTTACAACGATGATAAAATCAAGACTGCAATTTTTGCTTACTTTGACGACGAAGAAAGACATATTTTTGTAATTGGTGCTCAAATTTATTGGCCGTTCTGAGAAATATAGTAATTAGTACTAAGGAAAATATATTTAATTATAATTTAATCGTGCTTTTTACATTTCTCGTTTAATATCTTTATTGACAAAACTTACTTTAAGTCATTTTGTTTTATTATCCCAACGTTTATACAATATTAACAATTAAGATATAGAGGATTAAAACAAGTAAATATTAATTAAATAATTTATTTACACATATTATTAATACTTAATTATCTATAACAGAATCACCAGCGATAGTTGAAGTTGGCCAGTCCGCCGTACTCCTTGGGCTGACCCCACTGCTTGCCGTACGTGCCTTGGAGAGAGAAGTCGCCGTTCTTACCCACCGGCCATCTGCCGCCCGCCGCCGCTTGGTACTGGAGTAACAATGATATATTATAATAATGATCATTTGTAGTTTATTACAGGCAATTGGAAGTATATCAAAGTATACTCACTGAAGTTCCTCCGTGGATCTGCTTGCTGATGTCCAGTGAGGCGGCCGCGTTGGGGTTCTTCCAGTTAAGAGCGCCTCCGAAGTTCGAGGTGTCCCCGGCGGGTCCCAGCACGCGGGTCCCATACGCCTGAGCCTTCAGATTACCACGATCGTCATTGAAGATCTGATGCTCGTAACCTCCTTTACCCTGGAATGGTATTTAAATTGAAATGTCACTGTCGCCGTACATTAGTTATATTTAGAAAACTGATAATAATTTTTAAGACAAAGTATTCTAAAGAGTAAGAATATGATTAAGACAGTGACCTCGCTTGATAAATTATAATAATAGTAATTGATACGTACAAATAATCCGTTATCATTTTGTCCCAGAGTACCAAACACACGACCGTCTCCGATGTTCTTATCGACAGTGACGTCACGACGCACGCGCTGACTCACGTACCATTCAGGGTAACTGAGAGAGAGTAACTCATTAATAAAGTAAGAGGTAGTTTTATTATGCTATCATAATAGTCATAATACTTACGTATCGACGATTTCTAATGGTTCCATGTATTCTTGAGCCGACGCGGCCAGAACCACGGAAAATAATATGTATAGGAAGTACATTTTGTTCTAAAAAAAAAAAGTTTTAATAAGCGTTATACAAAACTATCATTTCTTTTACAACTTTAAGAGCCTCAAGTGTTAGTGAAATAATAAAAGTATAATTCACAAACTCACTGTAGTGTTCAAGAAGTGTATATATTACAGGACACAGCTGCCTCAGTGGAGATGTGTGTAGTAATTAGTGCTGTGAGATGATGACCTGGTACTTATATAAGACGCAGGACTTCCCTGAGCCTGTGACGCCGTGTTCTTCCCCGTCTCCATCGTACATAACATTACAAACATTCAGTTTGTTATCAACTTATTTTTAAGTAATCAGTTTTAATCACATGATGTTTTAATTTAATCATATGTTTTGGCTTTATTTACAAATTATTTATAGAATACAAAATAATATAACAAAAATTTATTTAACATTGAGTTACATTTTTTGGAGTACCTAATGTTCAATAAAGTTCAAACGTGTTTAAGAAGATCAAAAGAGATAAAAAATAAATAAATATTGTTGTAATGAGAGTTATATATTTTAATTAATAGGTAGTGATAATTGTCTGGTCAAGTGTGATCTCTCATACAGGTTGTATGTGGATTAAATATATTATAATGAAAAGACAAATTACTTTGTAGATATTTTATAAATCAATTAATGATAACTTCATAGTTAATTTTTTTATCAATCAATCTATACATATAATAAACCCGTAACTGATCATCAACATAGAAGGTATATAAAAAAATCATTACTTTAATAACGAATAGGACACAAAATAATGATTGTTGTCTGCTTATCTGTTCGTTTGTGCGCGTTCACCTCTGTAACGGCTGATCCGATTTAAATGCTGTTTTCACGGATGTATTGTGCTAATATTCATTTAAGATTTTGTGTCTATATTGCCATAGTATAGTAAATAAAGAAGTTATGTCTAAAATATGAGCCTTCTCTTTGTTTTTTACTAAAATATACTTTCTTTTTTTACTAAAATATACTATTAAGGAATTGTTTTTTACCTTAAACTGTAGTTAACTATATAATTACAGTCATTATAATTATTATGGTTGAGAGTCACCTGCCAATAAAACACATTCTGCGAACTGAGTCGGGTACACAACTAGTATAAGAAATTAATTTCATAATATCTTATGTAAATTGTTATTATATAATACAATATGTAGTAAATAACATAAACACAAACTAACACTATAACACAGTCACAGTGAGAGTGAGGACTTCCCTCGTTATCTACACAATATAACCTCTACATGAAGATAACAACATGTTCTTATCAGACATGGTCGTAAAACGTATATTAATGGGTGAATATACTTATGTAGGTTAAATGTTAAAGTTAACAATTTGATTAAATGTGAATAATTGATAATATATACATATATCGTTGAAGTGTCTGTTTGTTATTACAATGAACAGCCTTTCAGTAAATGCATATGATATTGTATACTGTACTTACATAAATAAACAAAAAATTTTTTTCTGTCTGTTTGTACCAGCTATTCTCTGAAATAGCTGGAGCGATTTAACAAGACTTTCAGGGCAATAGATTACTTTATTATAAAAATACATATTCCACGAGACAGAAGTCGTCAGGCACAACTAGTACTAAATAATATCTCGCGATACCAGAATAAGCTCCGAACCCACAATTCACTTCCGCCGCCATTACAAGGATTAAAATTGAAAACCAACATCGCGAGAATTTACGCTTCGCTGAATATAATATGAATATTACTGTTAAAATTAGATTTTATTAAAACTTTTCAATTTCAAACCAAAAGTATAAAATGAAAATGTATATTGAATTATGATTAATATAAATATTTTAATATGAGTTTTGTTCATGTTATAAATATTACAATTATTTCAATGTATTGATATCGAAATTCAATAAGTAATTACCGTAACATTAATATGTAATAAATAAATATAAAATATAAATATAAAATTCTCATCAAAAGAGTGTTTTTCTTAATATGAATCTATGAACGTATGTTAAAATAAGAAATACTATTAATTAATTCAGTGAAAGCTATCTTTATGATATAACTGTGAAGTACACGAGTCCATCTCCTCTCGTTTTCGATCCAGGCTTTGTTTGTTATGCCGTCGATATTAAGTATTTTTAATTAACATCTTAATATCGCGGTTGTACTTAAACACAATGTGGTGCTCCACTGAGTTTTGCTGAACTTCGAATGCGAGAAATGTAAAAACGTTAACTCATACAACAAAGTAATCCAAACTACAAGACGCCTTTGATATCTTCATGATCAAGAAAGATATATAACCCTAAGATATTGAAATGTTCTCAATGCTAGTAACCTTTAATATTACTTTTAATTAATTTAGTGTATATTTATAATGTATTTTTCTAGTTAGTAATAGTTGTATTATCAATATTTTTTTTGTCAGTATTCTGGTTTCTACGGAAAATGTTTTCATATCAGTGACTTGTCTTGACTTTTCTATATCATATAATTGGAATTAAAACTGTTTTTATAAAGAAATATCGGACTTCATTATTAAAATATATAAAAACGCTAATTACTTCGTTTATTTACTATTTAGATCTTAAAACATAACATTTCTATAAAAATACACTACATATTTGCTTTCATAGTTACCGGTGGTATGATAAATCCCAATTGTTGAATATATGAATCGAATACAACTTATCTATTTGGTAAAAAGTATATTTAGGACATCGTTTGCAACGTATCGTCAGTTGTAATATGGAGCTTTGAAGATAGCGAGTTCGGAGAGCGTGAAGTATGGAGGTTACAGAGAGATGTTCAGACTGATGGAGTCACGTGAAAGCTTTTATATGGATAAATAACCTCGCCAACCTTTTAAGCTTGTACCTTTGATAGCTGTACAAATTGTGTGGTTTTATATTTAAAAAGTAGTAAGTGCTTGAAATTTGCCATTCAAATTGAAATGTTTTGATTTATTTTAATATTTGTTTTGGCCACAAAAGAATATAACAATTTGTAATGACTCCAGGGACAAAAATTGTGCCATTATTCTTAAAAAGTGCTTATTTTAATGTTTGTTTTGGTCACAAGAGAATCAAACAATTTGTAATTAGACTAGTGACAATAATAGGATTAGTTAATTAAATTAAATTCTTTGTCCCGAGATTATATCTAACCGTAGAAGAATTCAGCCAACTTTGTTAATTTTACGTTCATTTATGATATTATTATTGAAATAACTCCAAGTGGCGATTTTAATTTCGACACATTATTTTACAAAACATACTTTTGTTAAAAAACTAAACTACCAGCCTTATATATTTTCGCAAATTATGTTATATAATAAATGTAATAATAAGTGCCAGTGGTTCATTTGTCTTCTTAATTCCTCAGACTGAACGCTTCATTGTTCGTAATTCCTTTACAAACTCATTTTAATAAATAACTTAGCGGAAGTATTTAATTATATTTGTTTAACAGCTCCTCGAATTATTTAATTGCCAACAATTAAGAATACAGTATAAAATAAAAGAAGCAAATCATAGTTTTAATCATGTGCTCGGGGTAACTGAGATTATTGCATTTCATGTCACCAAATTAGTTCTGTAGCAATCCTCTAATTGCTACTTTAATTTATAACTATGTCAGGAATTACCGAGCGAGTGGAAATACGAGATATAAAAAGAAATATCGAAAAATAATAATCTAGCAAAACAAGACGTTACATTTTGTTAATAAATATATTGTTAATTTTAGCGAAAAAGAAAACTAAAATGAAATTCGACTGTTAAATTAAGGGTCGAAAAACTTTACTAACACTACAATTCTCAGAAGCAATAAGAATTAAAAACAAAAGGTACAGTAATCCCTCACTGTCTCGGGAGATTTCCTGAAGGATAACCACTTAAGAAGATAGTAGACAATGAACTTGATTAATACTACAATACATACATACAATAATAAATTAAATTGTAAACAATAACTAGTCTTAGCAGAACTTAGCACAAGAAAAAGTATTCATAACCACTTTGTCAAACTTTGTCACTTACTACTCTTCCTCTACTGCTGCTTTTGTCCAAGGACTGGTGAATATCGCAGTACTACCGCAGTACTACCGCATATACTCAAAGTTATAAATAGTACTTTCATTCAATTATATTCTTAATAAATTTATAAAACTGTAATTTGGATTAATAAAAAATATAAATTCATGACTATATTAAATTGACAAATTCTAAATATATATTTTTTAAAACAAAATTGAATATTAATTTTTGTGAATATTACTCAAATTTAAATTAATATTTATTTTACTAGGCTTCCAATAAATAAGCTTTGTGGTAAATCATTATATAAATGTAATTAAAATGTACAAATATCAATTTCGAAAACTTTTGTATCGAAATATTATTAATATTGTTATTAATTTTACAAACAAAGATAATTAAAACAAATTCTCTGAACTAACTAATAATGATCAAATAAAACTATTTGGTTATTAAACACAATATTTAAATATTAAATACTATAATTTTTTTTTAATATGATCTGATAATATTAATAAGATAATGTTCATTTCTGATGAGGTTTATAATATTTTGATAAAATATAAACAACAGTTAATAGTTGACTGAGTGATTGGTTGGTTTATTTGTGTGTTTGTCTTCTACGCGTGACTTAACTATTCATTCAGCTGTTTAAAAACTATAATAATAGGTCAATCCATCCTCGCTGCTCAAAAAAGTTTTTAATGACTGATAGTGTCGACGAATTTCATTTCTTTATATTTCTGTTTATAAATAAGTTAATAGAAATCACCTCCAAGTCGTTTATCAATTCACTGTTGATAACTTATAAACTCAATAAAATATCGGCTGGAGAATTAATTTATTTATCTTATACTAAACCCTCGCTACATTTGTCAACTTGACGAACTTTGTTATTTGATAAACTCCCTTTATTGTTGCTTTAAGAAGCATTTAAATGTTTTTGTACTTAGCTTTATTAACAAATGTATCTTTAACTTTATTAATATTGTTATATTATGCGAACTTGTATTAATAAGTGAAATAACATAAGCAAGGTTAGAATTGTATGTTAAATAGTACAGTTAATAGTATAAAATAATGTTATATCTTTAATAAAACATTGTACTTCATTAAATATTGTAATCCCAATGTTCATTCATATGTTATTTATCAGTAGTTTAGTTGTTTTTATTTAATAACTTTTACTTTACCAAAGCTTACCGGCATATGTAGTTAAATGCTTTAGCTTACTCAAAGAATTAAGAATCAATAGCCTCGCAATTATATAACTAAAAATGTTAAGGAACCCTAATACAGTGGTTACATGTTTATTAGCGTTGCTATTTTAAAAGCTCTTTGTTGTGTAAAACTGATCCCGCTCGGGGTTATTAATATTTTTCATATTTCATTTAGCTCCGGTAAGGTCAGTGTTCAGGATAAAACAATATCCCCTATAGGCCTGGTAAATGCAGTTTTATCTATGCTATGAGTATTTTAGTGTGAAATAACAAACATAGAAGCGGTCAATACTTTAAGAAATAATGTTCTTCTCCAAAGATAAATAACCCTAAATTTAATTTTATAATTAAATATGAATTATTTTTATTATCCAATAGTTTAAAACAATGTTTGCAAAAGAAACACACTCACTGAGCGCGTCCGCACTGCACAGAGATGTTCATAAAGGAAGTTAACGGGCTAATATTGTTCAATAGCAACTATTTAAATAAGTTGTTGCTACTAAAAATGTAAACATTTGAGTGTCATATTAGTTTATTTCATCTGTTATGTTCAAAATAACATTTCATTAATGGTTTTGCTCTAAAAACATTTATTTGTGTGTTAGCAAACAATTGTTTAGTACATAACAATAATTAAATAGAAAAGTTAAAAAGATTAGAGCTTGAAAAAATAACAAGCTTCATGTTTCAGTAATTTTCTTAATTAAAGTAACTTAAAAGTGAAATCTTACATAACTTTGTATTTATTGTAATAAAAATCTATAAATAAATAATATCGAAAACTTTCAGTTCTTATTTTTGGTTTTAAGGTTACTATACTTATTATTCTTTTAAACAATACGGTAGATATACTGTAAAAAGTTGCTTCCCTAACCAAGATAAATACATAATACAGAGATTTACTTTATGGTTAAAGCGCTAATATGAAAATGGATTGAAGCGGTTTACAGCGCTTTATAATATGTTATTATATGAACTGAGCGAAGAACACAATGTATGTAATAGTAATACACAATAAAGACATGTTTAAGAAGAAAGTTATTTATTTATTTAGTTTTAAAATTCAATATTCGTTATAGTAAGACTTTGGGCCAATTTATTTAGAATGAAATGAATCACAATTTTGACAAAATAAATACACACTACAACTTTAACTGATTCTCTTTATATGTTATATGTATGAGGCAGGCTTATGTTTTAATGGAAAAGGATCTTTAATACCAAACGATAAGGCTTATAATACATAGAAATTAGCAAAAGAAATACATGACGAGGAGCTTAAAGGCTGTGTGGAAAATCCCGACAAAGTCCGCATTTTGAAGGGTTAGTAAATAGAATTAGAAGGAGTGTCGCTACTCCATAGTCTATTTTTTGTATGTTTGGTATCTTTACTGAGTTCAAAGATTGTATTTTATGGATCTTTTAAATAGACATATACATTTAAACTAACTACTTTATTTTAAAAAAAAAACTTCAATTTACTTCATTATCTCATTTGGTGAAATAAATAAGCGATATTGGTATAGTTATTGTTGTCAATTTATATATTAAGTTTTACATAATTTAAAGATAAGTCTGTTGTCTACTTTCAATGAATATTTAAATAAAAGTTTAAATTACAGATCAAAATACCTGGATATGACATTCGCAAACTTTATGCGAATACCAAGTCATACATATTTTACCGTCAATATAAAAGAAAGATTTTCATTTATTATAAATGAATGTACATTTTCATAGCGATTTTCGAGCTCTGTTTTGGTTTCATTTTCTTTTAGTTTCAAAAAGCCTTCATGACCATGGCCTTTTTAATTAGCAGGACGTTATAAAAATTATAATTTGGCACTTTTTATGTTTTTATAATTATAGGATAATATATTATATTTAATATTCCAGATATTTGACACCGACATGTAAAGGAGACTCTAACGGAACATTACCAAGAGCGTTCATCTTCTTAAAAGATCTTTAGTCTGCGACAACAAACACGTCGCGATTTAAAGTTAAAGGAAAATTCCAATTATCATATGCAAGTTTCATTTGTTATCTGGATAAGGGTAAAGTGATAATTTGCATCTCGATTTATTTTTGTTTTGGTAATTTTTATTGTTTGAAGTTAAATAGTATTATTGGATTCTTGACCACGTTTTAATATTATATTGTTAATGCTAAATCTTGAATAATTTAATTAAGTGAATTATTCTCTTAATTTTGTTTAAGTTTGATCAAATAAGTTATATTCTATAAAAAAATTAAATACAATTATTTAAATGTCAACACAACTATTCTCTTCATTAATCTAGTCTCAAATAAAAATTTAAATAGTGTAGAATTATTTAGAGAAAGAAAATTACAGATTTTCGATATTTCTTATATAAATAATTAATTAAAAAAATAAATAGTGAGGATAGGGATATTTGAAAAACTTCGAAGAATTTTTTGGTTAGTGCGAGGAGAAGCATCAAAATGCCTAAATACTGCGTTGAGCTGTCGCTATGGTGTTGGGTTGTGGTTAGTGAAGAGATTGAGATCATCTTTCTCAGATATGGTGGTACTCTTTAGAACGTGCTACATTTAGGTCTGCACAAATCCTGATGCTACAGACAGCATTTTAAAATAAAATATACTACTGTTCAAAACTCATAGCACTAATGTAGGTCATTATTTGTATCATAAAGTCGATTAATAACACTTTCAACAGTGTAATAGTTATCATAAGACAATCATTTCCTTGATAGAACATAATGATGAGATCTAACATTTTATTTTATGAATAAATATTTTCTTCTGAAATTTTGAATGAAATTTTCTGGTGTAATTTGTTGATTTAGATTAGATTATTTGCCTTGTAAAAATAAGACAAAATAAAAATGTATATACAAGCATCAAACTCTCAAGAGCTTTGATCGTTAGAAATAATAACTGACATAAAGAATTACCGTTTATCATAATTTAAGATCAATTTTCTAAATTAAATCCTCAGAAAACTGAAGTAAAGAATAACTTTTACTCTTGGACAGAAAACATTCATCATTAATAAATTGACCTGTTTAAAAAAATACACATTATTTGATAATTCTTAGAGTTCAAAACAAACGAATACCATTCGCAATTAAAAATAACAAAATAATAAACTATCAAAGTTTCCATTCCTCGCTTGGGGTCTTTCTATGAAAGGACGTCATTTGAGGTCTATCTTATATCTTTATATTGTGATGCGTAACAACTTACTCGTTCCATTTCACGCTTCGACGAAACGCGCGGCGGATAAGACTTTGGATGCAATGAGTTTTATATATATAATATTATATATAATAACTATATTTGTTAATTATTAACTTCAGATATAACTTTGAACATGATCTTATGTGATTTATTTAAATATAAAAATACGTGACCTTATTCCATGTTTAAATTGCATGTTTAAATATATTCATAACTTTTACTTATAAAATCTAGTTTAAGTTATACTTTTCTCATATTTATTATTTTGTCACCATCCTCTTTGAAGATGTAGCTCTTTGCACCTCCAACTCATCATACTTCCATAACTTCAGTATCTTCTTATAACAAACTACTCAGCCGGTCTCAAGACTTTATTATATACTTTGTAGATCATATCCTCCATTATAACTTTATAATAAGCAACCGGCCGACCGGCGAGGAACTTTTCATATTGTTGTAAATGATTGTTTTTGAATTGGCAGGTCAGGGCTTCGATACCTGTCCATGAAACTTATATTTCTGCAGGTCGGTAAAGAAAAAACCGGGAAGAGTACTGGCTGAAATTGGCATATTTTTACCTTTACGATAACACTGTATAAATAAGTAATTAAACTTTAAATAATTTTACAATTCAAATGACATTAAAAATATTTATTACGTCATATCCCTCGCATGTATTAATAGTTATCGTGGCGAGTAGTAATGTACAAGCAGCACCACTACAACATTACTCTTGTATCTTTCATAACACATGGATTCTCAAGATCAAACGAGACTTCCAAGATGTCTCGTTGTATATATTCCAAGTATATGAGAAGTGTGAAGACAAGCATTACAAAGATATTAAATTGTTTGGAAACATATTTTACTATAATGTTTAGTTAAGTTTAGTTCAATTCGGGTCGCTTTGGTTCGATTCTTAAGCTTTTTGTAAATCTTTAAACGTATTTTCTGTTTCCCTATGTTTATTATACAAAAACAGTTACTATTTACTATCGGGAACTCGTATTATTTACTATATACTTACCCACTGAATAAAATAATCCCGGTACCAATTAATATCTTTTACTGGGCTTATAACAATTTGATTGTTTTTTATTGTGGCTAAAACAAACATTTAAATGTTTTGATTCCAGTTCCAGATAAATTGAAGCCATCATTTATAAGCATTAAAATCCATTTTATTTAAACCTATTAAACCTAAGCTATTAAGCTCAAAATACTGACAGACTCATAAGATTTACGTTTTGAGAGCTTTTACTACATTCCATTAGTCCAAACATCTCTATAAATCCACATTTCACGCTCTCCGAGCGCAGGCTTTGAAGAGACATTTCAAAAGTGGCGATGTTAAAGGATGTCCTAATTCTAAATATAAAATATCTAATATTATGTACTAGTACATATTTAATGTTATCAAATAGTTTACTTAATATGTCTTTTTATTGAAGATATCTTTATGTTAAAATATATCGTTCGAGATCAAATAATGAAAAGGGTTAGTCGTCATCTCCACTATCATCACCTGTGAGAAGTATCAACCAGTTGATATCACCATAGACTATATCTACTTATTATGATACATATAAATATTATAATTATCTGATCACTTAATTCTTAAATATTCCGTTCCTTGGAACTCTTTTAAAGAAAGTCATGTTTAAAATTGTAATATGAATTTAATAAAAGGTTTATTTATAACAAAATCGCAAACAGTATTTTTTATGCTGTAACGGTTATTCGTATGTATGTATATATGTATGTATCTATTCATATATGTATGTAATATGCAGAGTATCCTAACTTAGTAACACTTATTTCAATATCTATGACAGTTGTTCCTTGCTTTGTATTTGATAGTTATTTCTTGTTGCTTGCATGTCTTCGTTAAGTATATTTGCACTAAACGAGATTTTTAACTTTTTCCTTAAGTGTTTGTCCAAAGGAATATGATTGTTCACTAAATAACTAATTAATAACTATCCATTTATTGAATTACTTTAACAATTTAAATTAATTTAACAGACTTTTAACACTTGAAAATTTTCACATTTGACTTACTATTTAGTATTGAATCTAGATAGATCTAAATAAAAGTAAATATTTGATTTTTGATTTAAGTAACATTCTTAATACAGGAGGATTGCTGAATTCCGGTATTTCTAAATCAGAACTTATTAATCTCAATTTACAGGATAAAGAGATATGAAGACTCGTCTCCGCGATGTCACTGAGGTCAAAACAAATTCCGTTAATCGATATAGAGAAATGTCAATATAATTTATATTCATTATATTTTATTACATTTGGCAAATAATATTAGAATATCCATTGTACTCTTTGAATTTAATACTGAGATTTATATTATCAATAAGTTAGTTTACGTATTCCTGTATTTTGGATATTATTATTAGGTTCATAACTTCAACCCTGGTATATTTCTTGCTGCTGTAATATCAGCTAACTCTGTGGAGACATTGTATTATCATAAGGGTAATTGCAATTCGGTACCGCGTATACCGGAGAATTCTCCTACATCGGACAGTTTTGTACCAAGGTTTAATAATAAAATAATGGTTTACTACATGGTTTAATAATACAATGCTTATCTCATATA
This sequence comes from Melinaea menophilus ssp. n. AW-2005, assembly GCA_918358695.1. Taxonomy (NCBI): domain Eukaryota; kingdom Metazoa; phylum Arthropoda; class Insecta; order Lepidoptera; family Nymphalidae; genus Melinaea; species Melinaea menophilus. The sequence goes on along the minus strand of OU911054.1, from coordinate 11,043,833 downwards.
CTATTATAAATAATTAATTCTAAGTGATAAAGTTAGAACTTCATATATCTAAGTTACTACGATCAAGGTAATATCTAATAAGTTATATAAATTTTATTATTTCCAAGTACAATAGTGTAAGTGCACTCAATACCTCACTATGGTAGAGTTTAGTTTATAATTCACGACTGCTATTTTAAAATATTAATTAAAAATGTTCTTAAAAGTCAAATGTTTCTCATAACAACCTAAATTTCCCAGCGGTATCACAAACAGAGCCTAGAGCAAAAACATAAAGTGAAGGATTTATGTTCTTCAGAGTTTTATAATTAAGGTAGCTCTTAGTATGACATTTATTATTTATTCTTAAAGGCGAAAAAGATTGGGTCCTCAAGGAGCTGTAGGGATTACTGTGATATAGGGATAAATAAGAGAGTTGCTTGAGGTTTATGAAGTTTCACCGTTACATGGGAACTGAATCCCGCCTATTTCTTCAGGTAATCGAGATAAAAGTATATTAAAACGAAACGAACCTAAAGGTGTAACACCTACAACAAAGATATGTCGTCACACCTTACAATATACATTTGTAAATAATGAAAACTAATAACTCTTTATAAGTTAGTAGACAATTATTAGTCTGATACACAATGTGTCGTTATAGTGACCATTGTAGTATTCTATCATTATTTTAATCGGTGTATTTTATACATTATTAAATGTTACACTGATGAAACTTTCCAAGAAGAGTTAAATAAGCATTTTCAAATAATTTACTTATTACTTTTATGTGTATTAGTTAATGTCATTAGTGGTGTATGGTTAAAATATTAAGATTGTTTTATTCCGGATCTTTTAAAATAAAATACGTAAATGTTATCAAATAAATAAAACGAAGTAAAGTACAATTAAATAACGTATTCATATACGAGGGGAGGTCCAAAAGTTCGTGGAATGAAAGGGATCTAAATAAAATATAACAACAAAACTATTTTTCCTTTTCAATATAATCACCCTTAAGCTCAATACATTTATTAGACCTATGAATTATTTTTTCTAAACCACTATAAAAATATGTTTTATCTTTTCCGTCAAAATGAAAATTTCCTTCCCCTTAAGTCTTTTTTTAAATGGGGGAATAAAAAAAAGTCACTTGGGGCCAGGTCTGGACTGTAGGGTGGGTGAAATAGGGATTCGAACCCATGTGTGTGCAGAGCAGCCATTGCAATTCTGCTCTTGTGAACCGGCGCGTTGTCTTGCAAGAGCAACACACCCTTTGTCAATTTTCCTCGCCGCTTTTCCTTGATGGCATCCGTGAATTTTTCTAATATCGTTGCGTAGTATTCTCCGGTTATAGTCCTTCCCTTTTCTTTGTAATCAATCAAGATTATCCCCTCACAATCCCAAAAAACAGTAGCCATCATCTTTCCAGCCGACTCCGTCACCTTGAATTTCTTTGGCGGTTGTGTCCCCTTTTTATGCCATTGCATGGACTCTTATTTGGACTCAGGCTCAAAGTGATGAACCCATGTTTCATCTCCCGTAACAATTCGATCCAAAATCTGTGCAGGTTTATCTCCACACAACTCCAAAAATTCTTTGACGCATCGACGCGCTGCTCTTTCTGAAACGGCGTGAGCATTCTCGGTACCCATCTTACACTGACTTTTGTCATACCCAGGTGATCATGTTGGATTCGCAAAATGGTGGTATCTGATACTCCAACTAATGCAGATAATTGTTTTTTCTTCAAACGGGCATCCTCTAGTACAATTTTCTCCACTTTTTCGACGATGTCCGATGTGGTGGCCTCAACTGGCCTTCCTGAGAGGGGGTCGTCTTCTATTGACTCTCGACCATGTTTATAAAGACCATGCCACTTGTAAATCATTGATTTACTAGGGCACTGTTCCCTATAAACGACTCCCATTTCATTCAAAATGGTTTGAGCATTCTTTCCTTGCTTGGTAAGGAATTTTATCACAGCGAGGTGTTAAATTTTCTCCATAGTTTTAGTTTTCTTCCGGATTGATTTGTTCAGCAGGCGACCGTTCGTAAACGAATGACGCAATCGGGTTGAAACTCGGTATTTATACTAATGATGAGTCTCCGATTCGTATGACACCAAGCGAGCGCCCCTATCCCCGCTCCATCCACTCCATTCCACGAACTTTTGGACCTCTCCTCGTATATTTAAATATTACTAGGGGCGCCAACAAACCCTCAATTTCGACTCGCTGCGCTCGTGAAATCTTGGGTGCCGTTTGCATATTGAGCGAAGCGAGCCCAAAGTATTGACTCATCACTTCACATTGATTTCAAGGAGATATCAATTTTTTGACATGATATTAAAAAAAAAAAATTTTTTTTTGAGGACATTTTTCAAAATTTTGTTTATAAGAACCATCACCTAATGTATGTCTTTTTGATTGCAAAGTTTCATAATTTTCCGTCCAGTAGTTTTTGAGCCAATTCGTGACAAAGAATGCAAAAAGTCTCCAGTAAAACGCTCCGCTCACTTCGTTCGCTTCGCTCAATAAATAAAAAAATACCATTACAGTTTATAGATATTTATATATATATATATATATATATATATATATATAAATATAAACCTCAAGACTTATTATATGTTGTAATAATACTCTTCTGATGCATTAAGATTGGACTAGTTGGAATATATTGTTATTTCATGATATGAACCAGTTACTCATAAAACAACTATGCTTCAAGAAGTTGTAGCTATATGTATAATATATTACTATACAAGTAAACCACATTGTAAATCAAACAGTAACAGAACATGTAGCCGTAGTTAAAAACGTTAAATTAAATATATATTTTCAATTGAAACAGTGAAAATATAATAAAATTTAATTGCTTGTTTCGTCATCGATATTGTATACAGAAAATTTGTATTCATAAAAAAGTTATGCATACATAAAACTAATGTTACTCGTAACACAGTGAAAATAAAACTGATCGGAGCCAGCTATTAAGAGCTTCCGAGGAGAAGCGCCGTCCGTAGTTGATAACAACTTTAACGTGACTCGCGATGACGACGATTACGTTCAATCTCTTTTTTAAACAATTAATTAATCTTTATTGGTATAAACCATAATATTCATAATATCTGAATTGTCTTCTACACGATTTTTTTCAATTTCGTGACATTACATACATACATACAATTAAAAAAAAAAGATTTATTTATCAAGCGGTGTAAAAATATATTCTATCAAATTAATTATAATCAAAGTTCCGTTACCTTAAGTATCAATTACAGTACACATACAGCGCATGCGTCGCGGGAGAACATAATGACTGAACTTAAGTGATGACATATTCATGTTCTGCATTAGGTAATTGATACTGTGTTTCATAAAATAAAATAGGCGAATATTGCATAGAAAATGAAATCTTTATTTAACAATCAAATGGTTATAACATAAAATCAAAAATAATAATGACCTGTTTGTTTTTAATTAAAACATTGCAAAGTAAAGATTACAGAGCAATATGCTGTAATAATTTGGTATTTGAATAAGATCGTAATAGTGTCCAGTGATAGTCAAACTTTTGACCCTATAATTCCAAGATGGTACAAAACGGTTTAATTATCATCGTACATAATATTTGTCTGCAAATTTCTATTAATAACACAAAAGTTCCAAAAAGAAAAGCATCGAGGCAATAAACACTACCTAAGCAATAAGCAGCTTTATAAAATAGTTTCTAATCCTCTTATTTTAATAACTATTATTACGTTCTCTTTTCAGAGAATTCCTAATAAAAGGATCAGGTCCGTCACTGTCACGGGAACTCCCTGACGGATGAAGAACATTGTCTGATTAAATCTCGTATTTTTATAAATTGATAAATTATTATTTATTTCTGTAAAATAAACTCAACGTGTTATATTAAAGGTAATATCAATATCAATAGTTAATGACGTGGAAATTTAAACTTATCACTTACACTTAGCCTCCATCTAAATGACTTGAATGCCTGAAAATATCAAATTATTTGTTGCTGTTAAATAATAATAATAAATCTGTATTAATCTATGTATTTGTATGTTTGCTTGCACTTCACGCACACCATATACATACATACATTTTGATACAATTCAGTCAACACAAAATACATTTTTATTTTGACAATTTCGCTTCTCTATCAAAAAAACACGAATTTTGATTTGGCTACATTTTACACAACGAACCGGTTTGGTGTATACTCTGTGGCGACACACGGATTACAACTACATATACAATAAACAACAAATGTATTAATGTGTATAAATTACAAGGCTTATAACTTTAACTGGGTGATAGCGGGCGACGAAGACGTAGGTACGGGCTAGTATTATCTATATTGTTACGATACAGTCGACACTTCAACCTTACAATGTGTGTGAACGCGATGTACGTCTATTTTAAACAAAATTCTTTTACTTTGATATGCTCTCTAAAAGTTACTGAAATTCTTATTTGTATTAAATTGTTTTTCTACTGCTATGCTATTGCTATTTCTTAAGAGTAAATATATGATATTTTTTAAATTTATAAACAGAATTACGATTAAATCAACAACAAATCAAAACGTTACTGGAATGGTCTATGTATAGTAGCAACTTTATATTTACTATGCCAATAAAAATATTACAGGATATTAAATGTATACCTCGAATGAAATCCACCTTGTTAATAAACTCTGTATTCAGGATAATTAGCAATTAAACTGGACCAGTCGTGCCAACTTACATTGGCCGTGAGCCAACACATAGAGGACAAAACTATCAAATAAATTCAGTACGTACGAACCTGTAGTTAAGCTGATACAAAATGACAAAACAATTTAATTTTAATAGAGTTAAGTAGGAAAGCAATATTATATAAAGATTTGTTTTTACTTCACTTGACTAAATTGAACAGGTTTTATAATAATTTTATTTAACTGCTATAACCTCAACAAAGTATTATATAAGTGTTTTTAAATCAACAGCTATCCCAAACAATTGTTTATAAACACCAAACGACTTGAAGTTACCAAACTTGTTAACAGAACAACCATTGAGTTATGTATTAGGTAGTAGTCTATTATGTACACATTTTAAATATATTAAATAATAATATCATTACTTTAACTATATTGAACATCAACAATAGTAGATGTCGTTAAAATACAAGATTTCCCTTAATCATTAAAACTGTAGCATAAAACATTTTTATTTGAAGGAATTAAAGGATGTTTAAGCGTTTGATGTATTTCATATTAGCGTGGTCGACTACGATACATAATAACTGTAGATATAAAAAATTATTGTATAATGCACTAAAGTCCAATTAATATGTAAATTATTCCATTTACATATTAATTGTACCTTAACTTACTTTATACTTACGTTGCTACACTTTTTGTAAACATTTTGCTGGGTTCCGCTACTCAGTATCCATTTCACTATATCTAATTATGTATGTGTGTATTTTGTTACTTTTACATTATAAGAAATGCTAAAATTAGAATAAATATACAAATAAACCAGATGATAGTCGTTTTAAAAAATATCTACAATTTAATTTTCTATAATCTTCGTAATTTCCTTCGCAATCAATATGTAATATTTTTTGTCTGAGGTTGGTTTGTGTACAATGTTATCTTAGAACCTTGTTTTTAAAAGCTGATTAAATCTTACATTAACTATTTTGTTTTGTAAATCCCGTGTTAATATTCCTGATTAGTTGATGGGATGATTGCCAATTAATAACTATTATTCTATTTCATTCTCATATCCCATGTTACGTGCCACATTATAACGGATTAATCGTTTTGATCAATTAATATCTCGTTGATTACACCGCAATCTCACGATCTAATGGAGTTGTAATTTAACTAACTCTACTATGGATTATTTACAGCATAACTATATTTTTGCAATATTTGTACTGGCATTTTCACACTTAATATTCTACTATTACTACATTATGAAAATTGGTATCGTTATTAACCACATCATAAGTGGTTTTTATCTACATTTTGTTTATATATGTAAAATATTTTTGTAAATACTTTGTCAGTCAGTCGACGACATTTTTATGATCAATACATCCGCATATAAGAATGAGATAGTATCGATATTAAGATCAGGACAACGGGAAGTTGTTTGTTATGTCTTTTATACAAGTCCAATATTTATCCTCATTGTCATCCTCATACTCGTGCTCTTGCTGATCCTTATCCTCATCACTATCCTTTCGGTTGAATATTTATGTCTTGATATAATATTAGTAACCAACTAAGTGTTGCCAGTGACTTGTCCACCCTTATAATTAATGCAATTCAAAAGATACAAAATCCATCTGAAGACCATTCAAATTATTATTTTTATAGTCAAAAACAATTTTAGCGATGATTGGTAAACATAAATATTTATTGAAAATTATAAAATGCATCCTACATATTGACAAGAGCAATAACATATAATTATGCTACATTCCCATTCCTCTTCAGTTGTGATGATCAGGTAATAAAATATTGAGTATTTAGAATTTTCTTATAATAATATGAAGTTCAATAATTTCGTGCATCTCTTTAACGCTATATGAATTGTATCACAACGTAATTTGTTAAATAAAACACAAACAGATATTTAAACACAATCACATAAGAAATGTAATTCAACTCCATCTCAGTCCATCTATGATCACCAAACTCGAATAATTACTTAACTCTTATCCAGTTCTAAATTAAACTCAAACAAAGAGAACTGGGGTTGAATTTTTCCTTAAATTTCAATCGCCACAGCTCTATTGTCTTAAATTTGAGATCTTTGAAACAATTTTCTCAAGTTGAACGCTCTTGATAACGTCTCCGGAAAGTCGTTTATACATCGAGGTAAGAGCGATGGAACCGTTTTAGATTCAATCAATAACATAATAATGTACAACTCATGTAACTCATTATTACATAACTATAAACTATGCAGTGAATAGTCTTTATTATCTTACACTCCTCCCCCCACTTTACATTGCTATAAATATTACAAATCGCTTGAGATAATACTCTTCATATATTTTTAAAGTTTAAAAAATAAAAATCATATATTATATATATATATTGAAGTTATAGCTTGCATAGAACATGTAATTGAACCACTTCCAGACTAGGTTAGATCATCGTTATATCCTTTTATTATGTTTTAACTTAGTATTCATTGAATGTGGAAACAAAAGAATTTTTCTCAGTAAAATAGTATCTCAAAAAGAGTAATATTCATTAAACACTTAATATAATAGTATTAGTAAAATAGTGATTCCACACTCCATACTTTGTACTAAATGTCCCAGAAAACTAAGAATTGAGTCGAAGATACAATAGAGTTACATTTACTTTTGTTAAGAATAGAAGTAATATTATTATCATCATGCGAGTATTTATTTATTATACTTTGAGAAACATTCTTAATTAAATTGAAGAAAATAATATTGGTATCTTATATTGTTTTTTTATTTTTTTTTTAAAACACAATGTCATTTAAAAATGATCAATATTACTGTAAAACGAAACAATAGGTCTCATTTAAATACAGACCTTGCGTTACTATCAAATAAACTGTTACCATAATTTTGCTTCTAATATTCAACATAATTTTTCTTTTAAATAAATAAGCTTAATTAAAAGCAAAACATTAAAAACCTCTTTACGTAAAATATATAAGTAGTCTGTGTGTAAAGTTTAAATCACAAGCATTATTCACGGTACACGCTCCTAAAAGTACATAATAAATAAAGAAAAACTTTGAAAACCTTAAAGTGGAGTACTTTATGTTAGAGTAATTTTAAAGTTTTTTTTGTGAACTACGTTTTATTTACTATTTTAAAGTTTTTTTTACTTATTAACAATAAATATCAGTTTTACCTGGATGCGTGGCGATCTTCAACTGTGCGGTTTTCAAGGACTTTCTTCCCACGTACCATTCAAATGTGAAACGAACTTCCTTCGGCGGTATTTCCAGATCGATACGACATGGGTACTTTCAAAAAAGGCATATATTCCTTTCTCCAAGGCCGGCAACGCTCTTGTGAATCCTCGGATGTTGCAAGAGTTCAGGCGCGGCGGTGATCACATATTAACGGTGACCCGCAAGCTCGTTTGCACTCCTATAAAAAAAAAAAGGTTAAATGTTTTGTATCAATTATACTGTATTTAAATTTTCTACCATGTTGAGATTTGGAGAATGTTGTTATTATAGTTATATATTTTTTTTTATTACAAATCAACATCACACTGCAGTTTCCTCTGTAGTATGTTACAATTATCTTTTAAAATGATGAAATATTTAAATTAAATATCTGTAAATACTAAATTAGGGACAATATTGAACCAAACACGTAACATTGTATATAAGTCACTAAAATAACAAAAATAAATAAATATTAAATATTATAAGCCTCTGTAAGTAAATCAATAACGTCCGTTACTACGTGGTAACTGGTAACATCGTGAAGATGTGTTTGTGTTGAAGAATATTTCATTATATATATATTTATAAATTCAGCAATTGTTTCTTTTTATTACAAAAGTGACCTAAACTTCGGATCTCACCGGTAGAAGAAACATATGATTAATTTGACATTTGAAAATATGATTAATTATCTCATGGTTCGAAAAAGTGTAGTAGGTTCTTTAAATACACAGCCTTTAATTTAGTTAGGTATATACAAACCTTATTTATTTTCCTAAGTGATAAAATCATATGAGAATCTTCCACATAAAAAAAAACTATACCTAAATTAGTACTAACTTCAGATATCTTTATTTTGAGTGTTAAATGAAGACAGCAATTGTTAATTGTTAAAAATCTGTATAAAAACAGCTGGTGTAATTAAATACTGCATTAGTATTGACGTGGTTCAGGACACTATGAAGCAGATCTATTCCACGAACCATCAACTTCATTTGGGAACTCCGCATAATATATATTTAAGTTTTAAAATGGTTTCCCTTTTTAAGGATATTATCATTCGATGTGGACATAAAGGAGAGCATATCAATTGATATCTTCTATTGAAATGCTAAACTTTAATTAGTCACAGTAAGTATCGGTTTTAATTAAATGTTTTTAAGCATTTTGCAATAAATATTTACTATAAATTTTAAAGCTTTTGATTACAATGTTATTTACGATACGTAACTCTATCTCAGTCAGCGCACGTTCATTGACGATGCTACTTACAAGCTCTCCTGACTATGGCCGCTGTGAATGATTACAAACATTATTACTTCTCTTTCGTATCTTGTACTCGTTAGGTAATTTCTTACTTATAACTATTGAAGTAGCGGTCAGATGATTACTATAGAATTGATTTAGTGAAATAAAAAAATCATAATCTTAGTCATCCCCAATCAAATTATAAAAAATATTTTATATGTAAAACTAATTTATTATTTTCCTTTTAAGTAATTAATCAATTCGAAAGCTATAAAATAAATACAATTTAATTCAACCAAGTTTATTTACACGAAATGAGTCTTATAAAAGGACATTATAATCAAAGAGGCTTTAAATCTTAGGAATGAATAAACTAATATTTGTAAATAAACCCTTCAAAATAAAATAGAATAGAATATATTATTTCTGATGTAAAATTACGATGACATTATATTGTATTTCTTTATATTTGAAAAAAGACATTTGGGATTATTTCAATGAATATTGCTAATGTGACGTAACAAAATATATTGAGTTCTTCTACGTTAAATTAATAACTAACATAAGTTTAATTATTATTCTATACCGAGAACTGGTTTTAGTTCTTGTGTTATTTAATATAATGATCCCGCAATAACGAATTTATTAAATTAAAAGTGACCCTATAAGTCTCTTTAGACTTATTACAAATTGGTACATTCTATTTGTTGTGTCTAGAAACTTTTGTGTTGTGACTTAAATAATAGTTGTTAATTTTGACTACTTATAAATATAATACCATTTAAGTTTCAAGGCTTTGGTCTGATACGTTTGTACGAACTTAAAAGGCTGGCAAATTTGTTTATGCGTTTGAAAGCTTTTACTGGATTTCATCAACAAACATCTCTCTTAAAATTCCACATTTCACGCTCACCGAGCCCGCAGGCTTTAAAGAGTCATTTTAAACCGGGCAATACATTGCGAAGCGATGTCCTAATACTAAATATAAAAAGGTAATATTATATAATAGATGTAAAAGTTGTTGCATTAGTTCATATTCGCTATACTCGTATATCATTAAATTTAATTTGAAATGAGTTTATTCCAAGATTTTTTTATCATTATTAATATAATATAAAGAAAATTTTGTTAAATTTTGATTTAAAAACAATCACAATTATGTAAATATTAAGCTACTGTATAACGAACAACGGTGAACAATAAAACCGAATGGAGCCAACAATTAGGAGCCTTCGAGAAGAAGCGCCCGTCCGTGTTTGCTAAGCACTTCACTGTTACTCGCGTTGACGACGATGACGTTTAATCTGTTGGTTAAATAATTAATTATGTACAATGGAAACAATTACCTCACTGGTTTAGGTGTATAAAATAGTACATAAATAAATTTTGTAAAATCTTTCCTTGAATTTCTAAATAAAATACAAAAAAACAACTTTTTCTCCAACTTATGTACTATGTATATTGGTATTAATATTTCATTTATCTGATACCTTAATTTTTTACTAAAAAATCTTTTGTACTTGTAGAATTCAGAGTAAGCTATGAGAATAGGCCGATCTTACATTTAATTATTAAATTAATCACCATTCATGTATTATTCCACATTTATTTTATAGCTTTCCACAATTCGATCTCTACTTTATATTCTTTCAATTCTTATATAAACAAACTATCTGGCCGGCTGCGATGTCGTTGATTTGGAACTTCCTTTTTTTGTGAAATCGGATTATTAATTTGTTAATTATTAATATTTCTTACTATTAAACTAAAACTGTAGTAATCTAAATATAATTACTCAAAGGCACTAAGGACGAGAAGGAAATCCGTTTCCAATAAATCTCGGGACATAGAATATTCATGAGTGATACTATTTGGGCATACGTAAACCTATCCCCGGTTTTGGTTACACCGTTGAAGTGAATTTTATACGACGGATGGACTCAAAAGGAAATAACTAAATTACGTAATTATGTTATTCCATTGATCAAAAGTTGGTAAGTTTTTAGACGTTTGGAATGAAATCTATAGTTGTAGTGTGTAGTCAGTAATGTATATAAGTATATTTGTGTATTTTATTTATAGAGTTTATTTAGATAAAATGAAAAATATTCTAAGTATATATTCTTAGAATTTTCCAAGAAAAATAGAATACATATTGACAGAATGCATAGGGGACAGATAAGATTGTTTTTAATTCCTCGAGAATTAAGAACAACCTAACCAATAATCAATCTTCCCTCCTTATCTATATTATAGGCTTAATGAAACCTTAGCCTGCGGTACTAAAGAGTACCGTTAAGGAATATCTTTGAAACTACAGACATCTATTTCCGGTAATCTTAAGTTGAAGAACTTATTAGTTGAATTTTATTAAAATCACTAAGTTGGTTCAAGCAAGTATTGGTCACGTTGTATCTTACTTTAGTTATTAACTGTATGTACAGGAAATAATATACAATATATCTGTCCTTTATGATATCCGAGCTTGGATCTCTTTGGAGTCTATAAAAGCGTTCGTCTGTCACAAGTAAGATCCATGTTGTGTGCTTCGGATATTCTACCAAATAGACTTGCAACCTGTAGGTAAGTAAAGAAAATGGATACGAAATTGTTACATCGATATTAATATAAACACAAATAACATCAATATTAAGTTTTATTATTTTTTTATATCCGACTACAGATATGTTTATTAAACAAACAAAAAAAAAAGCAGACTAGAAGTTTCTAGGTAAGTTTATACAACTAACAATGTAAAACTAATTTAGTGTCAACTTAAATAGCAGTACAAATTATTTTTATTAATCACATCCTAATACAAATAACAGTATAAAATCCATCTCAGTACCTGAACGTAATTTTAATTAAAAATTATATACTTTGAAACGTCGCTTTGAATCGAGCTAGTTATAAAATTATTTTTTGTGCGCTTTCAATATTGGGTTGAAGAAAAATTGAATTTAACTTTTATAATTCTTATTAAAACTTTCTTAATTTATTATTTTTTCTTTTTTTGATAATGAACACAATTTAAGATTTTAAAATTTCGAGGAATAAACTACGAATTAGAACTAACACACCCACCTCGCACTTCATCTTGTAATGCCAGGGTGAAGCGCATGTGTGCAGTTAACACTTGACTCATGACCCTCCATAGATAAAGCCTCGTTCAAGGATTTGGAACACCATCCAGTTCAAGTCGTAAAGGAGCTATGTGATGAAATAATGTATTCTTCAAGCTTCTTATTTTTTCGGCTCTCTATTTTGAATTTTCCTCACCAAGGCTTGTTATGAACTCGACAAAATACAAAAATATTATTCATTTATTATATAGCATTGAGTTGATGATTTACAATATAGGTCCATTATCAAAACAATTGCATGATAAAATACAAAAAGTATATTTAAGCCAAATCACAATTAAATGTTATTTAGACCATAACAGACGATATAAACTAATGACACTCAAACATTATTATTCAAATACAAAAAAAATGTTGATATAACTACCCTTATATAACAGGTCCTCTGGAATGCAGGTAAGTTCGTTTTTGCCACGGCTTTTTAAAACACAGGGAAATAAAACGGTAAAACGAAATTTTTAACATAAAAAAAGGTATTTGTGATTGTATTGCTTATTTATTTATATTTGGAGTTGCGAAAAAAAAAATATTGCTTTGTATAAATAAAATATATACATATTAAGATAACCACGTCTATACGTTCTTTATCACAAAGCCCTTTTAATAGAATAATAATAATAGTCTTTAAAATGTTCATATATTTATTATTCTACATCTTACATTCGTACCGTCATCTAAGTTAATCTTGTGTTGTTAACACAAACATACATTGAAAGGATTAAGATTATAAAAGTCCATTGTGGTTTTTTGCGGAAACAAATACTGAATAGAGTTCAGTTATTTGCAAGTTTTTAGTAATGCTTATGAAGTTTTTACCTTTATTTTATTATGAGCTTAAATGTGGTGGTGTAGTTCAAATTTAACAAATTGTTGTTTCGTTGTCGATTCGTTTGTCCTCTAAAACGACATCATTATTATTATTTTTTTAAGATTTTTTTCTTCTGTTATATGGCAATATTATCGAATTTCAATTTCATCATATAATTAACTTGATTATTTTTATTTCTCGCTTATCAACTTGATGCATACAAATAAGTTGAATCTAACATACATTGATCAAGTGTCTGTCTGTCTCTTAACATGTGACTTTGTGTGAGTTTAAGAGCCGCAGAGTACTAAGCACAACAGTACTAAGTAGAGATGTAAAATGGAACTGCGCCGATACTATTTATTATAATTTCAGATTCAGCTCAGAACTGTCGATTATTCCTGAGGTGGTATACTGGGATTGACGCAATTTTCTTTTTATACAACCCAAAATCGTCAATTCAATAGTCTTATATAAAATGAATGAATATTATGAATGAATATATTTAAAAAGGAAATAATTGCTAAAAAAATGAACCTAAACGACAACCTAAATAGGAAAGAATAGATTTTTTTACTTATAACCTAATATTTAGCAAAACAATATAACATATAATAACAAACATTTATTAAGTCAATAGAGCAAAATATTTCAATGAATGATGTAACTGGAACTAACAAAACGTTCAAAGAACCGTATAACCGTCTCTGAGTGCATCCGACGAGTCTCGTGCAAACATTTATTATCCGAGTTAATGATTAAAAGATTGCTCGCTATTATATTTGCTATTTCATCCTACTAGACTACTAGAAACTAGGTTTTTGTTTTATTTTACCACTTATAGTAACAGAAATAGATGTACTTTCATTTTCATTTTGGATAACCTAGAAAGTTTTAGAGAGATATACCATAGTCTTATAAGTAACTTATATATAATCTAATCGGTAGGCAAATGTCCTCCTGTTAGCAGGCGATACAGACGCACATAAAAGATGCGTAACTGAATTTGCAGTGTGGAGCCAGTGTAACAAATAACACTGCTTAGAGATCCTAAAAAAAATTGTCGCATAAAGATAACAAATCGTCACAAAAATAGACTATCCTGAAGTCGCATCAATTCTCGTAATCTTCTTCAGAGATTGCCTTGATATGGAGTCGTCGGGATGGGATTTTCCCTTAACCGTTAGTCTGCGCTTTAGCAACGCGTTAATATACATATTTGAAATCTTACTTTATTATTAAAGTTCGTTTTGCAACAACTTGAGCGGTCCTTACACTTTTTTACAGCTTTTATAAAAAAGCGAGGTAGTTTAATATCATTGAGAGAAATATAGAACTGTCATAAAATGTTATAAATAGTATGTATTAAAAGAGATAACTTTTAACTAATTTGCCTATTTTCGGCTGATTGGTAAATAGAAAATAATATTTAAAAGAAAAAAACAATATTCATTCTAGCTGGATGGTTCTTAACTTAAGTTTCGCCTAGTATAAGGTGCTGTTGTTGTATTCCAGAATCCCGAGAGTCAGCCATCTCTTCGCGCTTCAAGGTCTAGCTGAAGAACTGAACTGAGCCCGACTTATTTTTTTTTATTTTTTTTCACAATTATTAAAACACACAGATTTCATTTTCAGCTATGTTTTAAAGTTTGTAATGTAAGGGCTATTGTGCTTTGTATGTACTATACTATAATGATTGAAATTATCAAGTAATTGAGCTGAGCGTAAGCGAAGCTCTTAACCGTTATGGAGACCTCTTTTGTGTTTAGTTGTCTCCAGAATGCGACGAGATAATTAGTTAAAAAATTTTTCATGTATGTTTGAGCCGAACGCGAATGTTATAGCGAAAACCGATTGAAAAAATGTTTAGCCATTCAAAAGTTACTAATAAAAGAAGAAAGGAGGGGGGCTCAGCTAAACATCCGCCACGCACGTTTGGCGGATCCTAGTATTACAACAATCAATAATTTACTTTGAGTGTATTATTTGTACATATGTCTGAAAAATTGTCCTCTATATGGGAATAATTTTACTACTCTAATGCGGCTATTTAAAATATTTTTTAATATTAAATATCCTTCCTTCTTTCCTTCATTGTGTAAACTGCCTTAGTGTGAAGTTAGAAGTCTCCAAGGAATACAGGTGCAAATAAATACAATTTCTGCATTTCCTTTTTGTCAGGTTTTAAAGGAAACTCAAGGAAAATTAAGTCAAAATTCCTGTCGTCATTTGGTTTGGATTGGTCGTCAAAGTCCGACGTCGAAGAAATAATTAGCTGACTTTGCATACAAGAAACTTTGTTACTAGAAGTCTCAACAGTAAGTCGTCTTACTCAGCTTATACATAAAACACTGTTTACAACTAATCAGTGCTGGTAGCGTAGTATATTTGAAAAATTTGTTTATAGTTACTGAATGTGCCCAGAAAATGAAGATTTTCTTTTATTAAAGCGCCCTTTGTTGAAAATTTTTGATATAACTGTAGTGGTTGTAGATTGTAATATTTTGTGGTAAAATTGTTTTTGTAAACTATTGATTTAATATTTTAAGTGCCTTTTTTTAACTTATTTGAGAATAAACTATTATTGTTATTTCACATCCACTCAGATCAAACGAAGTCCAATTCGATTAGAATTAGGTAATTTATTAGAACGGCTACGCAGGAACAATACTTGCTACAATATTAGAAACTATTGGCTTTATATATAATCAACATAACTATATATTATTTTGTTAAGAAGTTATTTTCTGGCAAAACAGATTGACAACCAAACGAATCGTTTAAACTTTTGTGGGAATTCTAAAAATATGTATTTTTTGGGTTATTTTAAAATACTTAATGTCGAAATTAACATGAACTACAACTTCATAGCAAGTAGCGATTTTTAAGTAAGACCCCACTGTATCGGTTGGCATACGGCCAATGTGAGTGGGCACAGCTGTCTTAAATTCATTTTGAATTACCCCAATTCAAGTCTCGACTTAACAAATGCTAATTGGTGAAGGAATAAATATACTAACAGTACTATTTTCTTTAATATATGACCGGTTATAATGAAGGTCATTCATTTATATGTAATATATCGATACCCGTAAATTCAACACGTCACGTCAGATAGAAAACGTCCCTATTTGAAGTCGTGTTCGAAGTCTACTGTAATTTATCATATGGCATTTTTATGACTTGAACTGAAGGATATTCAAAATCCTGGAAGTAGTTTTGATCTAAGGTTATAAATCTAGTTTTAACTGAACATGCGCTGAACCCCGACAGTGTAAGATGCTATACGAAGTGCCCTTTCTATCACTACCCTGTTATTTATTCTTTGAGATTGTAAAATTTTTAAATAGCGTTTATTGTCCAATAAGTAAAGTAGCATAACGTGAAAAAGTAATAAAAATCATGAAAGTTAAATGCAATTTTCTTCGAGCCAATATTGTAAAAGCACAAAAAAATTATTAATCGTTCGTTGCTTCAAAGCGAACTTTCTAAGTAAGGAATTTTTAATTAACATTACGTTCAGGTATTGCGGTTTATTGTACTGTACTGCTTTTTTGACTAGGTCTAAATTGATTTTATATTTTTAGTTGTGTTACGTTACATAAAACTATTGAGTCTGTTTTTTGTTTGTTTGGTAAACATATCCAACTTTGGATTTTATTAAGGTGGGGAAATAAACTAAACTTAGTATTGCTTGTTTCTTCTTTTTTTCAGCCTTTAGACGTCCACTGCAAGGCTTAGGCCTCCCTCAAAGATCGCGATCCTTGAGGAGCTATGCCATAACCGCCACGATTTGCAGGCTTGTTGACTTGTTATGTTACGCAGAGGACACTGCTGCCCATCCTCCGGAAAACCGATCCATCTGTCCCCCCTTAGGACAGTACAGGAGGAAATGGTAAAATTATATATATTACATTCATTTGTATTCATTATCCATCGGAACTAAATTATCCCCCGCTTCTAAATAACATGTACAATACACGCACATTACCTTTTTATTTATTTCCTTTTACGTCCATTCGTCGTATATAATGTAATACACTGGTAGAAGTATTAAACATAACACACCGCGGTCAGTTCACATACGAGTATGCACTAACAGTAACCGTTCTCGTTAATATTCTACGAACCGAAATTTATCGGTCTTCCTTCTTGTCCAAATTTATATGCTCTTGGGTTAATTATATTTGGATTATTCCAGTTTCACTATAATGGTAGGAATTAGCAGATTACTCATAAGGGTTAATAAGTCATTTGATGTGTTCGCTACATATTTTAAAGTAAAATGTATGCTTTATATACTTTTCTTATATACTTGCCTTGTATACTTTGCCTATGAACTTGGCTTATATACTTCACTTATGGGCTAGCCTTACTTTGCTTATGTATTTGCCTTAGTAAATAATCAAAGTATATAAAATTGATATTGCATGTTGACATTAAAATATATAAATAAATAAATTATTTTATAATATACTAATATGTACGATATGTTTAGATTACTGTTAATGTAATTATAATAATAATTTCGTCCACAAGCGCTTTTAACCGCTTTAATCCATCGACATATTAGCACAGGGCAATAAGTCGAAGCAAAACAACAAGAATAGAGTCATACTAGATTTAGT
The DNA here is from genome assembly GCA_918358695.1 of Melinaea menophilus ssp. n. AW-2005. Classification (NCBI taxonomy): domain Eukaryota; kingdom Metazoa; phylum Arthropoda; class Insecta; order Lepidoptera; family Nymphalidae; genus Melinaea; species Melinaea menophilus. The sequence continues at coordinate 11,026,064 of OU911054.1, read as the reverse complement.
ACAAGACATTTACAAAATCTTTTTATAATATGAGAAGATTTTTAAGTAATTTAAAAAAGTATGTTTGTTGTATAATCACTGAATGGCTAAGGGAAGGGCTAGCGTACTGAAAATTAAACAAGTTATTTATTCAGAGATTGGAATCAAAATATACAAAGCTAAATAAAATTTCGCTTTTAGTAATCTGAAATAAATTAATATTTATTTAGACGTTTATTGAAACATGAAGTTCCTTTTTCAAGCTCTCTGTTTTAAATTTTCCTAAGGCTTGTTATTCATTAAATAATATACAAATAGATAAAGTTATTACATAATATTGAGTTGCAGGTCTTGGACTTATGCATACTATTAGAATCCATAGAAATTGTTTGCTTAGATACAAAAACCATTTTTTGAAGCCAAGCAATGAATCAAATCTTATTTTGACGATTGACGATACGATGACGACTTAACGATGATAAAACGAAGACTGCAATCTTTGCTTACTTTGACGACGAGGAAAAAACATATATTTGTAATTGGTGCTTTAATTTATTGGCCGTTCTGACAAATATAGTAATAAATACTAAGGAAAATATATTTAATTATAATTTAATCGTGTTTTTTATATTTCTCGTTTAATGTCTTTATTGACAAAACTTACTTCAAAATATTTTGTTTTTATTATCCCAACGTTTATACAACATTAACGATTAAGATATAGAGGATTAAAACAAGTAAATATTAATTAAATATTTTATTTACACATATTATTAATACTTAATTATCTAAAACAGAATCACCAGCGATAGTTGAAGTTGGCCAGTCCGCCGTACTCCTTGGGCTGACCCCAATGCTTGCCGTACGTGCCTTGGAGAGAGAAGTCACCGTTCTTACCCACCGGCCATCTGCCGCCCGCTGCCGCTTGGTACTGGAGTAATAATGTTATATTATCAACACAGTCGAATGTAGTTATTACGGGCAATTGAGATTATATCAAAGTATACTCACTGAAGTTCCTCCGTGGATCTGCTTGCTGATGTCCAGTGAGGCGGCCGCGTTGGAGTTCTTCCAGTTAAGAGCGCCTCCGAAGTTCGAGGTGTCTCCGGCGGGTCCCAGCACATGGGTCCCGTACGCCTGAGCCTTCAGATCACCACGACCGTCATTGAAGATCTGATGCTCGTACCCTCCTTTACCCTGGAATTATATTTAAAATGAAATGTCACTGTTACCGTACATTGGTTATATTTAAAAACTGATAATAATTGCTAAGACGAACTATTTTAAAAAGAGTAAGAGTATGAGTAAGATAGTGACCTTGCTTGATAAATTATAATAAAAGTAATTGATACGTACAAATAATCCGTTATCATTTTGTCCCAGAGTACCAAACACACGACCGTCTCCGATGTTCTTATCCACAGTGACGTCACGACGCACGCGCTGACTCACGTACCATTCAGGGTAACTGAGAGAGAGTAACTCATTAATAAAGTAAGAGGTAGTTTTATTATGCTATCATAATAGTCATAATACTTACGTATCGATGATTTCTAATGGTTCCACGTATTCTTGAGCCGACGCGGCCAGAACCACGGAAAATAATATGTATAGGAAGTACATCGTGTTCTGAAAAGAATATTAAAATGTTTTAATAAGCGTTAGACAGAACTGTATCATTTCTTGTACAACTTTATGAGTCTTAAGTATTAGTGAAATAATAATAGTATAATTAACAAACTCACTGTAGTATTCAAGAAGTGTAGATATTATAAGACACAGCTGCCTCAGTGTCGTGTTTGTGTAATTAATGCTGTGAGATGCTCGGCCTGATACTTATATAAGACGCAGGACTTCCCTGAGCCTGTGACGCCGTGTTCTTCCCCGTCTCCATCGTACATAACAAAACAAACATTCAGTTTGTTATCAACATATTTCTAGGTAATCAGTTTTAATCACCTTATTTTTAAATTTAATCATATTTTTTGGCTTTATTGTCAAATTAATTATAGAATACAAAACATTATAACATAAAAATTGATTTAACATTGAAAGTTAAATTTTTTGGAGTAATTTTTAATAAAGTTCAAACCTGTTTGAGAAGATCAAAAGAGATAAAATAAATGAAAAAAATTGTTGAAATGAGTTATATATTTTAATTAATAGGTAGTGATAATTGTCTGGTCAAGTGTGATCTCTCATACAACGTTGTATGTGGATTAAATATATTATAATGAAAAGACAAATTACTTTGAAGATATTTTATATATTAATTCATGATAACTTCATAGTTAGATTTTTATCTATCAATTTATACATATAATAAGCCTTTAACTGATGATCATCTTACATAGAATATATTTAAAAAAAAACATTACTTTAGTAACGAATAGGACACAATAACTCAATAATGATGGTTGTCTGCTTATCTGTTCGTTTGTGCGCGTTAATCTCTCTAACGGCTGATCCGATTTATATGCGGTTTCACGGATGTATTGTTCTAATCTTCATTTAAGATATTGTGTCTATATTTCTAAATTATAGTAAATAAAGAAGTTGTTTCTAAAATCAAAGAGCCTTGTCTTTGTTTTACTAAAATATATTATTAAGGAAATGCTGTTTACCTGAAACTTTAATTAATTATATAATTACAGTCTTTATTATGGTTGAGAGTCACCTGCCAATAAAATACATTCTGCGAACGGAGTCGGGCACACAACAAGTATATCATACATTTTCTTTAAAAAAAAAGATTGATTTATTAATAAGAAATTAATTCCATAATATCTTATGTAAATTGCAATTATATAATACAATATGTGTATATAACATACACACAAACTAACACTAAGACACTGAGTCACAGTGAGAGTGAGGACTTCCCTCGTTATTTACACAATGTACCCTTTACATGAAGATAACAACATGTTCTTATCAGACATGGTCATGCATGTATATTTACCGGTGAATATATTTATGTAGGTTAAATGTTAAAGTTAACAATTTGATTAAAATGTGGATTGATAATATCTATATAACATTGAAGTGTGTTTGTAAATCCAAATTAACAGCTTATCACTAAACATATGAAATTGTAATAATTGTATTGAATTACGTAAAAAAAACATTTTTTTTCTGTCTGTTTTTGTTCCAACTAATCTCTGAAGAGGATAGCTTTTAGCAGAATTTTCACTGGCTGTTAGCCGGTGTATAACACCAGCTGTTCACATTATTTCTCTATTAAAAACTTAAAAATTATTACAATATTTCGCAATATTAGTTTGACGTATCTTCACTATTACTACAATTTTGTAGTATTAAATCTGAATTATAAATGCTAATGTGAGTTTGTTTGTTTATTACTTCTCCAATCACGTGAACTATTCGATCATCGTCAATATTTGCATGTGTGCAATACATACACAGGGTACTTTTGATGTCCTAGGTATTGCCTCAAAGGGATAAAAAGCTTTTAGACGGACGTTTGAAATAATAAAGGCTGTTTTAGAAATATCTCGATTATTCATAATAATTAAATCGTTCGTTATTTAATTAACATAAATTCTCATGTAATAATTTGTTATTTGAAATAAGCACATCACCAATTTTACTGCAACTACACATAATACGATAAGAGGGAATCTCGTAATAAGCCTCATGACGTTATATTCTGAGAAACTACTTGTTAATAAAAAAGGCTGACCATGCTTTTCAATATATGTAATATTCTTCCCTTAAAGTGTATTATCATTTGAATTATAACATAAAATTGCATAAATCTTTACTGACTTATTTATTTGACATACTGATGCTAATGGAAAACACTGTAAAGCTTTTTAAAAGACATACGCAATACTTAAAAAAGAAACTTAAAAAAAAATAATATGTTAAAAACACGTAGACTTCACAAATGTTTGTAAATGTCTCTAAAGATATTCAGGGTAACTCTGAGCGACGCAGATGTTTAAAGTGCTCCCTGTGTTGAGGAAAATCACGTGAAGAATTTCGAGCGCTTTGTACAATGTATGTAATGACAGTGTACACATTACACACTACTATGCACTGTTTATTGTATACTGCTTATTACTGTTATACTCTGTTTATTGCATTCTATTTATTGTTCACTGTTAGTTGTATACTATTTACTGCATAATTTTTATTTTACACTATTTATAGTACATTCATTATTGATTGTATGCTATACGTGTACAGCACGCAGTTGTCGTCAACTCTACCTTGTTTATTATATACTGTATATTGTCTGTTTGATATTGGTTTGGATAATCTGTACAACCGTCTTATTGAAACCAAAATAATGTTTGGAAAACTTGCTAAAAAGCACTGGTAGTAGTAGCTTATCATGCATGACGTGATACGCAGATAATTGATATTGATATGCATAGACCCAATTGTGTTGACGAAATTAGATACACATTTGCGTTACACATATTTTGTAGACGGACAGAAACGCATTTAATTTAAAGAAGAAATACAAGGTAATAGAATCTACATATTGTACCCTAATATTAGATTAGGAGGTTTATATCTATACTAGGACTCCCTTTATTCATCAGTTACCTCGAAAGCTCTCTGAGGATTTAAGGCTTCAATGGTTTTAGGAAACACTTAACGTTTGTAGTAAATTAAATGAATAAAGATGGTATCCAAACAATAATTTATCTATTATAAAGATATCCTATTATTATATAAATCTATTAGTAATTATAGAAAGATAATCTTATTATTAACTTACTATTTTTTAAACGAACTAAGAATTTGAACTTGAGTGTCCTGCATCTTTAACTGATGGAAAAATAAAATATTGTACCTAATATTTGAAGGTATTTTTGGGTAGACCTCGAAGAATTCGGTCTGCCCATTCATTTGTACCCGACTTTCGAATTTCGGAAAAATTTCTTCACAGGAGGTCTTCTTATAACCCCCTGAGTCCGAAATGACCATTGGTCAAAAAGTTTATATATATATATATTGTTAGAATAACCTAGTTGTTTTAGTAGCATTTTGCAAACGTCACACGCCACAGACTATAAAAGCGGCTGAGTTTGTATGAGCAACACATTTTGCTCGTTGGACTCGGTAGTGACAGGTTGTGGATTGTCACTGTTGCAATCTGCGGTGTTTTCACAATAATTATTTTTGTGCTGATTATTTTTTATATTTGTAAAATGGAGTAATGTTAATTTCGATTAGATTGTAAGTGAATTGTTGTAATTTAAAGTAAATTTATGTTCATCCTGACATTTGTTCTTTTTTTAATACAATTCCACTTCTGACGATAAAATCAGAAGTGGGATTCGCCTGTGCTCACAAATAAATTTATTAGTTTTGGTTTTTTTTCAATTTTATTTTTGTATTCTACCTCCACTTTACAAATCATTTGTTTTTTTTTAGTATTTAATTTGTTTTTAAATGATTTTATTTTTGTATTCTACCTCCATTTTACAAATTATTTGTTTTTTAGTATTTAATTTGTTTTTCAAAGATTTTATTTTTGTATTCTACCTCCATTTTACAAGTCATTTGTTTTTTAGTATTCAATTTGTGTTTCAAAGATTTTATTTTTTTGCATTCTACCTCCATCTTGTAAATCATTTTGATTATTTTATTTATTGTTCAAAATGCGTCGACCATCACGGTCCCGTGAAAAATCTTTTGATTCGCCTCGTCGGAAGGCTAAGCGTAGCAGATTGCAACGGCACAATCACCGGTCTCATTCGCGATCTCGTAAGAATAGTTGTCACTCGCGGTCTCGTATAGATCTGTGTCGTTCATGGTCTCGTGGCTATCGGGTTCGTTCACGTTCGCATTATAGTCAATCGCGATCTGGTAGTGATTACCGCAGATGCCGTTCGCGCAATAGCCACAGTAGATCTAATAGTCCTAGGTACCGTTTGCGCTCTCACAATAATGATCGTTATCGGACCGAGTCCAAGAAGAGTAAACGTAGATCGCGATCGCGTCGTAATCATTCTCGAAAAAGGTCTTGCTCTGATAGATCGGTAACAGGTAGTCCTAATTCAATCTCATCTCAAAAATGATTTTCGGGCGCCGTGTAACGTAGTTAAGAAACGTAACACCAATGGGACTAAATGTTACAGTTGTGGACAGATCGGTCATTTGCAAAACAATTGTAAGAATCGCAACGTTACTAAGCCGGTAGTATGCACTTTTTGTAAACTGACTGGACATAAGGAAAGCGATTACTTTGCTAAGGCTTGATTAGAAAATCAAAATAGGAACCAACGCAAAAGTTAATCTCTGTGGTGAAATGTCGGATGGTCGAGTCAATAAGGATGTGAGTATTGCGGGGTGATACAGGGGATACCGCTAGGCGTTTCAAGCGATACAGGTGCTTTGAATGTGTCCCTTATACCATCGAAAGTACTGAAAGATTTCGCGGGTCAGTGTAAGGAAACTTATTGTGTGTTGAAAGGCATTAGTGATTCCGAAATCGTAGCTCGGGAATATATTAGTCTGTATCGAGAGCAGCACTAATGTTACAAGTACTAACGCTACCGCTCCTGCTATCCGTGCGCTGATTCGTGAAGTCACCGTAGAAAGTTCGATCCCCAACGCTGAGGCAACGAGGGAGCTTGGCAGTAGTCGTGTGAGATGTCTGCTAAAACAGAATCAAGTCTAACAAGATGCCCGCGTCAATTGTCAGCGACACTTTCCCAAAGTTTTCCAAGTGGGTGACCAAGCTTTTGTGATAAAGTATTCAGTCTACGGGAAAGCTTGATTCGGGTATGAGAGGTCCATATCGTGTCACGAATGTTTTGCCCAAAGATCGCTAAGAGCTGAAATTGCTCAGCGGTGCTCGAGGAAAGACCACGCAGGCGGCACATTTTATGGTCCCATGGATGGGAGAGTGGTGTCCTAAGAGTTGCTTTGCATTTTTTTAAAGTAAGTTCGTGACTTAATTTATTTTTTCTATGTTACAGTCCCGTGGTTGCTGATTATGTATGCCTGCGCGTGTATGTGTGTACGGCAAGGCAATAGCGAACCACGCGTTTCAAGGGCACGTTGTGCTCTGTCACATATTTGGGTCATGGACATCGAGAGGGCATACAACCCGGCTGCAACAGTTTTTGTGTTCATACGTATGTTGTCGGACGTGCGGTGCACTCCTAGTTCGTGGGTCATGTGAGCTGGTCTTAAAGTATGTGGGTGTCGGGCGAACGCCCTCCCCTTGAAGATACTTTCCGTACTGGCGGCGCTGTCTAGGAGTGTACACGCTGTTGAGGTTCCGTTATAATCGCGTGTATGTGTGTACGGCAAGGCAATAGCGAACCACGCGTTTCAAGGGCACGTTGTGCTCTCTGTCACATATTTGGGTCATGGACATCGAGAGGGCATACAGCCCGGCTGCAGCAGTTTTTGTGTTCATACGTATGTTGTCGGACGTGCGGTGCACTCCTAGTTCGTGGGTCATGTGAGCTGGTCTTAAAGTATGTGGGTATCGGGCGAACGCCCTCCCCTTGAAGATACTTTCCGTACTGGCGGCGCAGTCTAGGAGTGTACACGCTGTTGAGGTCCCGTTATAATCGTCTTCCACTAAACGTCAGTGTAGTGGTACCAAAGTGGCATCGGGCATTAACTTGCCTGCATGCCGTGATACTCGAGTGGGATAATTTGCAAATTATCTTGTGCACAAGTAGGTAAAGTCAGTGTGTATGACACGCGTGTATTGACAAGGAGAGTGACGAATGTTTGTAACAGACTCATTGTAGGACAAATAGTTTTGAGCGAAAGAGTTGATTTAATCTTTTCTTGATCATGAACGAGGGCCTTGAATGTGTAAAGAATGAGAGAACAGGAATTGTAACAACTTATGGCGATTCTGTTCGTATAAAAATCGAGTTATAAGGGCAGAACTGCTATTTCTCGCCGTGATGGCCTGGGCACTCTCAAATTATTAAATGATTCTGACAGTGATGGCGAGGACTCTACCGAGCAGTTGCCAGGTCCATCATCCGCACGTCCTGCAGAAAACGTTGAAGAGTACACCGAGGACGGCGCACGGTCAGGAGAGGCCGTGTTAGAATAACCTAGTTGTTTTAGTAGCATTTTGCAAACGTCACACGCCACAGACTATAAAAGCGGCTGAGTTTGTATGAGCAACACATTTTGCTCGTTGGACTCGGTAGTGACAGGTTGTGGATTGTCACTGTTGCAATCTGCGGTGTTTTCACAATAATTATTTTTGTGCTGATTATTTTTTATATTTGTAAAATGGAGTAATGTTAATTTCGATTAGATTGTAAGTGAATTGTTGTAATTTAAAGTAAATTTATGTTCATCCTGACATTTGTTCTTTTTTTAATACAATTCCACTTCTGACGATAAAAATATATATATGCGTGCGTGCGTCCAGATTCGACTTTTGTCAGCACGATAGCGGCCGCAGTTTCATTCGGATCACTTTCAAACTTTGCACAAAAATCAACCATCCAAAAATGAAGGTCAAGTTCGTTAACCAGAGAAATCCGGCCACAGGGGGCGCTAGGGCCTCATTTTTTCTGATTTCAGTTTTTAGACCATAACTTTTTCCCTATACAAAAAAGATCATTTTTGTTTATATCATATAATGTCTTTGATGAATACCTATAACTAATGTACATAAACCGAAAACCTAACTTCAATAACTTAGGGGTGGGGGTAAAAAAACCGAAAATTTTTGGAAAAAAAATCATAACTTTTTTCTGGTAAACATTTTTACATCACAAGTATTTTTAATAGAAAGGTTATTTTTTACTCTAAATTTAGGCACCAAAAGTTTTTCCGTAAAAGGTACCGTTTCCGAGAAAAAAAATAAAAACCACTTTTAGCTTGAAAATTTAAGGTAGGTAAAACCACGGCAACTTTTTTCTGGTAAACATTCCCTCCTCGCAAATATTTTTAATAGAAAGGTTATTTTTTACTCTAAATTTAAGTACCAAAATTATTTCCAAAAACGATCCCTTTTCTGAGAAAAAAAATAAAAACCGTTTTTTGCTTGAAAATTTTTGATGTAAACAACGGCATCATGTGTTATTCTTAGGTAGTGAGTTATATTTTAAACGAGTTACACACGAGGTCTACCCACGCGTGTCCCCTTGCGGGCACGGATTTTTTTATTGTCATTACAACATAATAATTATTGTTGTAATGAATATTCAGATTGCGTTCCAGTTCCAATATTAATTAGTCACTATTGATTGACTAATTGTAAGATGGATTTGATTAAGAAACTTTGGAGTCGCTCCCAAATACACACAAAGTTTGGGACAGAATCAAGGCTTCGACTTGCTGTAAGGAAGTAATAAGGAAGGACAGAAAACAGTTATTTTGAAGAATATGTTATTATAAGATATTTTATATAGTTGGTAACAATGTATATCATATTTATTGCCTAGGTTGGTTTGCTTGCTCGATTTTTGTTAATTGTATAGTTACTAGACATCGAATTAACTCAAACTTCTGTGTCATGTGTTAAGGACAGCACTAAACCAAGAAACACATATCTAATAACTTTTTATTTTTAAAAAGGTTACTAAAATAATAAATGTATATTTTCTTTTCTACATATATATGTGAATAATGTCAGTATTTCAAGAATCTTTACAACGTCTTAAAAATGTATATTCCTAGGACCGTCATCGGAGCCGGCCAGAGAGCTTATTTATTTTAGAATTGAAAGAATATAAAGTAGTGTTTGAGTTTGGGAAGGTTACGATATGTTATGTGGCATAACACATGGATGGTGATTTCTTCTATGAATATATTTACCATCGACCTAATGTTATACCTCACTTTTTGTTTACCTACCTAGCCCATAGCACTTTATAATTATAGCAACAGTTAATTTTCATTAAACTAGACACCATGATGATCCAAACTGACTGCAGTAATTGGATGTAGTCTTTTATTTGCAATGTTATTAATTAAAAGAAACATATAAAGTATTCTTTATTTCATGTTATAACCATATAATAAATAGATTTTATTTGTGCAAAATATAATTGTATTTTATGAAACACAGTATCAATTACCTAATGTAGAACATGAATATGCCAGCACTTAAGTTCAGTCATTAGGTTTTCCACAGTAACCTCGCTGTAAGTATAATGTACTTGATACCTAAGTTATAACAATTTTAATTATTTTGGAAGTAATAAGTTAAATGAATGCTAAGATTTTCAAAATAAATTAAACTCTTGCAACATCTGGGGAATCGCAAGAGCGGCCTAAAAATAGTCACTTATTTGTAAATAATCGTGTATGTAGAAAGTGTTTCAGATACGATGACTAATTTTATATATAAATAAAGTAAACTAAATAGAAAAAAGATTTATATATCAAAAATTATATTTAAATACTATTAAAAAGAATTCATTATTTAAAAATGGGTTAAAAGTCGCTGTCTTCAACGCGAGTCACAATAGTGTTAGCTACCACGGACGGCTTCTTCTCGAAAGCTCTTGATTGCTGGCTTCGATCGGTTTTACCTTTCACTGTCTTTCTTATACAACAGTTTCATGTTTATATAACTATGTTTTTAGGGTTCCACATTCGTTCATATAATATTTTGGTGTCGGAGAAATAATTCATCCACAGGTTTTCTTCGGTCACTCTTTTCTTGTATGAATAAAATAATACGAAATTAGTAAGTAATACTTAAATTATATAAAACAAAATAATCAACCAATACTATTATCATATTTCAAATTAATCAAAATCACAATTTGAGATAAAAATCCTCACTCACAGAGAATACCTTAATATAAAATATATTGTATCTGAAAATACAAAAAAATATGATATTGTTAATGTTATGAAATAATATTACTTCTAAGATTATTTAAAAAATATGAAGCTATAAGTTACTGAGAAAAAAGTACATATAAATACAATTAACAGATTTTCACTAAATACGTATGAAAGTATATGCGGAACTTGTTAACATTTTTCTCTGGTTGTCTATCTGTGTTTTTGTTTCGGCTAATCTCTGAACGGCTTGATCGATTTTAACAAGACTTCACTAGCAGATAAATTACTTTTTTTAAAAAAACATGTTCCACGAGAACGAAGTCGCAGACAGAACTAGTACTAAATAATATCTCGCGATACCACAACAAGCTCCGAACCCACAATTCACTTCCGCCGCCATTACAAGGATTAAAACTGAAAAACAAACATCACGAGAATTTACGCATCGCTGAATATAATATGATATTTGCTGGTAAATATTAATTTCATTAAAACTTTTCAGTTCTCAAACGAAAAATGTAAAATAAAAATGTATATTGAATCATGATTAATAAAAATATTTTAATATAGGTTTTGTTTATGTTTTAAAATTACAATTATTTCGAAATTAAATAAATAATTACCGTAGCATTAATATGTAATAATAAATATGAGATATAAATATAAAATTCCCAAGTAAAGAGTATTTTGTTATTATTTCTATATAATATGGATCTATGAACAAATGTAAAATAAGAAATACTAATAGTTAATTCAGTGAAAGCTGTCTCAATGACATAATGCTGTCTCTGAAGTACCCGAGTCGATCTCCTCTCGTTATCACTTCAGACTTGTGCTTGATAAGTGCTTGAAATTTATAAATCAAATTTAAATGTTTTGATTTATTTTAATGTTTGTTTTGGCCACGAGAGTATATAACAATTTGTAATTACTCCAGTGACGGTAATGGGTTTAGTTAATGTAATTAAGTATTTTTATTAAAATAATGGAAGTTACTATTTTACATTTTGAGATCTCTCTCTCATGTATACTATACATATAACATTTATTATATAACTTATGTTATACAATAAATGTTATATTTTCATGTTTTTATTTCAGTGTCAGTGGTTTATTTGTCTTCTTAGTTCCTCAGACTGTTCGCTTCTTTGTTCAAAATTCTTTATAAAAACTCATTTAGAGTAAATAGCTTAGCGGAAGTATTTAATTATATTTGTTTAATAGCTCCTCGAATTATTTAAATGTACATTTTAAGGAAGAAGCTTTAATCATGTGCTCGGGGTAACTGAGATTATTGCATTTCATTTAACTAAATTAGTTCTGTAGCAATCCTCTAATTGCTACTTCAACTTATAACTATGTCAGGAATTACCGAGCGAGTGGAAATACGAATATAAATGATTTTAAAATATATATATAAATGATTTTAATCTTTCAAAGCCAGAGAGAGTTTTTAAGTAGCGACGTAAATAAATTAGCGCTGACCGATTTACGGTTCCGTAAAGTAAATAAAGTTTTATTTTTATCAATTATAGTAAATATATAATTATAATTTAATAAATACCTGTTACTAAATATAGCTGTTTTAGATCTGATACATGCTCCGTTTAATTAAGGTCCTAATAATAAAAATAGTCATCAGGTTCATGGAATGTTAATTTATTACACCGAAAAACTTTTAAAACTTAAATATATTTTATACGGAATTCCCAAACAAAGTTGATGGTTCATGGAATAGATCTGCTTCATAGTGTACTAGATAGACACTTGGCTACTAATGAAGTATTTAATTACACCAGCTGCTGAGACTGTTTTTATGCAGATTATTATATAACTTAGAATGGTTTTATTGGTGTCTGAAACTAATACTAAGTCAGAGTGTATCTGAAGTTAATATTGTGTGGATGTTATTAATGTAAGTCGTTATATCTTTTTATATATGTTTATACATTTAAAGATAAGAAATATATGTATGTATTTGCATCATTTATTTGTCGATAAAAATATTATCATTTATCCCATTTTCTGCTTAGATTACAATTGTATGAAGCAATAACATGATTAAAAGAATTACATATAATAATATAACATGTGTTTCTTCTATTAAGATCTATAATTTAAGCAACAAACGTGAGGTGAATTATTGAACTCTAATGAGCCGCCTGCACTTGTAGAGATGCCGTCCATTCTTCAATCATCAGTACACTGTGTGAGCTGATGACCACTGCCAAGGAACATAACAATGTATGCTGTATAACAACCCGTAAATAATTATTATAAACTTATAAATAGAGTCAATGTATCTACACAACTGCATGTAATATTTAGGAACACCTTAACAAATAATATTTTCTATCTCTAAAAATACGACACATAGCTCAGATTAATGGCGATAATATAAAAGAGATTTCACATTTTTATTTCAATATGATCACGGACTTGATGGATCTTTTAGGTAGGATTGAGATTTTATAAATTACAACCAACATTTACCGCAAACACCAGTTCACGTCACACTGTACTTAACTAACAGTGTATATACAATTAATTATAAAGATTATAACTTTTCACAAATATAAATTATATATAATACTGATATGAATTAGAAATATAATAAGTTACTTATTAATTATATTACAGCTTTTAAACAAGCTAGATGTTACGAAACTTAGCAGAAAAACGGAAGCGAAATAGAAAATGTTTTTAATAATCCTGAACAGTGTTAGTTCCCCGAGAAGGCGCTTTATAAGTTGCAGCAAACAAACTTGTACCAACTAGATTGGTGTACTGCAAAAATCATTTGTTTTCACGAACGAACTTTGTTCGTTCTGTATTGTTTTTACTTTTCTCGGATGTCTGTGGACAGAATTTTTTTATTACTGTCGAGAGATGGCGCTGTTTATAATTTACTAATTTAGTTTATTTTCATATTTAATTATATTAGTATTTCGTATTATTATTATTCATACTGTTTTGTAATTTTTTAGTAATTATAAATAAACATCTATTTAACATTTTCTTTTCTTCAATAAATTACTTAAAATTCAATTGTTTTTTTATTAACATTTATAATTTCGTCAAAGTTCGTTCGGGAAATACCCTGGGTATTTGTATCTTCACTGTTTTACTTTATATTATTTTATAACAAATAATACTTACAGTTAAATAAACATTTAGTAATTCTGACGTTAGTGAGTCATAATATTTCCTTTTCATTTTATATTATATGTTGTTAGGAATGAACTGTTACTCATAAATGCTTTGTACATTTTCTCCATACAGAACCATTAAGTAGCTAATACGTCTCGGTGACTAGACAGGTACTCAGCTTAACGCAGCCCCACTAATGGAATATTCTGTTACAGTTCTCAGTCAATCTTCATCTCGGTTTTAGTCGGCTTTACGTGTCTTTTAGCTTTGATTTTGGTTAATGATTTAATTAGTGTTTAAAGTGACTCTCTCTCTTATAACGTTTAAATATTATGATGGGCGTTAAAGTAGTATCGACATTAAATTGCTGATTAATGTGTAATAACAAAATCTACTTCTCAACATACGTTTTTAATTTTTGTCTATTCTGTTATAAATAATTGCGAAATAATGGAAATTTTTCGCGCATGGAATAAATATTAGCTAAAAACCTTCTTATGAAAAGTACTCGGGGGGTTTTTACTCAAATATTATTTATTTTCTAAATTACAATAACGCTTCAGATGTACGGATGTCGTACAAACTTAGTGGTTTTAGATGTCTAACTACGTAAAGTACGGGAGGGGTCCGTAGTGATTTCATCTGTTACAACTAGCATACTAATATATGTAGTAATAAACATATAATTGTTAAACAGTATTTAAGTTCATGTATAACGGATCTCTTCATACAAAATAATTTTATTTTCTTATTCTAACGAGAGTCATTTACTATCTAGAACTCGTCGTATCCAAGGTTTCATGAAAAGCGCGAGATAGTTCAAAATGAAACAAGCAAGTAGTTTTTTCTTCTAACCAAATAAAAAATTCCAATTATAAAACGAAGATAACCATCAAATAACATATCTTTATTTAAGTACTTCAATCAAATCAGAAACTTCATTTTTATAAGTATATCATTTCTACTTATGGTAAACGAGAAATAATATTATTATAATATCTGCAATATTTAATATATTATCCATATATTTTAAAAGGTATTGACATTGGGAGAAGAATATTATAAACTTTTTATCAATTAATGTATCTAAATTGTAATCGTTTAAAAAAGCTCTAATAATCCTTTAAGGTGGTAGAGTAGATGTAGTCACGTGGCGTCGACTCTATATAGACTGCTTTTTTGGCAATTATAAATGAAAATTGCTATTTAGTAAAGTTTAACATGATTTGACTGAAATATGAACACTTAACAAAAGTTGAACCGCATTAATTTTGAGACATTTTCCTTTTTCAAGCTTAATGTATGAATATGTGAATTATTCATAATTTTTTTGCAATAGCATGAGGTATGATCGAATTCCATTGGCTTTTGAGTCTTTGGCTTTGATTTAATTTAAATTTAATATTATCTATAACTTTTGTAACGAAATAATAAATGCCTCCAAATTATTGTTTTTTTTGTATAAATATAAAAACGTAGAGTTAATTAATAAAACTTATTAATATTATATATTTCAATAAATATTATCTGAACTCTTTCAAGTATTTGAAATAAAATATCAAGTACAGGAAAGCGATAAAATATCGCTTTTAAAACGTCCTTAGAAGTAAGTCATCAACATCATGCATCGCCCCGGTGTTACTCTTCAGAGGAGAGAAATATAAAATGATATCAACATATTTTAATAGTATTAACTAAAAATATATTCAGGGTCCCCTGATATGTAAGCTGAAACCTCATTGGCAACAACAATTAACTACTAATGATACCCTCATTCACTCGGCAATACTCACTATATGTAATATACAGTAACATTGCTCTAGGATCATTTTAGAATTAACAATATTTCCTATATTTCTATAAATAATTCTATTTTTAATTCTAAAATAAAAAAAAACTATTTGTGGACACTAATAACATATTATTTCAATCTGTTAACTAAATAGTTGAGCTCACTTTAATATAATATATTATTACAAAATAAGAAGCCAATAACTATTACATATTAGTGTATAAAATATAAAAGACATATACTTGTATTTGCGAACATTAAATAGTGAGACACGTGGTCAGTGTTACATAATACATATGTATATATACATACGCATGTGTCTTCATCAATGTTCACGAACAATGAGATTTATTGGAACCAGTTTCCGTCTTGTCCAATATTTATGACCCCTTAGTTTGAATTAGATTTGTGACGTTTTTATTTTGTTTATTTTTATTCACATCATTATTGACATTGGCATTTTAACTATATGGGCATCAAATCTATCATATTAGTCACTTAAAATAGTTATTAGTACAACTTTTAATTTTAGCATTTTGTTGACACTAATCTAAATTAGTTTCAATAAAATGTTTGCTTTTATTAATCTTTTTAAACGTTAAAAACTACGACCGCATCAATTACTACACCCGTGAACACAATTTTTGTTTCCTTAAATTTTTACTGTTATTTGGGAAAAATACTGGGAGGTTTGCAACAGCTTTACGTATGTTAACTAAATTCTAAAGAGTATTATTAAATGATATATATTAACATTTTTATAATTAACTAAATGTAATTGTATATAATTGGGACTCATATGAGTTCCAGTTTCTCTAATAACGTTCTTTGAATGACCGAATAAACTGAGGAAATCTTTTACCCTTTAAACACAGAGATTATGGAAATCCCCCTAAATGCAAGTGGGGGAAGTGGATTTATATGCTCGTCTTGTACCGTAGTTCTTGTAAGTTCTATAACTTGCACTATGCAAACTAGAAATAGTCGGCGAATTTCTGATTACTCATGGAATGGCTCATTACAAACACTGTTAAGTTCCAGAAGTTGAATTCAACTTCAGTCATTGTTAATTAATTGTAAATACATATTTTTAATTACTCTACACGTAATATTGGAAGCTTGTGTAAAAGATGATTTAAACAATCACCAGTTTTGTCTTTCAAACTATTTTATTATGCCTAATTTAACCAAAAGTGATGAAAGTACAATGCGGTCTCGGTTAACTATTGGAATATTTGGAACTTTTTAGTTTCAAATTTAATTTCCTCCCTCACTGGTCAATTATAATGTCCAGGGTTAATTCCGTTAATCTTCACAACGCAGAAGTAGTCGTCATGTTAATTGCATGGATCCCCCCAAGTCATGAGTGTTACGAACTTTTTTGCCTTCCTCTTTCCACTCATCATAATCGTAGATAGGCAAGAGATTTTTGGCCTACAATACGAGAATACCCATGACTTATGCTAATTATACATTTTTTTTAGATTACACATAATTTTAAATACAAATATGCCACAAATATGGCAAAAACAATAATAAAATAAAATTTTGTTGCAAACAAAAACATATAATCTAAGTAAAAATTAAACTTAAGTCTTTTTTGAAACATATGTATCAAATTGAGATTGACCTAAAATTGTTGTTTATCTGATAAAGGATATACATAAAAACTTTCTGAAATACCTTTAAATGTTCAATAATTATTTTGTCTTATTATTAAATAAACATCAAGCCAGCTTAATGAATTTGTTGTGTGGTTGTTCTCAGACCAGGGCGCGTTAAGAACTCTCGTAGCCTTATTTTAAGTTCAGGGTCTTTACATAAGAGCTTATTCAATAAATATGGTATAAAATTAGGCCCTCCTGTCACTTTCATTTGACGTACATAACTGATCACTCGTATTAATTCAAAGTGGAAAAGATATTAAATTAAATTTAAATAAACATTAAAACAAATATGAGTACAAAAACCAGAAGCCTTATCACCAAATAGCCAGTTATATTACGCATAAAATATATCGAAATTAAAGCAATGAAATACTTTATATACATTATACTTGTATTTTACCTTTTGCGAATTCGAAGAGTTTAATTAAACAAAAATCAAATATTTTAACACCGAGAAATACGTATTTAATGCTGCAAACATTTTCACGAACTTTTTATTTTTCGTTTTAATCCTTGTAATAGTTGTGGAAATAAAATGATTTGGATTTGAGGATTATTCTGAAACGGTGTGATATTATGTCGAATGCTATTTTGATTAATTAACTCCAATTGTAAGTTCCATTCCATGTTTCTGAATAGAAATAGAATCAGTGGAATCACTGGAAGTGCATGTTAAGTCACTTTGACTATGTTTATAAATACCATATTATATATTCATTGAATTATATTAGTAATTGTTATATAAAAAATATAAAAAAATAAAAAGCGAACAAACGAGCAAAATTATACAAGTTCATATGTTGTTATTTAGTTACGGAACAGAATAAAAAGAAATATATGGAGTGAAATTAAAGGACATATTGTAGAGTCCCCATTGCGTATTAGATAACGTCTCTCTACCCCCGGGATTATCTACTTTGGATCTTTAGTTCACTTCCAAAGATTATCTATTCTTAATACACGTACACTTCAATGGTCTTTAGATTTTTATTTCTTAATAACAAAGTAATAACAAGCATAAAGTATTACGTATGATATAGAGTTGTTATTTTTACAGATCACTTAATTATTGTATAATATATAAACGTATTTCCTATTAGCAATGTAAAGAAAAACATTATTTCTTAGGGTAATTTTAGATGCATAGAAGAGAAGCACTGCACTTGTTTATACACTTAGCTTGAGTTGAATCTGACTGAGATAAAGCAACTCATGACATGTTATAGTACGGTTACTTTATAGTTTCAGCAAATATACACATAAATGCAAACAAACTTAATTAATACCAAACAGGATGCAAACAATAGCTATTAATCTCTAGTGTTATATGTTTTTTATTTGACATGAGATGTGATTCACATTAATTCATATTTAAAGTATAAATACCGTTATAAATACTATGCGTATCATTGTGTTACACAAAAAGGAAAAATACACAAACTACATTGTAATGTTTTAATCAACTTTAACAGAATATAAGTCTCTTAATAGTAACAATGTGTAATTATTGTAATATGTAATATATTTTCTATTTAGGTCAATATAGATATACCTATATACCGACCTCGGGGAGCGACTCGGTCATTTGTTAGCATTGACCTTTTTCGAATACACGAGAATACTTTCAGATCAATCCATCATCATGTCATTTGAGTTCGGAGATAACTTTTGGGGTCGTAGAAATTTTCGGATAACTATATTACTTATTATTTATAGTAAGAAATATCTTTGTTAAAATGTGTGGTCCATGTCGTCAGAGCAATTAAAAATGCCATGCATGCATGCAAGAACATGTAGGATAATTGGGTTTTTACATTCATCTTTTACTTTTTTAATATTTGTAAATATATAAATGTATATTAATAAATTAATAAAATATACTTCTTGATGTCTTAAGTAGCCTATAATATATTCAGATTGGTATCTGATTGTAATAATGATATGTGGGTATCACTTGTAACTAAATATGTAACAAAACTGCGCAAACATAAAGCTCAATGTTTTATTAAATAGCAGTTAAAATGTTCTTAAGTGGCGCGACTCGACTCCCTCGTGTACTTACAATATAGTGCTAACATTTTTATTCAGGAATGCGTTTATTTTTGTTTTCTGACTTTTCATCCCCAGGCTGGTTTCTTTCAAAAACAAACATTGATCCCTAGTCTTGGTAAAGATAAGACTAATTAAATAATGTATAATATTTTTTTTTTCTACATGATATTAATAATACTCAATATTTATTTTTATTTACTTACTTCGTTTCATATCCTTATAATGTCTATTATTGTATATGTGTAATACTAAGTATAGAATGATAGTGAGTCCTTTAAAATAAAAATTTGATATAAAACTCGTCTATAATAATTATGCAAACAGAAAACTATTGCATAAATTATGTATATTGAGAAAAAACCGATCGAAGCCAACAGTTAAGAGTTTTTAAAATGGAACCTCCGTCCGTTGTCACTAAGCATCATTCATCGTCACTCGCGTTGATGACGACGACTTTGACTCTCGTATTTATTATGAAAATAAAATCATGACCGATATTATTAATCATAGTAATAAAAATATATTTAAAGATATGGTTTCAAATACCTTGTCAGTAGTAGTAGTACCCATTCCTCAGGGAGTGTAATGGCCGAATTTATAGAGCTTGCCTATTCATGCGTTACGTAATTTTATTGAGAGTAGGAAAACATATTGACTGTGCAACCGTTCTACTATTGAGTGTGTATTGTTACTACCTGGTTAGTAGTATGTACTAATTAAAAATATTTATAATTCAAATCAAAACTCCAAAGTTTTTAAATAAATAATTAATCATTTCTTATGACATTCCCAGACGTGGTCTCTGCAGGACGGTCTCCTGTTAGCCAGTCCTGCCTCAGACGACGTCGCATATTCTATGGAGCACCACTAGTACCGAGTTTCTTCTACGTGCCGATAGTTGTCGCTAGTGTTGTTATTTAACATATAATATAAAATATTTTTAATATCTTTATTATTTTTGCAATTCTTAAACGTCAATTCCGTATCAACATTTAAAGAGTAATTAATGTACATAGTTTGCTTAAGTCTCTCATTAAGTAAGCCAATAAGTGTATCCCTCTGTGATAAGACGGTAATAAGTATTCAATGTAGCTCCTGATGGTGGATATATGCATTTACCAAAAAAAAAACCTTAAATTAATAACTAAAATTAATAACCTAAATTAAACTGATATCAATCTAAACCAGTCTATATATCTAAGCTATCAAATACTATAACTGTCGATATAGTAGGTCGGTAGGTATATACTATAACTATACTATAACTATCGGTAGGTCGATACCTACCCAAGAGAACTGTGTTCTTCTATAACTGATATACGTCAGTCATTGTCACAGAGATAAGTCACTGATGGATCACGTACTTTGGAAGATTGAAGAAAATAGGTTTGATAAAGCTTCTTACTTTGATCCTAATTAGATGTAGCTTTTTACGTATTACAAGTGCAATATAGTACGCCGCGTCTAATTGAATATATTTCAAAGAAATAAAGTATGCTAGATTCTAGCTAGATTCTAATGTATTCACATTATCACTCGTATATCGTGAAGTAAGATGTCAGAAAATTTATAATAAATAAATGTTATTACAGTTCAGGCGTACTGCAAAACATGAAACGGTGAAGAAATATATATAAAATTGAATTATTTTTAACGAAACCACCTAAATAAATTAATTAAAGATTTAATAAGTGTTACAAAACCAACATCATGTGAAGTGATGTGCAGCAGCAGCTACAGCTATACAGTTAGTATACCTGAAAGCTGCATTAGTTGCTAAGTGCTTGCATTAAACCAAGTATCTATCTAGTGTTCAAACCATTTTTAAAATGTTATGGTTCTGTATATAATAAAAATATATTCCGCGGTACCCTTACCAAGTCAGCACGAGTTTATTTGCTTTGCTACTCGGAAAGCTCTTTCTAGTGGAAAACTGTGACCACCGCTCGGGACATCATTTTAAATATTACTTTCGTATTTTGCTAAAGTTGATTTATGTATTAAAATATGATCAATCAGTGCATTAGTAAATTAATTAATAGATGATATAATTTGCTTGCTTATATTCTAAATACAAAAAAAATACAAACAGTTCATAATACTAAATAAACTATTATTGCAAAGATTGTTTAGATAATTAAACCATTAAACTGAAATAAATATATAATGAATTTAAATAAATCAATGGATCATAGATCACTGACGAGGAACCTGGCTTCAGTAAATGGCACGGGTATGGGGAATATTTTCATCGACTATCCTTACATATGTAATATTATCAACAGGTTCCGTTACATTTATTACATTCGTATACTATAGTGTATCTTAAGACTATTCTTCAGAGATCGTAGAGGAGTTTGTTTACTGTTTATTTACTTTATTGTAATACAGGTACTATTCTTGAGATAAAAAGGAGTTTTGTTAATAAAGATGAAATGGCGTTATTAATCACTATGTTATTTAATATTGGATATAAAAATGTTTTGTAGGTATGTATTTTAAAGCTTGCTTCCATTTTCATATTGTTAATACCAGTATTTCCAACTATTGTTAATTCAAATCATAATATCAAGAAGTTTTTTAGTTAAATAAAAAGAATTGATACTAACCGCTTTGATATAAATGTTTGTTAATATTGACCATTATTGTCTAAATATAAGACAATTAATCAATATACCCAATACCCAATATACAATACCCAAAAGCTATATCTGCAATCTTTAAAAGAGGAACTAAGCAGGCGTATCGAAAGTGGTGAAAGAGACATTGTTATTAAATATATTAAAGGTTTACCCACCATCGTCACAAATAAAATCAGTCCAAAAAACCAGTAATCTCTCTCTCAGGTACAAAGTGTAATACAAACAGATAAATTAAGTAAAGTTAATCACATACTAGCGGAAACATACGAAAACATACCACTACACCCGTCATCGTTACGATTTTTATACGGTAATTTACGCAGTATTCGTACGAGTGACAAGTTTGACGAGATTAAATGTATATTACAAGCGTTGGGATCGACTGTTCACTTATTAATTTTTACCGAAACATGGATCAAGTCAGCGGATGATGCTCTTCTGTATCAATTACCTAACTATAATCATATCTATATCTATCGAAAAGACAGTGCGAAAAATGGAAAGAGAAGAAAGCAAAGGAAGGGGGATTACAACAAGGGTGGTGGTGTGTCCATGTTCGTACACAAGAGTATAAACTACGAAGTTACAGAGGAATTACCAGAAAATGGAAACCATTACCTATGGATAAATATAGACAAACTATCACTGAATATAGGAGCTGTATACAAACCCCGTGGCACTAATATAAGTAACTTTATGGATATATACACCTCGCAACTCAAGCAGAGAAAAAGATCGATAGTTTTTGGTGACTTTAATATCGACCTCCTTAGTAAAGACGCCCCGGTTAAGCAATATATATCCGATATGCATCAATGCGGATACAAAATATTAAATAAAATCGATAAGAAGTATAGCACTCGACAAACTAGTGAAACAAATACATTATTAACCATGTATGTACAAATATTGAAAATCATTCATTTAACCTATCGATTATTGACTCGTCCATGTCTGACCACAAGCAAATATTCGTGGAAGTTGGCAAGTTGGAACCGGTGGTAAACAAAAAAACCGAATACAGAGCACTAGACTATGAAAAATTATATAACAGCGCGCTCAACGCAGAATACGATAATGAAAACTGTGACTTTAGCTACTTAGAAAATTTTATTCAAGAACAGGTGCAAAACAATAAAATAAACAAGACAAAAATAAACAACCCCCCACAAACAACTGGATGACAAAAGATATAATCGATGCAATCAATTTAAAGAAACGAATTATGGAGTCAAACCAAATCAAACCCCGATAATATAAATATACGAAGCACTTTTTATACTCAACGAAGCAATGTGAAAACAATGATCAGGCAACACAAAAAAAAATACTATTACACTCTATTTCAGAATAATTATAATAACCCGAGAAAACTATGGGAAGTGATAAATAAACTGGCTCTAAATAAATTAAAAAACAGCAGTGCCCCACCGAAACTACTGTCAGAATCCGGTCTCATCACAGAAGGTAATGCAATTTGTGATTTGTTTAACGACTTCTTCAATTCAATAGGCCCCGACTTAGCGAACCACATACCAAACACATATCACATAAATACCGGTAACACTTTAGTCTACGAGAACACTTCCCCACAGACCTGAACCCTAACTGAACTCTCACCGTGTGACACAAACGAAATTTCAAAAATTATCAATGCCCTAGACAACAATATTAGTACTGGATTGGATGGAGTTAGTACTAAAGCTATTAAATGCCTAAAAAACATAATCCTTGACCGACTAACAACATGTATTAACAAATACTAACTACTAACTTGCTGAGTGGTGTGTTCCCCGATACGTTAAAAATAGCAAAAGTTACACCCATATACAAATCCGGGTCTAAATCATCCCCCCGGGGAACTACAGACCTGTATCGGTACTACCCGTTATGTCAAAGATATTCGAGCGGATTTTATATGACAGACTAAACACTTACTTACTTAGTATAAATTTCTTTAACAAGCATCAGTATGGGTTCCGCGCAAAATCAAGCACTCTTACAGCTGCATTAGATATAGTTACAAACATTAAAACTAATATAGACCAGAAAAAAATTGCCCTAGGAGTATTTATTGACATAAAAAAAGCGTTCGATACAATAAGTCATCAAAAACTACTACAGAAACTGAGGAACATAGGCATCACGGGAATCGCTTATTCCATGTTCGAGTCATACTTACGTAATAGATGTCAAGTCGTCAAGTTGGAAAATTATTCCAGTACCACCCGTAACCTTTCTTTTGGTATAGCTCAAGGTTCCATAATCGGCCCCTTGATGTTCCTAATTTATATAAACAACATAGACACATTGGGGCTCACAGGACAACTAACATTTTACGCCGACGACACTTGCCTTTTTTATTTTGGTAATAGTATACACGACATTATAAATGACGCTCAAAGAGACTTAAATATCCTAAACGAATGGTTCAAATATAATTTACTGACTATAAATACTAATAAAACATCATTTATGATTTTTGTTGCGAAAAACAAATGTATACCTGAATTTTCTCCTCTTACCATCGATAACACTATAATAAATCGCGTCACGCAAGAAAAATATCTGGGGCTGATAATAGACGACAAACTTACCTGGAAGGCACATATCGAATATTTGAAAACAAAATTAACCTCAACACTAGGAGCAGTACGAAAAATATCAAAGTGCATACCGAAAAAAATTAGTACTATAATCTATAACTCTTTGGTAAAATCACACTTTGAATATTTGATTGAAGTATGGGGTTCAGCGGCTAAAACCTATTTAGATCCACTCCAAAGAGTACAAAACAAAATTATTAAAACATTATTTCACTATCACTACCTAACACCAACAAATACACTATATAAAAAAACTGAATTATTAAATTTAAAACAACTTTACACATACAGAACTTGTATACTAATTAGAAATATTACATCACATAACATTGTCACAAACATTAATTTACCAAAAAAACTATATACACGAAACTTTAGACACAAAAAAGACCTCGAATTGACACGTCCGCGTACCAACTACGGTAAGAAGACGATATTGTTCGAGGGGGCACAGCTGTACAATAAAATCCCAAAAGATGTCAAGGAGTGTAGCAGTATGGCTGTATTCAGAAAAAAAATTGAAAGCACACGTCTTACAAATAGTTTAAGCGTCCAGACTAGCCCAGAGGCTATTTAAATGTTACAATTAATAAAAATGTATATAACTCATTTTAAGTGAACTGAATGTTCTTATGAGAAATAAAGTTCTTTAAACCTATATAAATTTTGTTCTATTCGGTATTAGTTAAATTAAAAGGATATATAAAAAAAGATCTTATAGTATTTTTTAATAACTTTATAATCATATGTAACTTAGTTTGAACCAATACTTTGTTTCGCGGAACAGGTTAACAATAGTATAAAATGTGAATATAAAATTTGAAAAATAAAATAAAATAAATAACTTTTAATTGTTTCGTAATTTTCTTTTAAAGATAACACCCTACTACTAACATTACATACAAGGCATATCTTCTCAATTAGTTCAGTTAAATACGGCAATACGAAAGATACATTTAAAAAGTATTATCTAATCCCGAGCTAAAGAGGACAATTTTCCACTTGAAAGCGCTTCTTGAGTAGCAAAGCAAATAAGCATCTGTGGATTGGAGTAGGGTTCGGCAGAATACTAAAACGATTTAATAATGTTGTGAATGTTGTGAATGTTACTACATAAAGTAAAATTTAAGTTTAAGTGTATTGTATAATTGTGTATATTGTATAACGCTATCTCCGGATAGTTAGAATGTTCCCAAATTTCATAAGCATATAATAAAATTTATTTTCAACATACAGAACCCTCAAATAATACAAATAGGCAGAGATTAGACAGTCACTTAGCTTAATGCAGGAACGCAGTTACTAATGCAGAATTTAGATTTAGCTCACGTATGTGATTTTTATTTTGATGTTGACTAAATAATTTTTTTAATATATAATATATTTTTTTTGTTTTTACAGACACTGATCTGCGGTGTGCGTGTGCGTGTGCGTGTGCGTGTGCGTGTGAGTGTGAGTGTGCCTGTGCGTGTGCGTGTGCGTGTGCGTGTGCGTGTGCGTGTGCGTGTGCGTGTGCGTGTGCGTGTGCGTGTGCGTGTGCGTGTGCGTGTGCGTGTGCGTGTGCGTGTGCGTGTGCGTGTGCGTGTGCGTGTGCGTGTGCGTGTGCGTGTGCGTGTGCGTGTGCGTGTGCGTGTGCGTGTGCGTGTGCGTGTGCGTGTACGTGTACGTGTACGTGTACGTGTACGTGTACGTGTACGTGTACGTGTACGTGTACGTGTACGTGTACGTGTACGTGTACGTGTACGTGTACGTGTACGTGTGCGTGTGCGTGTTCAATGCTGCATTAAAATTTATAAAAGGCGAAAATAACATAATTGTTAAGGTACTTTATGTATAAACATTAATTATTTTAATTTTGTACATTGTTTAACCAATGTCCATGTCCATGTCCTGTCCATGATTGTTATTTTAACTTTTGATGTAAAATATTCCGTTTATAGAAGTTTTATTAATATTTGCTCGAAATATAACAATGATGTTAATTACGTGTTATGTGAAGAATTCTTGAAAAAAGACTCAAAATACGTCATAAATATTATTAATCTAGAAAACTTGAAGAAAATAATCATGTTGTATGAAATTAGTTTTTATTTTAAATTTTCGTCGATGAATGATATATGTTCCGTTTTGTAAACGGAATTACCTTTTTATGCAAAGTCATTATGATTGTAAATTTTAAGACATCACTGGTCCTAATATATCTCCTAATAGCCACTAGTAGGTATAATACACTGTAAATAATACAAATATAATATTATTTTTAAGCAGTTGAGGTAAACTTACGCATATTTTTTAAATGTCAATTATTTGTTGTATATTTCATGCCAAGTATTAAACTAAGATACCTGTTATAAAATTTAAAATTATGATGCTATTTAGCGATAAAATCATCGTATAAATTATCAATGCTTCATATGTTTCTATGCTATATAGAGACCACCATTTTGTTCTTTTACCTGAACATCTCGTCACAATGTTTGTTACATGACCTCTGTGATGTCACGTTCAGGACACACGTTCAGATGACACGTTCAGATCACGACACAATAAGCCTCATGTACGAATATCAAAGTTATAGAATAAATAAAATTACTATAAAATATGTTAAAATGGTGTCGAAATAATCGAAATACTAATGAAGTCTGCAGTATGTACACAGTTTTGTATTGACACTCTCGTATTGTAATTATCTGCATATATTGTACGTATCAACCAGTATTGTTTTCATAAAATGAATTACTGGTTTTTATTTTATATGTAGATCAGTTGATTTCGTCATTTACATTTATATTTGAACTATATAGTTTATTACATTATTGTCAATATAATATTACATCAATAGCGAGGTGTAACCTGGTTATTTAATTTTTGGTGTAGTAGATGTATTTACAGTAGAAAAAGAGATATAAATGCATTATCTATATTTAAAATGTTTTCCTTTTTTTAAACACCAAAGTAGGCATTGCAATCTATAAACAATTTATGGCTGAATCCACAATTTTTATTACTAATGTTTTACTTCACTTGTAACGGTGAAATAGCTAATAGTACTAAAATAGCTGACAAGCCATAAAAATGCTAACTTTATAAAATTCAAACATTCAACAGGCAAAGGTAAATTAATCCGACTTAAAATAAAAATAATTAATTTTAAATTACACCGTTATTCGTTTGTATGTTAATTATGGAAGCAGCATATTATTATTATAAACTACAAGTGATTCATCGATACACGATAAATAAGAAATCTGAAAAAGAGCAGACTTCATTGATAGAAAAAAAAAAGTAATAGATTCTATTTCTAAACGAACATATCAACTACAGTAAAGATTATTTAAATATTAATATATTACATTTATTATCCGAACTAGAATTATTAGAACTATTTAATAAAGTCTCCAGTCTATCTGTAAAACAAATAGAATGAAACAAACAAACAAAAAAAAAATACAAACAAAAAAATGTGAATGTGCTCGAAACGTTGCACAAATTGCATTTTTGATTTTATTTTATTAGATTGATCAAGGCAAGTTGGCAACGTTCCGAACACATTCACATTTTTTGTGTTTGTTTGCGTTTGTGAATAAAAATGTTCGTGGTTTTTTTCGTCGCAAAATTCATATCAGGAGTTTTGTCAATGGATTCGCTTTCGTCACTCGGTATTTACTTCGTTGAGAAGTTTTTGTTTTGATATCTTATACGCCATATAACGCATGTCCAGCAACAGTGAAGGTGACAATGGGAAATATTGTGAAAAGTAAATAATTTATATTGACGCGTTTTACATATTTTATTAATAAATAATAGTTAGGAATACAAATGTTTTTGTTAAGACGCTTACAAAGTGCTATCAAAAAATTAATTTAAAACACAAAAGATTTTATTGTGTTATTTCTTATATACTTCTTATTTATATTTCCATCCATAAAAATGTATTGAATAATCTTTTAAATAAGAATGTATTAAATTATTAACTGAACTATTCAGGTTCAGGTTTCGAGGAAGTTCTTAAAGTTTAAAACCTATTTAATATATGTCCATCAAAATTAATTTCATTTACATATTAGTAAATAAATAAGTGTTGAAAATGTAAAAGTAAAATAAAAATTGAATATCAAAGCTAAAAATTAAACGTTTTTAACATTTTAAGCGCTAATCACTAGAAAAAGCGCTTTAGAAAAAGAAATTTAAACAAAATCGCTCTGATTACGACCAAGTCAATGATTCAGCAGAATTCGTTAAATCATTTGTAACGTAATTTACTGGTAAAAATATTTTTATAATTTATAGACTTGTAAATTAGTGAATAAATGTTACTTAACTTTATTTAAAGTAATATCTCTTAAATTCCAATGAAGGCTTTGGATCATTAGTGTTTAATAAAACAAGCCGATGCGACTGACTTTATCTAAAATATAACTACCATGTCACTTAAAATAGATATACTTTTTACCACCATAAACACAGTCTGTTAACCATCTAATCTAATCTTATGTTAAATAAAAATATAACATATTTAATTTATTTCATTTCAGACTTTATCTCAGTAATTAATTTACTAGACTAATATTTTTTGTCTATTTAGTGAAATTTATTATTTTTATCATTTACATTGTGTCAATGAAACCGCATTTTGTATATCCTCTTAAAGATGATTATGATTTAATACAAAGAAATATCATTCTTAAATCTTTTTACAATCTATATTTCGTTTGTTATGTGCCTGAGCTTTACCTTCTAAAGTTTATTATCGGTCGGGGAGTTCCCCCGACAGTAACAAACGACTAACTGTACTGAATGCTCTGTAAGTGTAAACGATAATAGCATTTAAGTGGAGAATGTTAACAAGCCATATTAGCTAGAACTTGATATGTTATCCCCATTTTTGCGCTGACATTATTTAAGCTACACTATATTCTGACAATATTTTGAAAAAATATTAATTTTTAATTAAAAATAACTGTATAATTAATATGTTTTATAAAATATGTCATGTTTTAATATTAAAGAAATAAACTAAATGAAGTTACTAAACGTGATGTATATTAATGATTGCCACCTCGGCCATTTGTAAACCGTCAGTCTGCTGTGTCGTGAGCTGTGGGTACACTGCCGGCACACTGACAAACGGTATAGCAATCTATATTGCATATAAGCCTACCTATATAGTATATCTATGAAGAATATTATGAATATAATAACAATAACCACAAAAACATAGTCTTCGCTTTATACTAAAATTAAAAAGGTTTTGTTGGTTTTAACTAAACTGAAATAACTTACAACAAAAAAACGTTCACCGGCTGTTGACACGTGATTGACATGGAGGGCTTCAAAGGAATGTCGAGTTATTTTATCTCATAATTATACAACTGATGAATGACGGACGGACGGACGGTATCTCTACAAGGGCAGCCGGCTCATTAGAGTTCAATAATTCACCTCACGTCCGTTGCGTTCACTAGGATTAGTTTAGAGACAATGTATATATGTTTAATTTATATAACAATAGTATTATAATAATCATAGTAGATCATTATATATCATACAGCATGACAAATCAGCACTGGAAGTTATTATACAACCTCCTAATATAGATTCTATCATTGTAAAGTTATATACTGATTTCTTCTATACGAGATAATTCTTAGAGGGATATTAGTCCATTGTCATGTAAACTGGAAACTTCATTAGGATTTAACACAATAATTGTCTTTTTTTCTGTTCCGAAATAATATGTTACCAAAAGCTACCGAGACATATACTCTGTTTGAAAGAGTTGTAAATGAGGATTAAAGATTATTACTAAATCACTTATTATTTCTTCCCTGAGTTACCAAATGATAGTAAAACATTTACAATCTATAGAGGATATATAGAATTGTCTTAAAATACTGCTATTAACATTCTAACTTCAGATACACTCGTCCTTAGTTTACCTCAGACACCAATCAAACCATTTTAAGTTATATAAAAAAAAGCCACAGCACTTGATGTAATTAAATACTGCAATAGTAGACAAGTGGCTCAGTATACTATGAAGTAGATCTATTCCATGAACCATCAACTTTATTTGTGAATTCCGTATATTTAAGTTTTAAAAAGTTTATCGGTGCAATAAATTAATATTACATGAAACTAATGATTATTTTTATTGTATTTAAGTTTAACCTTGTATTTACCTTTAACTCCTCAAACCACATACCAGGTCTAATAATAGATATATTTAATAACAGTTATTTAGTAATAATACCTTTGTGGAATGATTTTTTTCCATAAATGATGTATTTAAAATTTTTCCCTATTAATTATTTAAAATTACAATTTTACTTATCTTACGAAATTCTAATCAGCGCTAGTTTATTTGCTTTGCTATTTAAAAGCTCTCTCTACGTACGAACTATGTTAATGATTAAAATCATTTTATTTCTCTTTCGTATTTCCTCCCGCTCGGTTATATCTGACGTAGTTGTAAGTTGAAGTAGCAATTACAGGATTGATACTGAACTAATTTTAGTTACGCTCTAGCCTGTGATTAAAATTATCTTTTACTTCTTTTATTTTATGTTTCTTCTTCTAAGCAATTAAATAATTCGAAAACCTTTTAAACAAATATTATTAAATACTTCAGCTAAGTTATTTACTCTTAATGAGTTTGTAAAGGAATTATGAACAAAGAAGCGATCAGTCTGAAGAATTAATAAAACAAATAAACTACTGACACTTATTGTTACATTTATAAAAACATATGTACATTTATTTATTAAATAAATAAGGCTGGTATATAGGTACAAGGGAACTTCCCGGCCCTTCGGGCCAGGAAGGGTCAAAGGGTGCGTATGAGGTTGGCACCTACCCTATTTTGTAGCCTGATTCAATAGCTTTTTTTTTATGTATTACACATTATTGTGTGATTTGTGGGTGGTAAGTGATGCGCGTGCATACAGAGTCAATTAGCTCATTATTATATAGTAAGGATATATGGTAATTTAGTTTTTAAAAGGGTATGTTTTACAAAATAATATGTCTTAAAAAAAGTCACTTGGAATTATTTCAATAACAATATCACTAATAGGAGTTAAAATTAACAAAATTGGCTACTTTCTTCTATGGTTATAGTAACGGTAACTTACTACTTTATAAAAATAATATCACAATTTGTAAAGCTCTGAAACGTACAAACATATAAGGCTGTCAAAGTTATTTATGTATTTAAAAGCTTTCACGTGACTCCATCGGACCAAACATCTCTCTGTTTCTTCAAAGCTCCATGTTACAGCTGACGATACGTTGCAAACGATGTCCTAAATATAGATTTTATCAAATAGATAAGTTGTATTTGATTCATATTTTCAACCATTTATCATACTTCCGGTAAGCATGAAAGCAAATATGTAGTGTATTTTTATAGAAATGTTATGTTTTAAGATCTAAATAGTAAATAAACGAAGTAATTAGCGTTTTTATATATTTTAATAATGAAGTCCGATATTTCTTTATAAAAACAGTTTTAATTCCAATTATATGATAGAGAAAAATTATAACAAGTCACTGTGGAAACATATTCCGTGGAAACCGTAATTTAGTTAAATAAAATTAATAAAACAATTAATTAATAAAAACTAAAATTAATAAAACAATTATTAACACCCACACTAATACGAACTAACTGAACTGAACTAGGAAAATACATTATAAATATAAACTAATTACTTAAAATAATTTTAGAGCTTACTAGCATTGAGAACATTTCAATATCTTGAGGATAAAAAAATACCTAAAAGCTAAGAGTGAAGCAGAATAAGAATCCTAAACGGAAAAACATTTTGATACTAAATGATAAGATTTACAAAAGATTAACATTAATGAAAAAAAAACATAAGCGGAGAAAAAACGCTATGTAGAAAATCCCGACGAGTCCATATTAAGGCAATCCATAAAGGGGATTGTGAGGATTGGTGCGACTTCATGATAATCTTTTTTTGTGGAGATTTTTTATCTTTGTAACTTAAAGCTTAAACGATTTATTATTTTAGGATCTTTTAACAGATTTTTCCTTTTATAGTGAAGTATTCACTATAAAAGGAAAAATCTGTTACCCATGTCGGCCGATGAAAGAAAACCGCTTGAAAGATTAGAAACAATATCCAACTGGAATGGATCATTTCAGAAAATGGGGGGATACCTCACATCTCATATATGAAATGTTCGTATGATTTTTTTCGAATGTCAGTTGCACTGGGTTTTAAGTGTCAATGATGGTAACCACCAGGTAAATCATGAGAAGGTAACCATACGCTCTTTTCTCTTCTGCTTATATCATATATTACAATTAGTTAATAATACTATATAATCTTTTAATGTTGCTTATTTTTTGTAAAAACTAATTAAATATGCGAAAAACTTTTGAAAAGTGGTAAAAATGGTAAAAATAAAATAATGTCTTATTTCCTGGTAAATTCAGTTTTATTTGTTCTAAGAGTATTTAAGCAAGAGATAACAAAACATGAAAGCGAACAAACAATCCTTGAATACTTTAATCCAATAATAAATGCTATCCGAGACTCGTTGAATGCACTGAGAGACGGTTGTTTAAACGATTTGTTAGTTCCTGTAATATCATACATTCAGTCCAATGTTTTATTTTACCAGATGGTATATCTTTGATTTTATATCATTCTAAAAGCTTAGACAAAAGATTATAAAATTTTTCTTAGTTTATTGTAGGTTCTAAGTTGTAAAGTCTATTTCTCCTCATTTACGAGTAAGTTATTGTTTAAATATAACGCAATATATAATATATAATATA
The DNA here is from genome assembly GCA_918358695.1 of Melinaea menophilus ssp. n. AW-2005. NCBI lineage: Eukaryota > Metazoa > Arthropoda > Insecta > Lepidoptera > Nymphalidae > Melinaea > Melinaea menophilus. The sequence goes on along the minus strand of OU911054.1, from coordinate 10,992,597 downwards.
TATAAATCAATACTACATGTATTGAAATAACTATATTTTTAACTAAAAAGTTATCGTTTTGAAACCGGTCTTATGAAAGTTCAGTGAGTATGAGACCGTATATTGTGTATGTAAAAGAGCGTTGTCCAAAAATATTTGTACTAGTTCAATTGACAAGTGTCGGTTGCTAATATCAAGTATGTCTATCATCATTTATTATTACTTACAATATAAGCTTAAGTTCTAAGCAGTTCTAAGCTTAAGCTGAAACTTTAATAACTAATTTCCACACTCCCTAGCGCATGGTTTGTCTGCCTCCTCTGAATCACATTCAATTTAGACTTTTCCACTATTGTATTTTGCAGACGAATGTCAGTTAATTACTTTGTACATTAAAAAACATCTTCAATATGTCGAGTCGAATATAAGATATCGAACCTCCCACTACTTCATAATGAAAATTCAGACATACTGTTACTAGAGAGTAATGATACAACTCTGCAAGAACAAACATTAAATTTAGGACTCAGCAGTGTAATAGCGTTTAAATGAATGTAATAATATCATAGTATTATTAATATTATTTCACGTGTATAAGAAATAAAATACTAATGGATTCGAGGAAATGAGTTCTCAAAGGTTTCTCAAAGGCCTTAAAAGAATTTTAACTTTAACCTTTCCCCTGTACATAAAAACACTTGAGGATCACACACATATATTATATTTAACCTTGTGTATAATATTTCAAGGTCAATCATACTCTGTAACTAATTTATTTTATAATAAAATAGTTTTTATCATAAGTTTATATAATTAAGTTAAAGAAAGAAAACATTTATTGAAAGCATCTTCAGTAAAACTTATAAACTTTACCTCAATTGTATTAAATACATAATTTTGAAACAAAACAAATATTCATTTTGTTTTTGCGTTTTTCATCAATAAAAGATACATTTTTATAATTTACATTTCATCTCCATGTCTCCGCTAATAATGAAATAAAAGTAAAAGTTTCATAAACATTACCATAATACTCCAAATATATTATAAGTCCTAATCCGATCTCGGTCAGCGGATCTGTGAACACCACAATGGACGGTACAGAGTTTTATCCTTTAATGTTACAAAAACACACAGAATATACATTCGTTTTAACAAAACAAAAGATTAAAACAATATTAAGTATACAAATGTGAGATGAATAGATTGTTTATCAATTATCAGTGATGCAGGAAGAGCTTAGTAAGACTAGATGGATAATTCATGATTACGATGTTTGATATAGAATTAAATGTAACAAAATTAAAGTCAAATAAATTATACTTTTACTAAGTATTTATTTATTATATCTTTGGAATACTAGCTGTTACTTTCACAGATGTTTTATATTCTCTTATGACACGAAATGCATTTCTGAATATAAACTACATATTGGTGGTTACCAATAATCGGAAAAGATTTATTTACTTGTAGAAAACAGTAAAAGAATAATAGTATTTTTTTAGGTTATCCTTAAGAATTCAAATAAGTACCTTTTAGAATAATGTTTATATTTTTAGGAATTTTCTACGTCATACCAATACATTTAAAGACACTCTTCAGGTCATCTTGGTGTAACACGAAGGACAGAAGGAGGAGACGCTCATGATATTTTTAAAAGTTACTAATAATAATCACATAAACAAATATAGATAAAGAAATGATAATATCTATGTCTATGTATCTTAACGCTATTCCACCTACAGTTACTCCAATATAACTATTTTTATTTTAAAAATAAATGCACATTTAGTATTTACGGTCTTATTTTCCAGTAGTTTGAAAGAACTGACAAAAATGAAGTACAAACATTGAGCGCTCCTGCACTCCACAGAGACGGTCTATATAAGGGTAGTTTACACACTCATTTTTTTTTTTTATCAATAAATTGAACAAATATTTTTGGTATTAGAAAAAAATTATCTCTCTCTCAGTCTCATATACTTTGTTTTATTTGTCTTGGCCAAAATAACATTTGATTCATGATTAGGCTTAAAAAAAGTTTTTGTATTTGGGCAAGAAAGTTCTATAGATTCGTAGTTCAAAATCGGATACTAGGTGTTATGTAATATGTTCATATTTTTGTATTTTATTCAATGTATAACAAGCCTTAGGAACATTCAAAATAGAGAGCTTGAAAAAAGTAACAAACTTCATGTTTCAATAAACGTCTAAATAAATTAACTTTCAGTGAAATATCATTTAGCTTTGTATTTTTTATTCCATATATAACTTGTTTAGTTTTCAATTCCTATTGCTTTTGACATTACATTCTCTTCAAACATTTACACACGACATATTGGGACCCATATTTGTTAATTTAATTTTAAATAAGCTTAAAAACGCTGAATCTACCTTATAACATACGATTATAATTATGATGTACTCCAAACTGGAGTAGAGCACCGTGATGGGTTGTACTCCGCACGCTTTCGGTAATTACAATCAAACCCTCCGCCCAATAATGCCTACACTAAACTAAACTAAAATACAATCTCTTAGCCATTCAGCGATTAATAAATATACCTTATAAATCACTTAAAAATCTTTTCATACTTAAAGTAACTAGTAACTTTTAAAAATATAAAGGTCTTGTAAATGTCTTTTACTAAATATACTATGACTTTACTCTTGGTGTTATGCTACGACACCATAGTTATTTTATTACATTTTAAGCACTTATTGTCCGGTGCTAATATGTAAATGGGTTAAAGCGGTTGAAAGCGCTTTGTGGACAAGATTATAATTACATTAACAGTAATCTGAACATATTGTATGTTATAGTATAATATAAAAATATATTAGGTCTACAACTTTGCTCCTGCCGTTTTCCAAAAGATGGCGCTAGTAGCCAGTAAAAGTTCAAATAAATAAATCACAGTTGTTTTCCATCAGTTTTGACATCTATAAATATAACCTTACATCGATATAAGTTAATTTTTGCTTGCGTCATATAGTTACACTTAATTAAATATGTCAACTTATAAACCGAATTCACGTCATTTGCGGGAGATTTTACTTTTTCATTTCAACATGAAAAAATCGGCGACTGAGGCTCATCGGGTTATTTCAAGTACTTATGGTGATGATACTATTAGTGAAAGAACGTGTCGCGAGTGGTTCCAGCGCTTTAAAAGCGGTGATTTTGTTGTTGAAGATCGGCATAGCAGTGGCAGAGAAAAAACTTTTGAAGATGATGAACTGGAGACTTTACTTAATGAAGACTCGTGCCAAACTCAAGAACAGCTAGCAAAATCATTGGGATTAACTCAGCAAGCAGTATCAAAACGCCTGGAACAGCTGGGGATGATCCAAAAACAAGGATACTGGGTACCGTATTATTTGAAACCAAGAGATGTTGAGCGACGTTTATTTGCTTGTGAACAGCTGCTTGAAAGACAAAAACGAAAACGATTTCTTCATCGTATTGTTACTGGGGATGAAAAATGGGTGCACTACGACAACCCTAAGCGACGCACATCATGGGAATTGCCCGGCCACACTCCTACGGTGACACCTCGACAGAATATTCACGGATCCAAGGTCATGTTGTGTATTTGGTGGGATCAGCTTGGCGTAGTTTATTATGAGCTGCTAAAACCTTCTGAAAAAATTACTGGTGCACTTTATCGAACGCAATTAATGCGTTTTTGAGTCGGGCATTAAAAGCAAAACGGCCGCAATACGCTGATAGACACGAAAAAGTAATTTTGCAACACGACAATGCTCGACCTCACGTGGCGAAAGTAGTCAAGACGTACCTCGAAACACTGAAATGGGAAATTCTACCTCACCCGCCATACTCTCCAGATGTTGCTCCATCTGATTACCATTTATTTAGGTCGATGGCATACGGCCTGGAGGGCCAGTGCTTCGATTCTTTTGAAAAAGTGTAAGAATGGATCGATTCTTGGATCTTATCAAAGGATGAAGAATTTTTCCGACGCGGGATTCGTTTGTTGCCTGAAAGATGGGCCAAAGTAGTGGAAAGTGACGGACAATACTTTGAAACATAAATAAGATACCATTTTTTTAAATATAATTTTTAAAATTAAAAAAAAAGCGGCGGGAGCAAAGTTGTAGACCTAATAATTAAAAGGATAGTTGACTCATGTATTAATTTTAATGTTAACATGCAATATAAAAAAAAAAAAAAAAGTTTTTTTTATGCTTTATTAATATAAAAATCAGACCAAGAGCAATGAGAATTTTACAAATTGAAGCTACTAATTTTCCTGTAATGGATAAGTCCAAACTAAAGAATTAATAACAGTTCTAAACCATTATCATCTTCCTGCCCTTATCCCACTTTTGGGGTCGGCACAGTATGTTTTTTCCTTCCATACTCTCCTGTTACTCGTCATCTCTGTACACACTCCCTTCTTCTCCATATCGTCTTTTACGCAGTTCATCCATCTTTTCTTCAGCCGTCCTCTACCTGTCCATCCCTCCACTACCATACCCAGCACTCTTTTGGTCACATGCCTTTCATCTTTCCTCATAACATGCCCATACATGACAGACGGCTACCTCTATTTTTTTCTGTCAAGGGCGCTACTCCCAAGCTTCTCCTAATATATTCATTTCTTATTCTATATCTCTTCTTGTCACCCCACACATCCATCTTAACATTCGCATCTCGGTCACATGCAAATGACAGTTCTAAATATACCTGAATATTGATGTTAGCCAACTTTCAATAATCTAAATAAACTTTAAATAAGGCCGTAGATAATATTATCTTAATTTTACTGTCATTAGAAAAAGTGACTAATCCATTATTTATAAATTTATATATTTACATCGCTATTTTGATACTCTATTTTGGTTTGATTTTCTTTAGAACTTTAAAAGGTCTTCATGACATTGTCATTCAAGTACACATTTTCAAAATTTTCGTTTGTTTTAAATGTAATAGTTCTTAAGGTTAATATTGTTGTTTATATTTTATCTCCAAATATTTTTCATCGATGTATTAATAGGACTTGTACGGGACATCATCAAAAGATTTCAACTTGGAAAAACATTATCAAAGATCTTTAATCAAAGACAAAAGACATTGAAATTAAATCCAGCTTTAACGCTCTTTGTTTTAGTTTCATTTGAAAAGATGGGTTTTGAAAGAATTGATTGAAAATATTTTATTGTTGACTTTTTTTTGGCACATATTCTTAAATTAATAATAGTCTGATGGGGTTGATTAAGTATAATATAATATGAAGTATATAAGGCAAAGATATAAGCAAAGTATGTGGTGGCGCCAAAAACACAATTCTAGTAACCTTCGACACGCTCATAGGGGGGCAGTAAATTGTAGAAAAATGTCGCAAGGGTAATAGGAGTAAATAGGAAACCATGCGTGCACTAACCTCAGAATCCAGGCGTAAAATAGCCTGTATACAATGATAATTAGGTATAATAATAAGTAACAAAAATATAAGCGTAAATAAGTAATACAAATAGGTTAATTAAAAAAAAAATCCAATAAGGTCGACGGCGCGTAACGGTTAAAGTTTAAACACGCAGACTAGTTCTACAGACGTTCAATAACACTCGCGGTCACGATATGGTACTACCACTTAATAGTTAGAGACAATGTCTCTTCATCATTCTGTAGTGCGATACTCAAAGATCGGGTGGTAAGTTGGGATTATACTAATACTTGAATGACCGGGCGTCGTAATTGGCGATGGTGTGCACGATTTAAGGAAGAGTGAAGGAAATGGATTGCGATGTCACATATAACTGACTCATTCACTATCATGAATAGAAAGCCACAAGGTGGCGTTACCAGTACATAAGCAAAGTATATAAAATATACATCTTACTTTAACATACATAGCAAACGCATGAAACGACTTAATAACCCTTATGAATATTCTGCTAATTCCTACCATTATAGTGAAACTGGAATAATCCAAATAAAATTAACCCAAAGGCATACAAATTTGGACAAGAAGGAAGCCCGATAAATCTCGGTTCGTAGAATATTAACGAGAACGGGTACTATTAGTGCATACTCGTATGTGAACTGACCGCGGTGTGTTATGTTTAATACTTCTTTAGTTGTATTACATTCTATACGACGGATGGACGTAAAAGGAAATAAATAAATCAGGTAATGTAAATATATTGTACATAACTAACAAAAAAAGAAACTTAGGATTTTAGTTCCAATGGATGATGAATAAAGATGAATATAATATATATAATTTTACCATTTCCTCCCGTGATGTCGTACGGGGGGACAGAGGGATCGCTTTACCTGAGGATAGACAGCAGTATCCTCTGCGTACTGTAACAAGCCAACAAGCCTGCCAAGCGTGGCAGGTTGTGGCATATTCCCTCAAGGATCGCGATCTTTGAGGGAGTCTTATACCTCGCGGTCGGCGTCTATCAGCTTACATAAAGAAGAAACAAGCAATACTAAGTTTAGTTTATTTTTTCACCTTAGTAAAATCCAAAGTTGGATATGTTTAACAAACAAACAAAAAACAAACTCGAAGTTTTTATGTAACGTAACACAACTAAAAATATAAAATCAATTTAGTCCCAGTTCAAAAAAGTAGTTCAGTACAATCAACCGCCTTACATGAACGTAATGTTAATTAAAAATTCCTTACTTTGAAACTTCGTTTTGAAGCAACGAACGATACATTTATTTTTTGTGCCTTTACAATATTGGCCCGAAGAAAATTGCATTTAACTTTCATGATTTCTATTACTTTTTCACTTTATGCTACTTTACTTATCTGACAATAAACACCATTTAAAAATTTAACTATAAATAGTTACTTAATGTTAGTGCTAAAACAGGCACTTCGTACTTCATCTTACACTGACGGGGTTCAGTGCATGTGTCCAGTTAAAACTAGATATATAACCTTAGATAAAGACTAGTTCAAGGATTTGGAATATCCTTCAGTTAAGTCATAAACGTATCATATGATAAATTACAGTAGACTTCGAACACTTCATATGGGGACGTTTTATATCTGACATGTTGAAATAACAGGAATCGACATATTATAAGTCAGTGACTTTCATTATAATCGGTTATCTGCTAAAAAAAATAGTTCTGTTAATGTATTTATTCCTTCACTAATTAGCATTTGTTAAGTCGAGCCTTGAATTGGGGTAATTCAAAATGAATTCAAGACAGCTGTGCCAACTTACATTGGCCGTATGCCAACCGATACAGTGGGGTCTTAGGTACAAATCGCTAGTTGCTATGAGGTTGTAGAGCATATTCATTTGCACATTAAGTGTTTTTAAAATAACACAAAAAATATATTTTTTAGATTCCCACAAAAGTTTTGTTATCTGATTTGCCGGAAAATACCTTCTTAACAAAATAATATATATTTATGTTGATTTTGTTTAAAGCCGATAGTATCTAATATTATAGCAAATATTGTTTCTGAATGACGTTCGAATAAAGTTCTTAATTCTAGCAGAATTAAACTACATTTGACATGAGAGGATGTAATATAATAATAATAATTTATTCTCAAATAAGTTTAAAAAGGCACGTAAAATATTAAATCAATAGTTTACAAAATCAATTTTACAATCTAATATTACAACTACAATCACTACAGTTATATCAAAATTTTTCAACAAAGGGCGCTTTTAAAAAAGAAAATCTTCATTTTCTAGGTACATTCGGTAACTATAAACTAATTTTTTAAATATACTACGCTACCAGCACTGATTCGTTGGAAACAGTGTTTTATGTGTAAGCTGAGTAAGATGACTTACTGTTGAGACTTCTAGTAACAAAGTTTCTTGTATGCAAAGTCAGCCAGTTATTTCTTCGACGTCGAACTTTGACGACCAATCCAAACCAAATGACGACAGGAATTTTGTCTTAGTTTCCCTTGAGTTGCCTATAAAACCTGGCATAAAGAAAATGCAGAAATTGTGCGCACCTGAATGCCTTCGAGTCATTAAACTTCACATTAAGGCAGTTTACACCCTGAAGGAGAGAATTTTTAATATAAAAAAAATATAAGTAGAGTAGTGAAATTATTTCCATATTGGGGAGAATTTTAGAGACATACGTACAAATAATAAACACAAAGTACTCGCAGACTCGATGCAATTATCCCTTAAATTACACAAAGCTCCTGGATATTGGTCCCATACCCTTGGCTCGACAGTTATGGTCACTTGTCGATATTGTGACGTCAATGTAAGTTATAAAATAGCAAAAATGTCATGAAATTATAATTATATTCTCTAAACGATAAAAAATATTAAGTCATAAAAACGAATACTATGTTAATATTGATAGGTGTATGTACGAGCATCGCAAGTTCTAAAACATCCTTCCATAGAATCTGAAAATTATTGATTTATCTAATGAAATCAATCATAATAGTGTAGTACATATACAATAGCAATTACTTTACAAACTTTAAAATGTAACTGAAAAAGAAAACTGTGTGTTTTAATAATTCTCTAAACAAAATAAAAAATTCAAGTCGGGCTCAGTTCACTTCTACTCGTACAGCTGCTAAACCTTGAAGTTTGCAGAGATGGCTGTCTCTCGTGATTCTGGAATACAACAACAGCATCTTATAGTAGGCGAAACTAAAGCAAGGAACCATCCAGCTAGAATAAATAATGTTATTTTCTCTTAAATATTGTTTTCTATTATCAATCAATTATCAATTTAGTTAAAAGCTATTTCTTAATACATACTATTTATAACAGTTTTATGTTTATCTCAATTCTATTAAACTAACTCGCTTTGTTTATAAAAGCTGTGAAAAAGTTTAAGGGCTGTTCAATTTGTTGGAAAAGGCACTTTAATATTAAAGTGTACGATTTCAAATATGTATATTAACGCGTTGCTAAAGCGCAAACTATCGGTATGAGGAAAATCTCATCCCGACGACTCCATATTAAGGCAATCTCTGAAAAGGATTACGAGAATTGATGCGACTTCAGGATAGTCTATTTTTGTGGAGATTTCTTATCTTTACGCGATAATTTTCTTAGGATCTCTAAGTAGTGTTATTTGTTACACTGGCTCCACACTGCAAATCCAGCTACGCATCTTTTATGGGCGCCGGTATCACCTGCTAACAGGAATACATTTGTCTACTGATTATATTATATATGTTACTTATACCGGTTACTGTGAGTGATAAAATAAATCAAAAACCTAGTTACCTTGTAAATGCAGAATTAACGTTGCTAGAATTATTTTAGTATGTAATAGCAAACATAACGGGCAATCTTTTAAACATTTACTCGGATAATAAATGTTTGCTCGAGACTCGTCGGAAGCACTGAGAGACGGTTGTTTGAACGTTTTGTTAGTTCAGTTACATCATTCATTGAAATATTTTGCTCAATGCACTGGATAAATGTTTGTTATTATATATTGTATTGTTCTGCCAAATATTAGTTTGTAAGTAATTACGTTTATTCTTTGTCATTTAAGTTATCGTTTAACCAATTCTTTCTTTTTTTAGCAATTATTTCCTTTTCATTCATTCATATCATTCATTCACTTTATATAAGAGTGTTGAATTGCCGAATCTTGGTTGCTTAGTAAGAAAATTGCGTCATTTACAAGAATAATCGTCAGTTCTCAGCTGAATTTGAAATTATAATAAGTAATGCCGGCACAGCTTCATTATATCTCTGTACTTAGTACTGTTGTGCTTAGTACTGTCCGGCTTCTAAACTCCAAAAAGTAAAATGTTGGTTGGATTTAAAGAGACAGATACTGGATCAATCTACTCGTATGTCAGAATCGCCTTATTTATATGTAACAAGCTTGAGAAGCTTCATCACGACATATTTAAACACGCTGCAATCAGTTTGTATGCGGTGCTCTAACGACTACACGGATATCAGGATTATGGAGGTGACTACTTTTATTAAAATTGCAGATTTATTTTACAAATTAATATAAAAATAATAAGCAATACATTAAGATTTAACAATCGTCATCGCCATGTTGACTTTATCGAGTTGAAGTTAATGGAATGTATATACACAGTTACATACAGAAGTTAAAGTAATGTATATACACAGCTTATGTTTTTTTAGAATTTTTACCTCAGTTTCTCTATCTGGTACAATATTTTATGTCTTACAAACATAAACCACAGTAGTTTAGTCTATCTAGTTACTCCAGCTCCGTATCAGATACACTTCTTTGTACGCGTTTAGCGATGGTAGTATGTGCACGGAAGATGTGAAGAAGCACTAAGACTAAGAAAAAAAAAATAGCTGTATTAGCTCTAATTCGTAGTTAAAATTAAAATTGTGTTCATTGTCCAATAAATAAAATAAAATAAGTCAAAACAATTATAATAAAAGTCATAAAAGTTATAATACAAATCCTAAGAGTGAAATGGAATTTTCTTCGAGCTAATATTGAAAATGCACACAAAATAAATTTATTGCTCGCTCGCTTCAAAGCGACGTTTCAAAGTATAGAATTTATAATTAAAATTGTTCAGGTACTGCCGTTTATTTCGTAATTTTTTATATAGACATATAATTAATAAAAATTTTCAACTTAAGATTACCGGAAATATCTGTAGTTTCAAAGACATTCCTTAAGGGCACTCTTTAGTACCGCAGGGTAAGGGTTCATTAAGCCTATAATATAGATAAGGAGGGAAGATTGATTATTGATTAGGCTGTTCTTAATTCTCGATTAATTAAAAACAATCTAAACTGTCCTCTCATTTGTATTATATTTTTCATGAAAAATTCAGTAGAATATTTTTCATTTTATCTAAATAAACTCTCTTTATAAATAAAATATACAAATATACTTATATACATTACTGACTACACACTACAACTACAGATTTGTTTCCAAACGTCTAAAAACTAACATTATAATACAATATAATTTACCTACTTTTGATCAATGGAATACCCTTACATTACATAATTTAGTTATTTCCTTTTGAGTTCATCCTTCGTATAAAATACACTTTCAACCATGTAACCAAAACCGGGGATAGGTTTACGTATGCCTTAATAGTACCACTCATGAATATTCTACGTCCCGAGATTTATTGAAGCCGGATTTCCTTCTCGTCCCAAGTTTATGTACCTTTGAGTAATTATATTTGGATTATGCCATTTAGTCTAATAATAGGAGTTAGCGCATCCTTATTGATAAGGTAATTAAACCATTTTAGATCAGGTACTTGGTACAGTCGCTTTGTATCTTAAAAAACTTATAATAATTTCTTGTATATTTAAATACCACTGTTATTAACACAAAATGTATGCTACTGTCACTCTTGGTATCTCTCTACTATATTAATTTTCTAGTAAGATATCGTTACTTACTTTTACACGTTGATACATGTGCTTTTAAATAACAAACTTTTATTGCACTTAGAGATAGAATTCTTACAAAATCTACGGTTAGCGCCGTTAATATCTTTAACTGAACTACTATACAAAAGTTTTGGTTCATACGTTCAAGATTTATATCCGAATGTTGAAGAGTGAGAACTGTCCTTCTATGTACGAGTATATAGATAATATATGAGGAGTGCAGGTTATTGAGGTTATAAAGCTTCACAGTAAATATGGTAAAAGTTATTTCAACAACACATTAAGTATCTTATAGTATCTGAAGAGTAACAACTGTGAAATACATTGTTGAGTTGTGAGATTGTGAGTTGAATATTACAAGACATTTTTTATATTTTATGTGATAAAAATTGCAATGTAATGTGATAAATGATTTAGGAAATTAATTTATAAAAATCAAAATACTAAAAAATAATAGTTTTAAACATTTTCAAAAGAATATTAAGTATATGTATATTATAATAGAATAACTCAGTATTTGAGGCAAATCTCTCTTTAAATAAAACGAGTAAGCACAAAGGAGCAAACCAAAATTTTATATCAGGACCGCCTTCTACTACTGAAGTATGCAATAGAATGAGCATTTTTCAAACTGAACTGAAGATAGCTGTCAAATGACGGCTTTTCATAGAGAAAACTCAAGGGAGTTGGGAAAGAAAACTTTGTAATGTTGGTAAGTTTGTTATATTCTTCATCTTTACTATAAATGAGTAACTTCGGCAAATCTGTGCAGTAAATATATTATAAAAATTCATAAATATATATATTATTATAATAAATAATAACAATAATAACAACTTAAACCTAACCTCTAAACAATTCTTAGTACGCGTATGTTTCAGGATGCAGATGTGTCTAATAATACTTTTAGCTCAATTTGATAATATTTATGTTAATAGCAGGTATCACATACAATAATTAGGATAACAAAAGTATTTCCCGATATCGGAAGCTCGTTAAAGATTTTGTTACTGGTAGTTGCAGTAACTATTGAAACATCTCGGATAATTTTCTACTATGTTAGAGGAACTCAACTTAGAGACTATATGTTAATTACTTTACAATTATTGATATCTGAATAACAGAAGTAATTATAGAAAGAAAATCCTATTAACCTTCTGGTGCTTAAATCAGGTATCATCAGCTCCCCAAATTTGGTAGACGAAGTAAGAATTTTAACTAGAGTGCCCTGCTGTCCAACACCTGAATTTTAGACGTTATAGATAAATATCAAACATTTAGGGGTAATTTATAATTCTCATTAGAAGACTATAATCAGTATTATTATAATATACGAGATTATGATCAAGTTCATGTCTTAATCGGTGACTATCGAAGTAACTTGAAACCGTTTTTGATTTATTGGATGGCTTATACGGTTTATTTGATTTAGAAACTTCGGAGTCGCTCCCAACTTCAGTTAATACACATTTTTTGATTAGTTTCTTTGTTTCTAGTTTGTTATGTTTTTGTAGATTTGCGGAAAAACACCCAAATAGACCTTAAAGTATAAAAATGGTAACAGTAAATTGTCCTTCAGTAGTAACAAGGATTTATGATAACTTTAAATTTCTACGACATTGACTAATAATATTTGACATAAAACATTATATGTATGTATTTATTTTACAGAAATAAATAGTATTTTATCAATCTATTCTCCTAAAAGAGCACGCAATAATATTTATTAAGATTAGAGTATTAGAAGATATTTTATATTGTTGCTTATTGCTTAGTTGGTGTTATTGTCTAGATTGTTTTTCTTTTTAACTTTTGGGCAAGTTTGTATTGTTAATACAAGTTTGTAAATAAATATTATTTATTCTGACACGCAGGCCCTTATCTTTTTTTGTTATGTTATAACCATTTGGTCGATGCCATATTCGCCCATATTTTATTTTATGAACCACAGTATCAATTACCTAATGCAGAACATGAATATGTCATCACTTAAGTTCAGTCATTATGTTCTCCCGCGACGCGTGCACTCGCTGTATGTGCACTGTAATGAATACTTAAGGTAACGAAAATTTGATTATAATTAATTTAATAGAATATATCTTTACACCGCTTGATAAATATTACTTTTATGAAATAGAATTAAAATTTTTGAAGTACTATGTGATATCCATGCGAGGTCACCAATTTGAAAAAAATCGTATACAAGACAATTCTGATATTATGGATATTGTAGTTTATACAAATAAAGATTAATTAATTATTTAAGAAAGAGATTGAACGTGGACTTCGTAAACGCGAGTCACGTTAAAGTTGTTATCAACTACGGACGGCGCTTCTCCTCGGAAGCTCTTAATTGCTGGCTTCGATCAGTTTTATTTTTCACTGTGTTACGAGTAACAATAGTTTCATGTATACATAACTTTTTTATCAATTGAAGTTTTCTGTACACCATGTTGATGACGCAACAAGTGAATTAGATTTACATCCTAAAATACATACAAAGTGAATTTATACAAAAGCTAGGTTATTGGTATTCATTTTTAATAAAAATGGCTTCTTTTTATTTATATGATCTATTTTTTATTTGTTCTTTACTTCATTTGTTTTATTTAATTAATTTTAGGAAGGTATTTTAGAAAGTGTGGAATAAAAACATCTTGAGGTTTTTTAGAAAACACTACTACGGATTAAATTATAATTACGGATTAAATGGGATATTAGTTGTGTTGATAGTCAGTAGTTGTATTTTAATTAATTTAAAAAATAGAGCGATGTATAATTTTTTTATCAAATTTAATGAAAACTAACGGAATTAAATTATTCAAAACCTAGCATTCAGAAGATATTATTAAAAAGTGATCAACAATCCAATAAAGTTATTTAACTTCAAAAAAATAATTTAAACAATTTCCTTTAAAGTTCCATCGCCGCATGTCTCTCGTCCCAGACTAAAGATCTTTTAAAAAGTTTTTCAAATTTGAAACTCTTACTTACACTTCAATGTCAAATATTTGGAAAGAAATAAAATAAAAACGAGAATATTATTATTTAAAATGAAAAATAGATCCGGGTTATAGTTTTTATAACGTAATGCAAATTTGACCGAATTATTCAAATCGCTGTGGTCTTTTTAAAACACAAACAAAATGAAACCAAAATGGAGTACCGAAATTGCTATGAATATATTAACAGTAAAATATTTATGATATCGTTTTCGTACAAAGTTTGAAAACGTCACATCCAGGTCTTTTGAGATCTGTAATGTATCCTTTCGCTTAAATATTAATTTAAAGAGAAAACAACTGATTTATTTTAAGCAACTTTTTATAGTTCTATAAACTGTATTCTTTAAAAGAATAACAAGTATAGTAAGCTTAAAACCAAAAACATAAAAAAGGAAAAGTCCAGCACATTTACGGATTGGTGTTATAAATAAATACAAAGTTATATAAACTTTTACTTTACAGGAATCTATTTATTCTCTATTTTGAATTTCGCTTACTTGTTGTTATGTACTAAATACCCAGAAATTAATTTGCCATCACAATTAAGAATTCATGTTATTTGGAATCAGGAGGGTGCGGGGGGGGGGCATACGAACCAAATATGAAGTGAAATCTAAATCAAGAGGAGCCTGGAGGAGGAGCTTGTAAGTTAATGTGGAGCTGTGCCGGCATTATTTATTAAAGCTTAGCTTCTGCTTAGACTGCGCGATAATTACTGCGGTGGTGTTCTGTGAGTAACTACACATGAT